>JABSTQ010009926.1:600000-935381 GCA_013358835.2 Ixodes persulcatus
GCACTGAGCAACGGCTTTCTTTCCTGGATCCGAGGCGCCTCCAACGAACGACCGCATTCGTTACTGCCCCAGTTTGCGAACTCGCCTTGGCGGTCTTCGCTGCAAAGTAGCCGGCGGGCTAACTGCGCGAGGGCTGCCTCCGCTCTCGGTTGCGACACCCATACCCTCGGGCCTGAACACAACGGTTGCTCCAGCATGCAGAGCCGTTCGGACTAACCCTAATAACTCCGACATCGGAGTCCGCAACTCACGTTGGGCTTGCCTGCCCCGTGCAACTCGCGCCGGGGACTCGTTATCTCGGTTTCGCACCTTCGCTGCCCGCGCAAGTAGAGTGGAACGCACGCGCCGTCCGTGAGCTCAGCACCGGATCTCTCGCGTGCCTTTGTAAAGAGTTTGCGTCACGACGGAAAGTCCCTACCCCTCGGATGACTCCCGCTCTGACAAAGCGAGATGATAAGCCACTTGGGATTTAGTACGCACTGGCTCGTGATTGAACAATGATTCGGAGATTTCTCATTCGTGTTACGCTACTCGGCGTTTCCAATGATAATAGTCTTTTCGCATTCACGTTATTCTTGAGACGTTCATGATCCTGGTATTTAAATTCACGGAGTTCCCGTATGATAAGCAGTCTTATGTACGATGCGGCATAAATGCTACCGGGAGTTCGCTCCGCACTTTCGAAGCGCTGATGTGCTCACGGTAGCCTGCGGTAACGCTCCGCTAAAAGTGCCGAACAGCTGTGCATACCGAACGCTGGGATTGTCCTACGCAGGTCAGCAAGCCTCTCTCTAGTTCGCGGTGGTACGATTGGAGCGACCTATCGGGCCCATCTACATCTGCAGTAAGATGGCGCGACAGACAACAACGCAACGTGTAGAGCGGCCTTTCCGAGTTCCCATCTACCGTACCGCACAAACCGTTTGACAATATATATATATATATATATATATATATATATATATATATATATATATATATATATTGCTGACAATATGCGAACAAACGAAAGCGATAGCTATAGCACGGTCGCGCAATGCGGGTGGGATGGTGCCGTATTGTACCTGAGGACGGAGGTGCGAAGTGGTTAATTCTCATAGCCGTCGTGGTTGGCGTCGTGGATGCACTTGGCGACCGCCACGAGTGCTCTGTGATCCGCTAAGTAAGTGGGTAAGTGTGGTGGAAGTTTCTAAAACCATCCAACTTTACGCGATACTGCCGAAGTGGTATTTCGGATAACGAGAGCAATGTTTGAAAACAAGTCCTTAAAGCAGACGACACGAGAATTTTCATTCGTCCCGTAATTCTTGGCGGGACGCCAGGGCTGCCCTTTTCGCACTCTTCATGCGGCACGGCGGACGGGAAGAGGGAAGTACTTCCCTTTTCTCGCGACAAGAGGGGAGAGAAAATAAGTTTTTTCTATTCTTCGCGCGCGCGGCGACGACTGCCGACAAGGTCGAAATCTCCGCAAAGCGATAGTAAACCTATCACTTTAAAAATCATGCTTCGTGTAAGACTCGTAAAAATATTAGGCGCCGGAGAAAATCGGTCATCTGTACGCATTAAGTAATTATTTTTTAACTCTTTTTGTTCACGTTCTGTCTATTGAAATGCAGGGCGAAAAGGCCCAAATACGCACCTGATCTCTCCATACCGCTGCCTCCTTCCGAGCAATAAAGACCGTCTGATATGGTCAGCGTCACCATGCTCGCAATTTGAACGAAGTGTTTTGCACTGCAACATGGGGCTCAACTGCCAATGTGCCCACTTCCGCATACGAACGAGCAGACACCATTGCCAGTGATGTGATCGACAAAGCGAATAAGTATGCGCCGACAGAAATAAAATACCTTCGACATAAGCACGAAACGATTTGCAACCGTTTAAACCTAATCCAACCACGCCTCCTAAGAAAAAAAGAGATAGCGGGAGATGGGAAACCGGAATTGCGACGACCAGTCGAACGTGATTTAGGTCGGACCCAACCGCGCGCTTCGAGCGCCCTGCGAAGCCAGTCTGATTTGTCTACATTTGTATGCGCAGAACAAGAAAGTTTGAACTGCTGCCACACACATGGTCGCCGCCACAACCGAGTCGAACGTGACACCGGGCACGCGTATCCCCACGGTACTTGCAAATGTCTCCGTTCGACCACACACAAAAACCATAATCCGTCGCAACTATTTTTTTTTTTTTTTCAGAGAGTTATATGTTGCGTTACAACAGCAAAAAGACTCATTTCATCTGTCAAAAGATGAGATAACCGTGACTTCGGAGCTTTCGGACACATGATTGCTATGTTGCTGTTCGAAAACGCGGAAGCCATAGCTAAATATCGACGTTTACCGTACAGGGAAAGGCGTGCGCCTGACACCCGAATCATCGCGGCACACGTTCAAACTGTCGAGCAGCTCTTGGGAAAAAACCCAAACATCTCACAACGCGGTCAGAGCTAGTGGCGGCTGTCTGTTGTCAAACCGCAAATAAGCGCTTTCGGCGTGAAGGCCCGTAATTTCGGATCTCTCTCAGAAACCCGAGAGATCCGCAAAGCCGGAGGCACCGCTGATACCTACTCGAGAGAGCAGTTGGAGCAAAGAGAGGAGCGGGCGGTCTTCTCCGAGCGCGTAATCCTGTCGACCCACTTGCTCAGCTCACGCAGAATGACTTTCCACTTCCCCGTTCTCCTTTGTGTCTCCGCACCTCGCCCCGCCAGGCGCACGCACCCGCTTGGCCGCGTGGACGAAACTAACGAAATGGCTGATGGCAAAACGCATCCACGCACCAACATAAAAGCTTTAAAAGAATTAAAAAAAAATTGCGGGATGACTTATCTTATTTTTTTCCCCGATGACGAAGTCAATGCTGCATGCTCTATGAAGTTTTAGTAGATCGTCCCGATGACTCCAATAACGAGGACCGATACTCCGCCAACGCCATTCCGCATACATCGTGTCGTTATCGGGCATCGTTATCGGAGGTATCGGAACGATCTACTAAAACTCTCTACTGTTGTGCAGAATATTGCGAGAGAGACGCGGTAGTATCGTGTCGGATTGCCACCCCATCTGCTGGGACTTTGATGACCCACGAGTCATGACTGACCTCTAAGTATTTGCGCTCCCTATCCTATCCGCACACGTTTTTTCTAGAGTTCCGACCTTCGCTCTTCTTACTCACGGCGTTCGCAGGCTTCTGAGTGATACGAAAAGGGCGATTCACACACTCGCGTTGAGTCGGACTGAGTGAGAGGGTTGCTATGGCAACAGCTGCGTCTCCTAACTTCGCAACACACCCGAGATGTGTGTACTATGGTCACTGGCAAAATGAGAACGGCAGCGAGATTTTTCAGTTGTCTCGCCTAAAGCGCGACAGCCCTTCGGTAACACTCGTGAGCCTCGAGCGTGGACGCGAAGCCAAAGCACGGCGGAAGGCCGCGGGTATTCGAAAGAGACGCCCCGTCGTTCTCATTCTGTATATGACTACAGTGAAGACACTCTAAAGGTGGGAGCGTAGAGATGCGGTTGGAGCTCGATGAGATTGCAACCAGCCAGTCCGAATCGACCGATTCCACGAACGGAATAGACCATGGACGAAGCCGCTCAATACCGATCATAATGACGGGCCCGGGCTCAACGGGTTCAACGTGCCGCCAGTACCGGTCCGCGGTGAGCTCGCATCGAGACGCTCCTGGCAACAGAACACTCGCAGTACACGTTCGTAGAACCGCAATCGATTTCAGGCAGGAACGTTGACCCGACTAAGGCCCGACTTGGATGCGAGCAGATAAAGGGTTTCCGCGCTGGAAGAAAAAGAAGAAAAGAACCGCACTTCAGCACTTTATGCAACGGGGATTTGGAAGCAAAGTGGGGAGAGAGAAAGGAACACCTAACACGCGACACGTACACTGCGCGAGGCTGCTAGCGCGACATTGGCGATGCTTTCAATTTTATTTCGAAAGGGTATTGTCAGGCACCAGAGGTTAGTGCACTGAGTGAGCACTTTCCACCACAATAGTAATTTTAATAACAAACCTATTAAAAAAAAAAAAAAGAAAACGGCGATCGCTTGTCTGCGTTAACAGTGTCGTCCAGAGTACATATCAACGATTTGTCGAAGCATGGTACTTCAGGGTAAAGCTCACGTACGTTTTTCTTAAGGATAAGCGTTTGCTCACTAAGCCTGAGACACACCGTATCTTCTCGTTCGTTTACGCGCTTGCGCTGTGCTCCCCTCCCCGAAGCAGTATACACCTTTCAATCGCTTATATCCCCCCCCCCCCCCCCGGGCAAAAAAATGCCGAGTCACTGAGCTGTGGACGCATGCGCAGCGTCTGATACATAGCATAACAGAGCTACAGCGCGTGCTCAGAAGGCGTTACACAGCCCAGTAGACAAAGATGGCAGCGCGCACAAGGCGATTTTTGCAAAGCTCGAGGAAACGAAAAAGTTCGCCACGTGATCGGAAACAATGGACGTCACAGGGCATTCCGTCGGTGACGAAGCAAAAATGTGATTAGCAAAATTCTCATCTTTGAGGCACAATAATTAGATGGCACTTTCTCATCATCTACGCGGGCCATTAAACGGCTGTGCAAAGATTGTTGCGAAATAAATTATTTTTATTATTATTTTCGCTCGAAAGTTTTGGCGACATGATTAAAAGTTAAGCCAAAGCTATAGACGCGTTCTATTTTTTTTTCTCGCTTTTGTTTGTGGGTTTTCACAGTCGAGCGCAACATTTAATATTCTTCAAAACAGTCTCGCGATAATGATTCAAAGCAGAAAGACGCGTGACATGGAAACTGCGCTTGAAGGTGAAACAGTTTAACAATATCGTAAGCAATTTCGTCCACTTTTTTTTTTTTTTTTTTTGCGGAACAACTGCGAAACGGAGAACGTTCGTCGTATACCACTTGCACCGAAAGAGATTAGAAAGAAAAAAAGAAATGGAGGTCGAATCGGAGATAGTAGTTCGATTATAATTCCAAGGAGATGTTGCAACGGCCGAATGCAACGCCGCGCTAAAGCGACCCCATCGCTAACTTGTCAAACCGCGACCACATTACGCCAACAAATGCACGTTCCGACGTGGCTCTTCGCACAACCTTCGAGCCAAGACCAAAGAGAAAAGTGGCAGAGAGAAATAAAAAATGGCGTCCTTGCTCCGGTTGAGCTTGTTCCGCACTGCAGGCGCGCGCTGCCTGCTCCTATCGCCGAACGCCGACCGACTCGAAAACGACCTCGAGATTGAGCAAGACCCGGGGTCGGCACGCAGGCACATGACCCGTCCCGCTGACGGCGGGGCGACCGCGGGACACTTGCCAGCAGCTGGGACGGGGTACGGCGACCCGAGCAGAAACTCGGACAGATGTGGAAATTTGAGACATCCACTGTCAAAACGCTTCCTTTCTATCTTGCCAGAGACGTTTACCAAACGCGTGAGCATGTTTTTTTTTTTAAGTTTATGATTTGTTTTATTGGAGCTAACAAGAAAAAATGTACCAGCGTTCAATGTCGTATACATCCGAAGCGGCTTCACAAAGTGGAATAATTGAGCGTCAGTGAAAGTGCCTCAAAGAGCCAAGGCTTGGAAGAAAACGCGATAGAATACGCAGGAACAAGATTTTTTGTTCAAAAACGGCGAGCACCGGACACATCGAGACGCGAAAAAGCTCACCGGCTGTGAGATAAAGTGCATCGCTCTCGCGTCAAGAACGCAGAGACGGTGCTTATAGACCAGTGTCCGCGCCAATTCCAGGGCGCCGCCATGTTTATCTACGCTCGCGCCACCACGCGGAAAGAACTGGCAGGCAGGAGGGGGGGGCTGCGTTGGCGGCGTTGCTTTGCGGAGCTGGATGCGGCAGGCTGTCCGAATGCACCGACACATCGTGAAAGATGCCTTCACCAGAAGCCTCCGCGGCCCGTTCTTCAACAGGGAAGATGTCGTGAACATTCGAGAACCCATCTCGATCAAGAAAACAAGGGAAAACCTTTCTTGTCTTAGATGTTCTCGGTGTCTGCTGACCCTTGACATCCGCGTTTCATTGATACCGAAACCGAAACGAAGGTACCATTCGTAGCTAGCGTACGTACACGACGTAAACGACCTGCCGACTGATCACGGAGAAGTGACCACCTCTGTTGTATCCATCACGCACGCCAAACGTACGCATAGAAAAAAAATTGTTGCTACACTGGCACTCACTCTTGAGTTCTTGCTCGGAGTGAAGTTTTTTCTTCTGAGTGTGGCTGTACATTCTTGCCGAGAACCTGCATGTGACGGAAACTTGTGGAAGCCGTAGACGTCGCATCCGCACTCGCTTCTTAGGCAATTGTGTGACGGGCAGTGGGTGTCCAAAAGAACCCTGCGTTTCCTCTGGTTGTTCGTACAACCAACAACGGCACAGTGCCGTCCGGACGAATTGCTCTGATACATTACACGGCGCTAAACAAGACCGACGCCGGCAACGTGCCAGTACTGCTAGACAGTGCTAGTACTGGGAAAGGTCGCAGTCTATCGCCCCCCCCCCCCCCCACACACACACACACACACACACGCTGCGAGCTTCTGGGTTCGAAACTATTAATTGCCAGTTCTAACGGATGGTACTTACTTGAAGTGGGAGCTGGAATTGTACGAGGTACCAGGAGACACTTACTATCGGGCAACGAAGCAGGGTGCCTGTGGGGGCGGAGTTTAGGAACCCTAATATTGTGACAGGCGATCAGTTATAATAACAGACGAAACTTCGACTCGTTTGTTCAGAAGTTCGCGGTGATATTTTATTAGCCCTCGTTACAGCACACCAAAGATCCTAGGCAGTGAAATTCACATCACGCAGGCTCGTGCGTCGTAGTCAAATGAGCGCAGTCGACGACGAGGTGTAATGAGCTACTAAGCTTCACAAGGAAAATGCGTGTGAGAAAGTGTTTTGAGGCAGTCCAAAACACCGATTCAGCAGACGCACGTACGTACGTTTACTCCGGACTCCATGAACCCAACGGCGCAAGATCAAAGCGATCAAAGAGCACCGCCGCCATCGCCACCCGGTTTTCTCTGCACTTTACGCGACAACGGCACTGCAACGGAGGGCACTCGCCTCGGCGCTAACAATCCGCGAAATAGATTAATTTGCCACTCTTGAAGCCATTCCAAATCATAAATAAAATACCTCGGCGTTGTAGAACATCTGACAACACAACGGTGCCGAGCGCCTGCTCGGCATCGTCGTTGCTCGTGAAGGCCTGCTTATTTGTAGTTGAGACGATGATTCCACAGCTTTCGTGCCACTCGTGGTGCTTGCAATAACTTCGAAGGGCAGGAGAATCTTCTCACGAGGACGTTGAAGACACGCAACACCGGAGCCACCAAAGCAATCGTAGAAACCGTCGCCATGTTTGCTTTTTCTTCGTCACTCGCGGCGCGGTCAACTCGTCGCAAGATGTTTTCTGGCTCGGCTTGATGGAAACCAACAGCGGCAAAGTGGCGTATGGACAAACGGCTCTCACATTACGGGCACTATACCCACATACCGCGGTAAACAGGACCGATGCCGGCGAAACGGCAGTCGGCACACCAGCGAAGAAGCCTTCGGCGGGTAGCTGGGGTAGCAGCGGCGCAGGCCAACGCAGCCCCCCCTCCCGTGAGCGCCTGGGTTCGAGATTATTGTTCACTTCCGGAAGAGCACTTCCGGACAAAGGTCTATATCCATCCTTTCCCGACTTGCCGGTTGGGGGAAAAACAATTAAGGCTTCCATTTTGCTTGACGCGAGTGGAGGCGTGTGATTCCCGGTGTGCTTGGACGACGCCAAAGGATGGCTTGCGTTTGGATATCGGAATTGGCCCCGGCCTGGGAAGACGACTTTTTTATTTTTTTTCGTCTGTTTTGAAGGAATTTGGCCCCGATGGAAGAGCGGCGCGAGTTCGCGCGGTGAACAGGGTTGACCTGTCAGGCCCCACAAAGGCTTGGGAGGGAAATGAGCATTCCCGACTACTCTAAACGACTTAATTCTCACCAGAACATCATTTTCGCGAGTTTCACGACTTAAATATCAGCGTGAAGAACATATTCCGGGAATATATTGCCCCACCGTAAAGAATATATAGCAAACCACTTTTAATCGCAAAACTTTTGTTCCCGCGACATATTCCCGAAACCCACACTTCACGAAATTTGCGAAATACCGAGTTCGCAAAAATCAAGTCGTTTACAGTATTCGGAGCCCACTTCGTCACCCCCAGGTCAGTCACATTAATCGCACTTCAGAAAAGTAGGCTCTAAAAATACGCGATTGTTACATTGCCGCTTTATTACGCAGGAGAATCTTCGCTGCACAAACACCCCCCTGACTTTGTGCCACTGTGTTCGCTGACACGAAACAACGACAATCTCGATCGCTCCGAGCGCTGGAAAGATCGCGCGTCCACCAAAGGTAGGAAGTGACGGCCTACCAATGCCGCCCATGACGCTCCCGGCGCTTCTCGAGAACCACGCCGCTACAGTGTAGGAAGCCGCCTTGATCGACGGAAAGCAGACGCCCCGGTGAGGCATATCCGAGAGTCACCTGAAATGTTTCACCTTCACGTTGCGGACGTACCCTCCCGTCACAGCGAGTCCGTATGAACAATGCGAAAAACCTCCATTTTTCTTGGGGTGAAAACGAGTACAGAAAGACCGAGCAACGTGCAGAAATCAAGCCTGATGCCGCTCATGTTTTCCACCCAAGAAACCTCCAAACCCAGTCACAATCAGGTTTCAATGTTTGCCATTAACAAACGCCACATAAAAAAAAAAAAAATTTTTTTGTTCTTTTGACAATGTGCGAAGAAACGAAAACGATAGCTGTAGCAGGGTCGCGCAATGCGGGTGGAAGGGTGCCGTTACGTACCTGAGGACGGAGGTGCCATGTGGTTAGAATTCTCATAGCCGTCGTGGTTGGCGTCGTGGATGCCACTGACGACCGCGACCAGTGATCCGTGAAGTGGGTAAGCCCGGTGGAAGTTTCTAAAACCGTCCAACATTCCGCGTAGCAACTGGATACTGCCAAAGTGGAATTTCCCATAACGCGAGCAATGTTTGAAAACAAGCCTCAAGCAGGCGACACGAAGACTACGTCGCGCCATTCTTGGCGGGGTGCCAGGGCTGCCCTCTTCGCTCTCTTCGCGCGGCACAGCCGACGGGAAGTCCCGATTTCCCTCTCTTCGCGGCAAGAGGGGAGAGAAGGGTTTTTCATTCTTCGCGCGCACGACGGCCACAACACAACCTACGAGGGCAAAATCTATGCAAAATGTCGCCCATAAAACTATCGCCTAAAAAAAAAAAAAAGAGAGAAAGAAAGCGAACAAGAAAGTTTAGGTCGACATTTTTGGGCAATAAATATGGCACAGAGAGTTAAAGCAGCGGAGAGGGAAATATGGGAAGCGGGGATGCAGACTAAATCGATCCCGGAGAAAGGTAAGATCGATATTGCTAAGGAAAGTATCTATGCCAGCTGCAGGGGAAGCTCGTTGTTGTTTGAGGCCAGGACAGGGGAGTTACGAACTAGGGTGTACAGAGCAAAATATGAGGACAACGATACGTGGTGTATGGGGCATGTGGGGAGGAAAAGGAGCCGGCTGAACACTTAAAGAGACACTGACACTCCCAATTGTTTTGTTGTTAGACGAGTTTTTATGGTGTTAGGGGAGCACCCAATTAATATTTTTCTACAGCGTGGCGTATATTTTTAATAAAGTAAAAAAAAAGCAACTGCTCGAAACCTTAGCTGGACTGGGAAGGAAAAAGAAATATAGAGGAGAGTGCTGCCGAAATCACCTGGCTGTGTAACTTTTTTTTTTTTCAATCATCGTATTTGCAGTTTTTTAGAAGTCACAAAAATATATATATATATATATATATATTTTTCTAGTTTTAATATTGGGTGTGTGCCTTCGATGGCCCACGACTTTGATTATCTTTGGTGGTCGTGCCTAAACCATAGAAAACGGCACGTGACCACGGAGAAGAGAGTAAGCGCGACTCAAACCGGCCAGTTCTCCATCGGCGGTTTTCGGGCAGAAGAAAACGAATTTCTAGCCGCAAATTGTGTTCTGGGTAGTTGGGCTCTCATATGTCATGTACAAATAAAAGCCTTGGGGAGCGTAATACCCTGTCAGTGTCCCTTTAATACTTTGATGTAAAGGCCTGCTTCGTCCTGTAGTTGTTAAAGGCGATACTTATTTAGTGAAGGCTTCGAAGTGAGAACTTAGTGAAGGCTTAAAAGTCAGCGACAGATATATAGACGCTGGGAAAGCGGAGACCACCAAGCACAGGTTATTGGACTGGTGGCATAAACCGTCGCGGGAACAAGAAAGTTTCGAGGAGAGTGGTAGATGAAGGCTTGCGCTTAGACGATATTCCTTTGCCCTTTATTGATTACGAATTTAATCGGAACTTAGTTCATCTGCATTAGAAGCTTTGTCTAGATGGCGCAAGCTGCCGCCCGATTTAAAGGGTTCAGCCGTATATCAATCCATCCATCCATTCACCCAGAGTGAATTACAAACGTTGCAGCACTTAAAATAGAAAAGGGCTCGTCCCGGCATTGCTATGCTCCAGTGGAACGCGGAGGAGCTTATCCACCGGGGCGGACGCGCCCCTCAGGCATCGATTCATTTTAGAGCACCGACAGGCCCGACGGAATCTCTGCGCTCTTCGCGAAGCAAGCGCAGCGGCAGTGTCTTGTCATCGCCTTTGACGTGCGAGGGCAAAAACCAGCAAAGCACATCGCCAGCTTCAAAAAACTAACTACACCGCCGCGCGGAGTAGGCGACGCGTGCGTTCGAATATACATTTGCTTTGACGTCAACAGGCCTCGCCTGCTCCGAGTGGTGTTTGACGTGCACGCGGGCGGCAAGGATCTGCACTGGCGAGCTCGCATAATCTCGTGCGCTATTCGCGATCTTCGCTGAGGCGACGCAGAAGGGCGCGACCATATATACCTACATGTCGTAGAAACAAACAACAAAGGGAGGAGGGTCCGTAATGCACATGCAGCTTTAATAGGGCATCAATTCACGAAGGGCTTCAAATTAAAAAAAAAAAAAGAATACGTGATATTCATATTTTTCATATTCATAACAGAACACAGTGCGCTTCCCCTCGAAAAGGATTGCGCGCTCGTCGCGTCGCCAAGCGTGCATCTTTCGGGCCCTCAACAGCTTGATGCACTACTGTACGCCGCGCGGAGCTGCAGCTCTTCACTGGATAGGCTCGCTCCAGTGGAAACAGCTTCGCATTTCCGACGCTTGACGCCGTTTGTTCAGTCACGGCGCTCAATTGTTCTCTCGCTAACGATCGAACGGCCCTGGCTTGGTTCTACCGCTACCGCTCAGCGTTGTGGGACGCAGGGGGGACAAAAGCAGAGCGCACTGCTACATCCTAGCGACCGTGATAGCGCTGCGCGCAAATGATGTGCAGCACTGTTCTGAACCTGCTGATTTCGCAGGAACACTAGGTTGTGAGTTCGAAATAAACAGAAACTCCCGCAAGAAAAAAAAAAAAAGAAAAAAAGAAGCGTTTTGCGAAGTTTTTATGGGCCTCTTCCGCCGCGCACACAGCTCGTGAGATGGAGTGCGGTGACTATTATGGCCTCGTGCCAGCTGTTTAGAGACAATAAAAGCCGTCAATGGTTTTCCTAACTGATTTGCAGATGTTGTTAGAGACCATAATATGTTTCACGTTGGCCCTGGTGAATCCAGAAGAGCGAACAGCTTTATCCGGCATTTGCTCGAGTTATATACATGGCTTGCACGTGACGTCATCCACAGACCGCTCCGATGACCACCAGAAAAGAGGGGAAGAAGGAGCTCCCCTCTTACCAGGACCGTATTTTCCGTCTCCCAGATTTGCACAGACGTCGCTATTCTCCTCGCAGAAGATTATAGAAGATTAACCCGTCACTCAAAATTCCTATAAAAGCAGCTTCAATCTCTCTCTCTTACATGGTGGTGAAAAGTATACGCGATGTGACGTCAGTGCAAGCCACGTATAATAAGTATACTATATTGAGTGTGTTAATATGGAGTTCTAACAGCTCGCATTTGGATCACAGCATCGCTCCGGAGCACGCCTCAAAACTGGTTTTAAAGTAGTGGCACCATCTTTTCGACAAAAAAAAAAAAAAAAGAAAAAAAAAAAAGAAGACGCTAAAACCCCAAATTTTCCTCGCTTATTTAACGAGGAAGAGCTTCGAAGAGCCTTCATCTAAAAACAACTCTGAGCTCGAAAATAAAAAAAAAAGGAAGAAAACAGAAGGCAGTACCAGGGAGAAGGGGATTAGGAGAAGAAAAGGGAGAGCGGAAAACAGGATCAAAAAGAAACCCCCGAGTTGGATACCTGCCCCACATGTACAGCTCTCCTCCGAGGGACCGCTTGCCCCTCCATTTCAAGCTCCGCAAGAAAGCAGCTCCCCCGTGTCCAAGTTCGAGCTTTTTCGACGAGAAAGAAAGCGGCCGGCTAGCCCAAGGCGGTGGGAAGGAAGGGTCGGGGAATAGGTGGGGAGACAAAACTCGCAAAAAAACCTAACACGACGGACCGCAGCGGAGGCCACGAGTCATCGGAGTCGATTCAATGCCGTGTGAGAGTCACGTGGTCTTCGAGAGGGACGCACGCAGTGACGAGCCGTGAGCCGTTCACGACGCCAACTCGGCTGGTACGGTTTCTCCGCTGCGCTCCATCTTTAAGGTGAAACGGAGTGCCCCGACTTTATTACGTCGTCTGTGCTGCCGGATCACCGCCAGGTCGCCGATGTCTCGTGTCGGTAAACTCTGAATGGAGGGAAGGAGGCAAACAAACAACCCTCGCATGCCGGGAAACGAGACAAACAGAGCCAGCGAGTTACCAAATGGGATCGAGTCGTGCGTAAGGCAAGGAAGCAACCGCCGCTCTTCAAAGGGGTGAACGGTTCCAAAGCAGAGTGTGGGCAAAAGTGAACCGTTTTATTTTTCTCTACTATTCGCGTTCCAAGGAACGATCTCCGTTTCACAATACTCAGTATACCGCAGCGGACGCTGTGAGCCATACCAGTCAATTCAGCACTGTCGTGGCTACCCCACGTCCAAATGTCTCGCTGCGCCCCTCTCAAAGGTCACGTGACACTCACACGGAATGGCTTCCAAGGCTCGTAGAGTCTTCCGCATTTATCCCTCACAGTCCAACCAGCGCTCGCTCGCAATTGCGGCCAGAAGAGTAAGTGCGCGTATACCACAGAAATCACAGCAATGAACGCGCCCTCATACACCTTTATGGAAAGTTGTATACTCCATCTCACAAATGTCTGCAATAAAGACACGTGAGCCTCGCTCAGCAGAATGCTTTTGTTTGTACTAGAGCTCGTGCATGCTCGTGGCCATGCCTCTGTCTGCACTGCAGATGTTTGTGGAATGGAGTACAAGGCAAGGGTGCGAAGAGGAGCTGGCTCGCCGGACCAATCTTCCTTTCGTCACATGACTTCCCTCTTGTGACGAAAGGACAGTGCGCTCGTGGTCCAACGGGCGCACTGTCAGCTTATGGGAGGGTATAGAAAGCATTCACTGGCGGCCATAGCTGTGTGCGCGAATGCTCAACGTGTGCTGACGGCGAGCTTCCACAGTTCTTTCGCAAAGTGCATTCCGTACCATCGAGATAGCCGGTCTTAGCGGCCTATTAAATCTCGTTCTGAGCATGCACTCTAAACATCGCCCTCAAATATGGCGTTCAGTGAACACCCTCCATATGTTCGAAAGACTTCCGCTGCCCAAGAGTTGCAACGGTTCTCACCGGGGCTGGTGCTAGTATGCACCCCAGTAATTTTAAAATACCTTTGTATGCCAATAAACAACAACAACAACAACAATAACAACAGAAAAAAACAAATTGGATGAAGGCGCCGGGTGGTGGAGTACAAACAGACAACGGGAAAATCAATAAAAAAACAGCATATTTTGTGCAATTTTAGTATAATATATATATATATATATATATATATATATATATATATATATATATATATATATATATATATATATATATATATATATATATATATATATATAGATAGATAGATATATTTGGATAATGCAAAAAAAAAAAAAATGTTTCCGAAAACAAGGGTATATAGACTGCGTGAGTCCGTTTTTTTGTTTCTTTCTGTCCCGTCTTCAAGCTCAGTTTAGGCTGCGCCTGAGCGAGCAAGACTGCTCCGCGGTTCCGTTTGACTTCGAGCGAGCCTTGTTGGCTCGATTTCGGACAATCTCGTTTCAAATGCCGGTCCCCTCCACTGCATCGCGGCTCGGCAAATCAGGTCAATAAAAAGAGAAAACGACGCTGTCGTGGAACAAGAGTTGCAGGCGGCACGCTAAGGTCACACGACGAAAAAAAAAAAATCAATCGGGAGGGGAGCTGGAATACTACCCCCGCCGCAGTACCCAAATCTTCAATAATAAAGTCGATAAGCTAGGCTAGTTGGTATTCGTTATACATTATGTAATTAAAACAGCGCAAAAAAAAAAAAAAAGAAAACGAACACGGATGGAGGGGAAGAAAACAAGCACCACAGGACAAGTCAATCCTTCATATTAGGGTAGCGTATATCGTAAAATCAAAATCACGATGTCGTCGTGAAGATCATACCTCTATTATCCGTGTATCTTCAAAGCGAGAGGTAGACTTGCCCCTTTGTATTGTCGTTTCAGTAAGAACAAAGCGAAACGATCGAACGTTTTTGTTAGTTCTCGTTCTTTCGAAGCTCTGTCCCGTCGCACACGAGGGGAAGCTGAAGAAAAATGATCGCCGACGGATCACATTATTTTCCTATTCTTAGTTTCAGGCCCCGTTATAGGGACGTATGGAAGGCAGTCGTGAAATTACGACGACCGTCCCAGCGAGCTCCCGCAGCCGGCCCCGCGCTGTCAAGCCAGGAGGGCGTGAATCCGTGACGTGCGGCGAAACGCAGAAGGAGATGCACGATCACGCCGAAGGGGAGAACGGGGTCACTGGGGCCGTGTCCCCGCTTGCTCCGCCGCCGAGGCTCGGAGCAACCCTGATCTTGCCCCGCTTCCGGCTGTACGCTCCGCACACCACTCCCCACACCGACGAGCGCGGTGCCTGCCGCCGGCCTCAACCAAAGGGTGGCTCAGACAACGGAGAATTGCAGTAGCTCGTTCCGATACCTCCGATAACGATACCCGATCACGATACGATGCGCGCACCGTCGCAAAGGCGTCGGCCGAGTATCGGGTATCGTTACCGAACTTATCGGAGCGATTTACTAAAACTTTCTATTTACGTTTCAGTGTCACCGATGGTGAGACGACTGCTCATGACGAGATAACACACTCGCGATATTTACCGGGTAGCCCTGGCCCAAATCCAGCCTACTCCTATATATATTTTTTCTTTATGCGCTTCGTTTTTCTTTTTTTTTTTTTGACTATGTACCCATTATTTTTATTAGTACTGGTCGCTTATAATATTGTCAGTATTATTTCCAAACTATGGCGACAGAATGATGCGTAAAACGAGAATTAGGGAACATAAGTAAATCGGAAGTGGGCCAGGGTTATCCGATGGATGGCGCCAGCGTGTTATCGCGTCGTAATCAGTCATTAAATATCACGAATGACGAAAATAATCCCTGGAGAAGGGGAACAAGAGGGACAAAGGACAAACACAAATCTCCAACCACAGCTAGGTGACCGGTGCGCGACCGAAAAAATCCGCCTGGTCCGGGAATCGAACCCGGGACCTCTCCATTACAGGTGGAGTGCTCTACCAACTGAGCTAACCAGGGGTTAGACGTCAGTAGAGCAAGCGGGTTTTATCAGCCGCCACCAGTATATTATTGTCCTTTGTCCCTCTTGTTCCCCTTCTCCAGGGATTATTTTCGTCCTTCTTGTCCAGCTCGCTTGCACCTTTGCATTTAATTGCATTATTAATCATTAAATATCAGTTTTTCTTTCATTTGTATTATTTTGTTTAAACGTACTACCGGCCGCCCACCGGCAGCCAAGGTAGGAAAAACACCGCGGAAAGTTTACAACAAATAAACAAATACGAAGGTGCGGTAACACTGTAACTATAATTGGTGCACAGCACCGCACTCTCTTCATTAAAATAAACGGAAGTCCGCGCAGAAAGTGGGGAAAACACGTAGTTAACATTTTCTATACGAAGACAAAAAAGGCACCACGTTATAAAGCGGAAAAAGAAAACAATAAAAAGACGACATTATGAATTTAATGAACGTGAACTATGGCAACCGACGATTGTTGCGGGAGGCACTACGCGTGTCTGTGAGTTTGAGCACGGGGTCTAAAAGGAGCTTGGACCCCCCGCCCGGCCAAGCCCGAGACCACGCGAAAGCCGCTGCAGTGGGGTGTTCGAGAACGGCTTCCGCTTGGATCTGCGCGTGCTCTCGAGTCGTCGCGTACGTCACGGCGAGGCACACGCAAGCACGATCCACGACTAGTTTCCAAAAATATCGCCAGTTGGGAGACTTCGGTGGCACAGCGGAGACGGATAGGCCAGAAAGGGCTGCCGAGACGGCGATGCTGGAGGGAGGGAGGGAGGGGGGGAGGGGGGGGGGGGGAGAAATGAAAAGTGGTTCGATGATAGAATGCGCTTGGAGAACGATAGCATTGTGAAACTGCCTGCTTCGGGGATGTTTGACACGATGCGATTAACTGAAACGACACCGGACAGGAGTTGTGACCATCATAGGAGCTTGGGATGGATGGATGGATGTTAATGGCTATACCCTTTGTAACGGGCGGTGCCTTGCGCTACCTAGCCTAAGTAAAAAAAAATACAAACATGTGATTCCTCCCACCCTTCTAAGCCAATTTTCTCCCCCAACCATCACCAGGCAGTGTGGGATATCACCTGGAACATCACCCCACGCCTCTTCCCTCCGGCGAGGGAGTCGCCGATTTTCCTCTGGTCAAACCTTGTCGGCGTTACCACAGCACCGGACCCGCTGGGAGTCAGGGTTTAAACTGTGGGCGGGAGCCACGCGGGAGGGAGTCCCAATTTCCCGCCGCCCCGCGGCGCCGCACAGGCGGTCCGATGGGGCTCTTGCACGAGACCACGATGCAACACTACTACCGGGTCGTAAATCTGACCGGAACCCGCCGGAATCCATGTTAGGGACATTCGTCGCGGTTATGCTATGTTTCGCGTGCTTTGGGGCCTTGTTCGCACTAGTTTGTCCGCGCACTCGAGGTTTAAAATGGTCAGTTGCGCCATAAATAATTGTTCTAGCCGTAAAAGTCGGCGGCAACGGAGCTACGGCCAGCAGTATTGGCTTTTCTAGAATTCCGGAAATCAGTAAGAACCAGGACAAGGCGACGCTCGAGCAATCGGTTTGCGGGCGTTACGAATGATTCCGACGGATACGCCGGCACAAACTCGACCAGGCGGGTAAATGCGGGAGCAGAACGTGGCAAATTCTGGGCGCTAACATCTCCGGGCCCCAGAGAAAGAACGAGAAAGAAAAAAAAGCGACAAAATAGCAAAGAAAGAAAGCAGACGAAGGGTTAGGCGAGTTTGTTTTGCTGCGACAAGTTGTGGTTGCTTGAGAGCTTTGTCAACTTTATTTAATCTTGTCAATGCAAAATTCCGTTTTTTTTTGTTTTTTTGCGAGGAGAGAAATTAGCAAGGTACGCACCTAACACCTTCTTTGTGCACATAAAGGAGTCGTCGGGACCGCCGATGTCAGCTTCTATGCCCCGCCGTTTCGAAGCGGCAAAATGCATGGGACCTTTCGCTCGAGATTATTTTATATTAACTTTATGATCTCGACAGAAAAGCGAAAAGCTTCGCACCCCAGCGAAGGGTTTGTGGACTGCACTTCGTGTCAGGTGAGGAACCTCTTTGCGAATGTCTAGGACAAGAAAATATTCTGAAATGTGGTTATACAAAGACGGCTCCATGCCTGTACACGGCACTGCTGCGGCCGGAATAAGACGCCGAATGCCTCCAATATGGCGCCAAGTCACTGAGAGCAGACGACAATGTTGGTTTCGATTTCGAGTCTAACCGGAAGTGATGTCAGGTGCACGCCGCGTAGCGGCAACGCCGCCAAGCTCACGACAGGAGGTCGTTTCAACTCGGTCGTCTGCTATCGCTGCTTGATACTCGTAGGCAGCATAGAAACAAATATCGTTTCCAGTAATTATTTTTATGCTTCCGCCGTGTCATTCAAGAAGGTATCTACCGTCGAAAAATCGCTATACTTTCATGTGTAACACCGATTTTACGCTACAGTGCAAGAAATTGATGGTGGTCCGCGTGCTGAACGACGAAAACGACCTCCTTTCGTCCGCCATTTTGCCTGACCAGCGCGCCCCCTATAGTTCGCTGGAGTCGCGAATATCGCACAGTCTCCGGGTATGACGTCACGCCCAACGGTTGGTTTTTCAGTTTTTCTGGAGTCTATTGATACGTTCGGCTCAAATGCTCGTGATATTCAAATGCACGGGACAAAAATACGCCAGAATTCACTTCTAATTTTCTTTTCTTTCTTTTTCAAGTACCTCTTTAGCTTTCTTTTAACGGATGATAAAAATAACTGAAAGAAGCAACTTTAAAGGCCAGTATTTTATGAACGAGTATAGTAACATGAAGAAATCGTCAATGCAACAATAAAATCATGCCGGCATGTTTTTCACACACTTAAGGCCCGTTCACACAGTTGCGTTCGGAGCGACCACTACGCTTACGAAGGAATGCAACCGGTTGGAACGAGGAGTTACCATAGCAACGAAGCGCCAAACGGTCGTTCCGTTCGTGTTCGTTCGCAACGCGAGGAGTTGAGCCGGGCTGAACTTTTCAACGACAGACCAATCACAGGTCGAGGAGAGCTTGGTCGCGCGCGTTGCATGCCGGTCGTGCCGGGCTCCTCCTATATGCAAACATGGCGTCGGTGGTGATCGTCGACGTGGACGGCTTGGTGGAAGCTCATCGTTCCGCGTAAAAGCGCTATCCTTGACTGTGAATTTTCGTCGTGTGTCGTTATGATAACCCAGCACGTACTAGAAGGGAAGATCCACCTACTCGTGCGGCGATCTCATGGTGGCACTCTTAAGGCAGCAGAAACGCCCGTGCCGTCGTGTTTGTTTACTTCGACTACAGTGGTGCTTAGCATTTGTGTCCTCGAACATCGCCCGGATTTCTTTTTTGGCGCATTTCATGCGTGTGCTCAAGTTCAAGGTATTACTGGTGCCTACCGTATAAAGGATGCGAATTTTCACGCGTTTTCATCACCCGAGAAAGGTGATTAGTGTTAGCAATCCTGAACGCTCGCAACGTCTCACTCGCAACGTCTATCTGATCGCAAAATTATATTTCTACGTTGCTATATCGCTGCTAAGATTACATCGTCTTTTATAATCGTAGAAAAGGCGTGTGGCGAGATTTGAACTGTTGGCAAAGTCGTATATTAAAGTCGTGATCGTGCAAGACGGCGTACTGCATCTTTTTTTTTTTTTAATGTACTACCCTGCAAGCGTATCCTGAAAAAAAAAAAAAAATAAAGTTTGTGGTCATAGAAGGCGGTCTGTCTATTTTCTGTTACGCAAATGAGTGGCAGCGCGTCCCCAACAGCTGATGGCGGCGGAGAGCTAGGCGGTCACCGTGCTGCCGACGCACTGCGCTTGTTGCAGTGGTTGCAGGAGTGTACGCGCGGCGCAGAGCGGTCGTTCCGTTCACAACGGACGCAGTCGTGGATAACGGGTTCGTTTCAGATGTATGAACCAGCCTTTACACAGCTATTGTAGGCGCACAGCAGATCTTCGTGACTGTACGCCGTAGCCAAAACCACAGTGGCCGAAACCTCCAGCTGCTCCGGTGAGGACGGTGGACCTCGCGTCGGGGAGGAAACCGTCCGCCATGTTTGTAAGCGTAGCTGGGTTGCTTACTATTGGCTAGGAGCAAGAACTGAAGCTCGTTTCTCATTGGCTGTTGATTCGTTTGGTTGCATGCAGTTCCATGTGTGTGTACACGTCGCGTACAGTTGTCGTTGAAGTCGCAGCGGTTGCATTCGTTCGTAAGCATAGTGGAGAACGCAAATGTGTGAACGGGCCTTTACGTTGAGTCCAACCAAGAGCGTAGGTTGCTATGGGCAACAGTTCCATCGGCTCCAACAAAACGGGGTAAAAACCGGTTTCGATGGAGCACTCCGTCAGACTCGACGGAAGTGTGTGAATCGCCCTTGAGAGAAGCGGGAACTATCCCCTATTCAAGTGTGCAGCAAATACTGCCGGGGCTTGGCGGTCCAAACGTAAAACTGAAGGAAGTGAATGAAGTACACGAGGCTTGAGTTTCGAATAGTCTCACGGGCTTGAGTCGTCCCGGACGTCGGGAGATTCGCACTATGCACGCGGCGACAGCGCGCGAGGTTGCGCCAGCTGAACAGCGTGCACAGCCGCTTTCGGCGCACCTGACACTCGTGACAATGACATCCCATGCGGCGTACGCCAGTCAACGACGCTAATCCGTCCTTTACGACTCGCCTTAGCTACTAGAAACATACGTGTGCTCATTGCGGTATGCACCGCGGACACGGTGTTTTGTAAACAGTGGTATGGACAGGTGTTGTGTACTGTCGTCGAGCACGACCAACTGTTGAGACAGAGGCCAGCGTGGACAGGCCGCTGGAAAAACACGCTAAGCGCGACTACGCAATGTCTTTTTTTTTTCTTAACCACTTCGCCATTTGGCATTACAAGAATAATAATAATAAAAAAAAAAACATGAGCAAACAAATTAATACGCATCAAGCGCGGGAAAAAAGTTATAGGATGTAACGGTGACTGTGCACGACGGAAGCGAGTTCCAATCACGCGCAGTTGCCAGAAAAGTAAAAGGCACCCCCTTCTTCTGCACCGTAAAAAGGGGGGGATGCCAAAGGAGTAAGTAAGAGCCACGGTGAAATTTAATTTCTGCGCGCACGCATACTTAGGCACCCAAATGCAGGTAGCACAGGAGAAAACGCAGGTATTTCGTCTCAATAAAACGACCCGTCAAAAACACATACACGCACCCAAAACGTAAAAAAATAATACAACTCGGAAAAAGAAATTAGAAAGCGTAACAGTTATTAGCATTTTTACAAAACCGTCGTAAAACAGAACGTAAAAAATACAATAAAAAAATCATGAGCCATTCCACTCTGTGAAGGTGGATGACCAGCGAAGCTGTTTAGCACACGACACATACCTGGCCCGAGGAGCCGGAGGAAACTAGACACGCGCGACGAGACCGCCACCCCGGGAGTGGGGAAGGAAAGGAAACTAGGCACGCAAGCGGGGGCTTGGAACGACGACAAAGAGAGGGCGGTGCGAGCGACATGGCCGACACGGGTCGCACAGCGGCAAATCTTTTAGAAACCCTACTGATCTTTAAAATGGTGCCTATGGGCCTCCTGCGTTCCCCAGGGGGTGCTGCGAAAAGGCACTTGGTAGGCCTTGTTTTGGGTAGTACAATCTTTCGCGTCTCAAACTGTCACGCATACAGAAGCGTGCCGCTCTGGTGCCGAGCGCGAAATCACGATGAAAATACAAAGAAACAACAAAAATTCGAACGCCGTCAAAGCTAAGACGCTAAGCGCGTGAGCCAAGAACTGCCGTTCCACGCGTTCCAAAGTAGTCATGACAAAGAAAAATTAAAGCGTCTCTTCACAGATGTTCTGACGTCACCACCCAGAGATAAGAGACACGTACCCTAGCGGTGGTGTCATGAATTTGGCACTTTTGATTGTCTTGCGGCGTTGAGTCTGGCCGATTTCTGGCGTCCAAAAGTGTTTTTTTCGTTCTTCAGCACCAGACAGAATTAAAAAAGCTCAACCAACGTGCCATAAGTAGTGCGAGGCTCAATCAAGTGAGCTTGTACTACCCAAAATGAGGGCGCTACAGTTTGTTCAAAGCTTCAGCGCAGGAGGCCTATTGGTAACTTATCTACTGAATATACCTATTGCTAAATCACCCAAGCATCAAGGAGAATGCAGAGAATGGTGTTCCACGCGACGTATGTGCCGGCGTCTGCAGCAGTAACTGTTCTAAAGCAAAAGCCTAAAACAAATGGTATCTTGCACGCGCATTCGTCAGCGCTTTATTTTGGTTATTTACTTCAAATCTTTTTATACGGGGAAGGCGTGAGCGTGCAGCAGTGCGAGCGTAGAGTTTTTGTTCATGCACACGAAAAATCCACGGAACCCTAGCCATAAAATTCAGCTTCGCTGTAAAAAAATCGTTCGCGATTGTTTTGCAATTTTGGATCTCTGAAGCTGCACACTGGCAGACTAAATGAGCGTGCACGCTCGATCTGGGTTCGTGCCACGCTCGCCGAGGTCTAAATTCATTTTTTTTCGCACGAGGTATACACGTACCCAAACTTCTCCGGGTTGCATGCGTATCGGCACATAGTTGCTGGCTTCTGATAGCGCAGGCGAAGTCTGCTTGTTCGTTCTTGGCGTCTAATGGTGATGACATTAGCTATGCACGGGGAACCTTTTCTGATCTTTTAATGCTCCCGAAAGGTCAGCATTAAATAACACATTTACGGCTCTCGTTCTTAACGAGATCGTTTCGTTCGAGTCTTTGGACTCGAGAGAGTAAAAGAGCGGTTCCGATGTTCACGCTCTCAACTCTCGCCGGTGTTTTCCCTTTTTTTTTTTTTTGGGGCATTACAAGATTTTTTTGTACTTTCCGTCTGATCGCGTGCTTTCGGCATCGGGTATCGACAAAGAGTAGCACCTCGCAAAGAAAAACATTGAGGCACCCTAGATTTAGGATAATCCGGTATACTTATGTGCAACCTGCCACACGCTGTTCATTCGCTGCGGTATACAGGGTCAGGACGCGCAAACAGTAAAAACTACGTGCGGGCTGGCCGTAAAAAATGGTCGTCCTCGGCGCGCCCGAAAGGGGCGACTGACGAAGGTTGAACAAACTTTTCAGCTTCAGTGTGCGCGGTCAGCAAACGGGTCATTATCTTTTCCGCTCGTATATCGACCCACGACGCTCCCGTCACGGTGCTCGACCTTCTGACAAAAACGTTCCACGGACTGGTATAACGGGTTGCGCCTTTAGACGACGCTCCTCGAGAAAAGCCAGGCCATTCTCCCCCAGTGCAGACCAGAAGAAAGCTTTTCGCGAGATGCAGTCGCCCGAGTTACGGACGGCATCATCGCGACGAACAAAAGATCAGCGCTGTCGCGCGACCCTCGGGAGTTGGGGAACCATCCATCCCGCGAGCGCCTTCCCCGCTGCAATGCCCGGAGCGCCTTTCCGACGGGTGTGTTCGAGTGGTACCTGGATTTCTCCCCGATGAGACGCGATAAAGGTGACCCGCTGCAGAGCCGTATATTAGGAGAGTTTGGACAATAGGCGGAGCAAAGGCCGCCGCCAGCGCCGAATATTCCCCCCACGCTTAGAGCGTAAAATAAATTTGTGACACAGCGTCGACCAATCAGGAGACCTCTACTCCATCTCACAAATGTCGACAGTGAAGACAAAGGCACAGGCGCGTGAGCCTAGCTCAGCGAAACGCTATTGTTTGTACGAGACCTCGTGCATAGGAGGCACTTTCCAAAGCCACGCGCTCGTGCCCATGCCTTTGTTTGCACTGCTAGAACAGCGTCCTGAGACTGGCTGAAAGAAAGCAGTGCAATGGGTGGGGTGCGCGAGCGTCTTGAGACGCGGAGTTCCGCTCGGCACGGCTCAAATTATACTTCGTTTCACTTTACCTGCGAGCGAAGCCAAAGCTAGAAGCGCGAGACCAGCGCGCTCGAGCAAAGCCTGAACGCACGGAGCTTCCGTGCTCGCGCTTCCAGTTTTGCCTTCGCTCGCACATAAGGTGAAACGAAGTATAGTCGTGGCACAAATTTAGAGCACGCGACCACCGCTAGGGGCTGTTTCGCGACCTGTAGTTGGCCCGAGATGCTCGCCTATTCAAACCAATGTATGGCCAAACTCTCTCAATAAACGGCTCTGACCCGCTGTTGCCTGTCGCGAACCTGGCGGTGGTAGAGCAGCAGAAGTGAATGCGGCAGCAGACGTATGTTCCGCTGCATGTCACCCTGAAGCCGTCGATGGAAAGCAAAGCGGACGACACTTGGGAGCCTGCGATCGACGGCGACCTTCGCGTCTAGTTGCCTTTTTCGCTAGAATTTGTAGGACCAACCGGCAGGCTCGCGACATCCGACAGCATGACGCGCCGGTTCCAAGTGACGTCATTCGCTGCCACTTCGGGATCACTTTCGATGCACGGGTGACATCGGACATGTAAACACGCTACTCGAAGACGCGTACCAGGCACCCTAGCAACGTCCAAACCTCAGGAATATTAACGAGGGCCGTCGTCGGTCGTCGCGAGGAGCGTCTCAAAGGGGGTCATCGTGACCGCAACTCGGGATAACAAACACTAATCACCAACCACACACACACACACACACACACACACACAAAAAAAAAAAAAGAAGCCTTTAGCGACTTTGGTAATCTTCCGAGTTCAGCATGTTCCCATGTTTGATGCGTATTCTCATAAATAGGATGTTTCGCCAATCTTCCAAGAATTAAATAAAAAAAGGTAACAGAGGGGTAAAAACATCTGTCGGACAAACTGCAAGCTACGGCGAACGTCAGGGATTGCAAAAGACATACTAATTAGCAAAATAATGAACTAAACTTTATTAATGAACCCTAATTTGTGAAAATAAACTTATGCTTCAATTAAAAGCTTGCTAAGCATAATCGGAAAGGATTAAACCAACTCATTCTAGAAAGATACAAGGTTCGTAATGAATTTTAAAGCCCCCCCCCCCCCAAAAAAAAAGAAAAAGGAAAAAAAAAGAAAAACGCTAAATTTGCACGCGTTTTTAGGTTTTTGGTTTCTTTGGGAGCGCATCTTTGCGCTAGAGCCTAGCGGCAGTGCCCGGAAGTGGCCGAGGCGCGGAGCTACCGCCTCGCCTCCCTGGTATGGTAGGATGGAAGGAACTGTGGCGCAGGTGCGTTGTATGGTTGTACGCTTAGGCGACGGGGGGCGGGGAAGGGGCGGGGGAGGCAGGGCGGGGGGGGGGGGGGGGCGCAACTGCTAGTGCAAAGCTGCTGTCCGATAAGATTCCGAAACCTAGAATTGCAGGTCAAATCGAGCATTTTTCCGGAAAGCCGTCAAATGTGTTCCTTATATTGTGGTTTTCGATGATGCTCAGAAAGTTCCTAATTAAAACCATATGCATATTTTCACAAATTGAACACTTAAATAGTACATTTTAACTTAGTTTTCACCTAATTAGTATGACTTTCGCAATACCTGACGTCCGCCGTGACTGGCAGTTTGTTCCCGTAAAGAATTTCTTTTCTTCTCAACCGCCCTATTTTTAGGAATATTTAAAAGTCTTTCTTGAAACAACCGGTACAGATGAACCGCGTGTTTATTCCCCTTGAGAATCTGACAAGCCAGGTGCATTTGCACAAGAAACAACCAATGCATACAAAAAACAAAAAAAAAAAAAACGACGTTCGGATTAGGAATTGAGTTTCACTAGTATAAAGAAAAATTTTGAATAATTTATACTCTTTGATAGATCGGGCCCTACAAGACGTAAGCGGAGTTTGGCCAATCCACCATCTTTCTGAACGTCCGGTTCCTTCTAAGCCGTTCAAAAGCTGTTTTTGCTGGCCACGCGCTCGTGCAAATGCACGATCGGACAAGTTTCAGACTGATGCCATGCTCGCATCTCATCCTCGCCGCCTTCCATCTGCGAAGGAACGAACCGGAAGTTGACAAAGCGCCGCTCAGCCATCTGATTGCTGCCGAGTCGGGGCCACCAAATGGCCGGAACAATGAGAAAAACAAACAAAAAATCACACAAAAATAGTTTAGCCTCATTTTTTCTAGCAATTACCCACGCGCGGATTTTTAGCAATCATAAATATGATTTTAACGAAACCCCATTTACGATACACGCGCACTAAATATCTTTGTTTTACACACACAAAAAAAGCGTGGGACGACAGTTTTTTGCTTCGATGTGTTAATTGGGTTTAGGCACTCACGAAAAAAAAAAAAAAATGGCACAGTATGATATTGGCATACATTTAATTGCGTTCGCAAAGCCAAATTAAGCCCAGTCTTTAAATGGCACATACATTTATATGGAGCGGTCCATTTGTGAGAAAGGATTATCCATTAACCCCGGGTTATAAATCTACTCGCCCTCGGGGATTTCTCTTTAAATCATTAACTCTAAATAGAGGCACGATATTTTAAACGTGGGATATATAAAGTTCGATCGTTAAATGACGACTTTTCGTTTTACTAATGCGTTTATTAGAGAAGCACTACAGGAATGACGCGGTATGCCCTCGAGGCGCGGTATAGGGCACTCGCGGAACGGCTGCCCGCCGGCCGGCCGTCCTGTACGTAAATCAACAGCATCCTCCTCGAGGCGACGGAGGCCAGCCTAGCTCGGGGCACAAAGCGGCGCACGGGAAAACTGCCACCGATTCGCTGACGGTGTGCCGTAGGTTTTCTTCGCAGCAGCCATACCACTCGTCTCCCTCCACGAGTTCTCGATGCTCGAGGGAGAACGCTCCGTAAGATAAATGCTTCGAAGCCGCCGGAAACGAAGACGCCACATGGATGGCCAGCGAGTGACATGCGTTGCGAGGAACAAGCCCTTCGCACGAGCCACGTCACCTGCGCCAGGACCAGAAATAGGTCTTTCCTCTTTCGCTGAACCGAAGTGAGTTAGCGGGAAACCCCGCCTAGCTCGCGAGGCAACGTCCGTTCGGACGGTATCGATTAGTCGGCGCGCTTTAGCGCCCAACGTGGGGGTCCGACTATACTTCGACTGCACGCTACGTTTGCGAAACGAAATCTCGTTAATTCGCGGGAAAGAATAAAGAGAGGTCCGTAGCAACGTGCCCGTTTCCCAAAGGAGGGCTACAGCTCAAACAGTTTGTTTATCGAGTGCCTCAGATTCTCTCGCTACGTGTATGGAAAAGGTGGTGCACGGGGAACGCGAATGCACGTGACAAGCGCTCCCTTGATTAGCAGGTAGAGGCCTTTAGTCAGGCTCCCAGCGAGGTGCTATCACAGGCACCTTTAGTTAACCGTATGAAAACCAGCTCAGGTGACACACGGATCGGCAGTTGCTGACCCGCAACCGAAAATTCCCAAACAGCGCCAAAAAAAAAAAAAAAAATACGAAAGGAAAACAACGAAGCTAATATCCTACAGACAAATCTGGTAGGAGGCACTTGTTTAGGAAGATACTTTTTTTTTTTTTTCAGAATTTAATACAGTGTTATTTAGCAAGGCGATACAACAACAACACTGCAGCATGAAAACAGATTGCAAGTTCCGAACCTAGCATCGCTGCTCCTCTGCACGACTTTGCAAAACAACTTTGCCGCAAAAGCCCATGGGTATACCTAGAGGAAAACGCAACACGAGGCGAACGTTTCAATTTCTTCCGCAGAAAGTTATCGCAAAATATTCCGCCTTTTCTTTATTTATTTATTTTTTCTTCGTCTATTTCTCAACTCGGATTCCTCCCTGGGGCCGGCAACCGAAACACTTCCGCATAATCGCGAACGCAACCGCCAAACACACATAACAACGGCACCGGAACGAGACGGCACGATAAGAAGAAGGCGCAACAGAGACCACCGCGATTCTCTGCTTCCGTGTCAGTACTATTCGTATGGTGACGCCATCGTCTCCGGGGTCGGGCCCGCGTGCACTCGTTTTGCTCTGCCCCTGGGCTGTAAGTTGGCTGCAATCGGATGAAGCTGGAGGGCACCGGCTCAGCCAGGAGGGAAGCGAACGTGCTTCGCCGGACCAATCAGCCGCCTCCTTTTCTTCCCCTGACTCCGAGCGTGGTCACGTGATGGAAGATAAACGCGTGACTGGTTCAATGGCCGTGCAGCTTCCACCCCACTGTCATCTATAAGGAGGATGAACGGGAGGATAGCAGCAACCGGTTGGCGACTGTACGCCCCATGTGGGAATCAATCACGGACCACGATCTCTTCGGGCGTGCGAAGCGCGACTGATGAGTTGACCGGGCGGGGGACTCGTTCCAAGCTCCGAGCGGTACACGCGCAATCATCGCTTGACCGAACATCCATCTCTCGACGGTCAGAACCGTGCACCGTGCTAACGAAGACGTCGCCGCCGCGTCTGTCTCTCCAATGTCCCCGTTTTTGAGGTGTGCATCGGGGATCTTTGATTGGCCCATGATTAGGGTTCCGTGTTTTTGGATAAATAAAAAAAAAAAATCCGAAAAACCGTTCGCCGGTAGAATTTTCATATTCATTAGAAAAACTCCGAATTTCGAGGTCACAGCGACAAAATAAACAGCAAAAAAGACGGAGTTTTAAAACCAAACTTTATAAGAGCGCAAAGTCAGTGGTCTCGAGGAGATTCCACTTCAGATTCCTTTGAGATTTGGAACTGCTGACAAAAAAGGGGGTTTGCTTTTTAGCACGTCGAGGTTCCTTCGGGACAGACAACGGGGCATGGTACTCGGACCTTATTTATTTTGCTTTCGAATTTTTAAATTTTCCGCAGTAAAATAAACTCCAAATTTCAAAGAATTGGGAATCTAACAAAATAAACTCCGATTAACCCCCAATCCCAAGCGAAAAATAAGCTCCAGAAAACATCCTCAGAATTTCACGACAAATAAACTCCGAAAACACGGAATCCTACCCATGATGGGCCGATTGGAAGAACACCGCGGAACATCGGCTGGAAGCGAGATCATAACAAGGTCAGGGAGTGGGCGAAGTTTCAACCGTACGTATGCATGCGCGCACGCACACACACACACCACACACACACACACACACACACCATATATATATATATATATATATATTATATATATATATATATATATATATATATATATATAGAAAAAAAACGAAGCGCAGGATGACGAAAAGTATAAACGGAAGAAAACGCACCTGAGACGGTTGTTGGAGTTTTTAAAACATAGTATTGGTAAAGTTGGTCGACATTTCGGCCTGAGCCAGGTCTGCTCAGGCCGAAACGTCGACCAACTTTACCAATACTATGTTTTAAAAACTCCAACAACCGTCTCAGGTGCGTTTTCTTCCGTTTATATATATATATATATATATATATATATATATATATATATATAGAGAGAGAGAGAGAGAGAGAGAGAGAGAGAGAGAACTAGGTTATTTTCGCGGGCTCAATGTTTCGCGAACTCAGCGAAGTCCGGTTTCCGGGAATACTTCGCGGACACGAAACTTCGAGAAAGTTTTCGCGATACTATTGAAATCGCAAAATTCGCGAAAGTTGGGTCCTCGCAAAAATGAAGTCGTTTACAGTACATTTAGAGACATTCAACTTGGGTCCTTATGGGCCGTCCGATACGTCTCGAATGTTTCTTACAGGCACGTAGCCAGAAAAAGGGGGGGGGGGGGGGGGGCATGGGGCCCGCCCCCCCCCCCCCCTCCCCTCCTAATCTTCTATTTTGCTGGGGCCTCCTCTCCCCCCTCCCCTCATACAACATTTTGTAATGGGCGGGAGGGGGAAAATAAGCACGCAAGATCTGCACCACTGGAATCGGATGGGTGCAATTTCCAGCAACTGCTTTACGGGGGAAAATAATAAAAAAAAAATATCCGTCGGGTTATTTCAAATGAAGCGAAAATACAGATAGAAATAGAATGAACAAACCCGAAAAATCCCTCCCTCCCTTTACTAATACAGGAACTTGGCAGTCAAGGTTGTACCAAAATGGGGGTGCTGCCGAACCGATTTAAAATAAGGCTAAAATAATATAGGTATGTGAGGGTGCATATGAACTCCCTTTCGAGAAGGCAGAGTATAACGACACTGGAGGGAGTGTAACTAAAGCCTTTCGATGTAACAACTGCCGATATATATATATATATATATATAGAAAAAAACGAAGCGCAGGATGACGAAAAGTATAAACGGAAGAAAACGCACCTGAGACGGTTGTTGGAGTTTTTAAAACATAGTATTGGTAAAGTTGGTCGACATTTCGGCCTGAGCCAGGCTCAGGCCGAAATGTCGACCAACTTTACCAATACTATGTTTTAAAAACTCCAACAACCGTCTCAGGTGCGTTTCTTCCGTTTATATATATATATATATATATATAGAGAAGAGAGAGAGAGAGAGAGAGAGAGAAACTAGGTTATTTTCGCGGGCTCAATGTTTCGCGAACTCAGCGAAGTCCGGTTTCCGGGAATACTTCGCGGACACGAAACTTCGAGAAAGTTTTTCGCGATACTATTCAAATCGCAAAATTCGCGAAGTTGGGTCCTCGCAAAAATGAAGTCGTTTACAGTACATTTAGAGACATTCAACTTGGGTCCTTATGGGCCGTCCGATACGTCTCGAATGTTTCTTACAGGCACGTAGCCAGAAAAGGGGGGGGGGGTGGGGGGGCATGGGGCCCGCCCCCCCCCCCCTCCCCTCCTAAAGCTTCTATTTTGCTGGGCCTCCTCTCCCCCCTCCCCCTCATACAACATTTTGTAATGGGCGGGAGGGGGAAAATAAGCACGCAAGATCTGCACCACTGAATCGGATGGGTGCAATTTCCAGCAACTGCTTTACGGGGGAAAATAATAAAAAAAAAAATATCCGTCGGGTTATTTCAAAATGAAGCGAAAATACAGATAGAAATAGAATGAACAAACCCGAAAAATCCCTCCCTCCCTTTACTAATACAGGAACTTGGCAGTCAAGGTTGTACCAAAATGGGGGTGCTGCCGACCGATTAAAATAAGGCTAAATAATATAGTATGTGAGGGTGCATATGAACTCCCTTCGAGAAGGCAGAGGTATAACGACACTGGAGGGAGTGTAACTAAAGCCTTTCGATGTACAACTGCCGATATATATATATATATATATATATATATATATATATATTATATATATATATATATATATATAGATATATATATATATAATTTTTTTTTCTCGCGAGCGCGACGCAAGGGAGAATTAAGCGAATGTCTTTCCTTATGCAACAGTCACAGCGGCACAGCAGCAGCGCAGCCCTCGAATGTAGGACAGGCGGCATTATTCGGAAGAGGCTATTTTCGTGGCGCCCTCTCGGAAGCGCTACCGCCGACCAGTGTTCCAGATACGCCAAGATTGCCACTTCCCTATTCACGCTCCTTCCATCAGTGAAAACAGTCCGCGCTCGACAGAACAAGAAGGGCTCGCTAATCGCCGCTGATAGGTGGCCCGCGCAACGCAGACGTAATAAGGATGCCGTCTTGTCCACCCCGGACGAACGCGGAGGCTGAATTCGCCCTTTTGCAAAAGTTCGCGCCGTCTCGTAGCTGCTTCATCAATTATCCGAGTCGGTCGGTCATTGTTTGGGCACGGATTCGGAGCACGTTATCGGACCCGAGGGCTGCGTCATCATTCGGAGAGCACTCGGCTCAGCTCGTATTGAGAACGAGTGCTGCGTCAGCGTTCGGTGAGCACTCGGATTCAATCATACGCTTCGTGCCAAAGGATGGATGGATGGATGCTAACGGCCGTATTCTTTATAACGGCGGTAGCTTGCGCCACCTAGCCTAGAAATTAAGAACCAAAAGTATGGTTTTGATTTCTTTCCTCCGCCAATTTGCTTACCTCTGCAATTTCGTAATGGATGGATGGCTATACCTTTGTAACGGGCGGCAGCTTGCGCCACCTAGCCTAAGTCTAAAGAGACGAACATATTATTCTTCCGCCCTCCTAAGCCAATTTTCTCCCCTATCACCAGACAGTGTGGGATATCATCACAATAACTTTAAAAAGATCGGGCAAAAAAAAAAAAAAAAGTAAGACGTTTACAAATTTTGTATTGCGAAATTAGAGCGCAACTCTTGAGGAGGAGGAGAGGGTACGAAGTGAGGGTATGCCCCTCCATTCCTCCTCTCCCCGGCAGTCAAGGTTGTACCAAAATGGGGGTGCTGCCGAACCGATTTAAAATAAGGCTAAAATAATATAGGTATGTGAGGGTGCATATGAACTCCCTTTCGAGAAGGCAGAGTATAACGACACTGGAGGGAGTGTAACTAAAGCCTTTCGATGTAACAACTGCCGATATTATATATATATATATATATATAGAAAAAAACGAAGCGCAGGATGACGAAAAGTATAAACGGAAGAAAACGCACCTGAGACGGTTGTTGGAGTTTTTAAAACATAGTATTGGTAAAGTTGGTCGACATTTCGGCCTGAGCCAGCTCAGGCCGAAATGTCGACCAACTTTACCAATACTATGTTTTAAAAACTCCAACAACCGTCTCAGGTGCGTTTTCTTCCGTTTATATATATATATATATTATATATATATATATATATATATATAGAGAGAGAGAGAGAGAGAGAGAGAGAAACTAGGTTATTTTCGCGGGCTCAATGTTTCGCGAACTCAGCGAAGTCCGGTTTCCGGGAATACTTCGCGGACACGAAACTTCGAGAAAGTTTTTCGCGATACTATTCAAATCGCAAAATTCGCGAAAGTTGGGTCCTCGCAAAAATGAAGTCGTTTACAGTACATTTAGAGACATTCAACTTGGGTCCTTATGGGCCGTCCGATACGTCTCGAATGTTTCTTACAGGCACGTAGCCAGAAAAGGGGGGGGGGGGGGGGCATGGGGCCCGCCCCCCCCCCCCTCCCCTCCTAAATCTTCTATTTTGCTGGGGCCTCCTCTCCCCCCTCCCCCTCATACAACATTTTGTAATGGGCGGGAGGGGGAAAATAAGCACGCAAGATCTGCACCACTGGAATCGGATGGGTGCAATTTCCAGCAACTGCTTTACGGGGGAAAATAATAAAAAAAAATATCCGTCGGGTTATTTCAAATGAAGCGAAAATACAGATAGAAATAGAATGAACAAACCCGAAAAATCCCTCCCTCCCTTTACTAATACAGGAACTTGGCAGTCAAGGTTGTACCAAAATGGGGGTGCTGCCGAACCGATTTAAAATAAGGCTAAAATAATATAGGTATGTGAGGGTGCATATGAACTCCCTTTCGAGAAGGCAGAGTATAACGACACTGGAGGGAGTGTAACTAAAGCCTTTCGATGTAACAACTGCCGATATATATATATATATATATATATATATATATATATATATATATATATATATATATATATATATATATATATATATATAATTTTTTTTTTCTCGCGAGCGCGACGCAAGGGAGAATTAAGCGAATGTCTTTCCTTATGCAACAGTCACAGCGGCACAGCAGCAGCGCAGCCCTCGAATGTAGGACAGGCGGCATTATTCGGAAGAGGCTATTTTCGTGGCGCCCTCTCGGAAGCGCTACCGCCGACCAGTGTTCCAGATACGCCAAGATTGCCACTTCCCTATTCACGCTCCTTCCATCAGTGAAAACAGTCCGCGCTCGACAGAACAAGAAGGGCTCGCTAATCGCCGCTGATAGGTGGCCCGCGCAACGCAGACGTAATAAGGATGCCGTCTTGTCCACCCCGGACGAACGCGGAGGCTGAATTCGCCCTTTTGCAAAAGTTCGCGCCGTCTCGTAGCTGCTTCATCAATTATCCGAGTCGGTCGGTCATTGTTTGGGCACGGATTCGGAGCACGTTATCGGACCCGAGGGCTGCGTCATCATTCGGAGAGCACTCGGCTCAGCTCGTATTGAGAACGAGTGCTGCGTCAGCGTTCGGTGAGCACTCGGATTCAATCATACGCTTCGTGCCAAAGGATGGATGGATGGATGCTAACGGCCGTATTCTTTATAACGGCGGTAGCTTGCGCCACCTAGCCTAGAAATTAAGAACCAAAAGTATGGTTTTGATTTCTTTCCTCCGCCAATTTGCTTACCCTCTGCAATTTCGTAATGGATGGATGGCTATACCTTTGTAACGGGCGGCAGCTTGCGCCACCTAGCCTAAGTCTAAAGAGACGAACATATTATTCCTTCCGCCCTCCTAAGCCAATTTTCTCCCCCTATCACCAGACAGTGTGGGATATCATCACAATAACTTTAAAAAGATCGGGCAAAAAAAAAAAAAAAAAGTAAGACGTTTACAAATTTTTGTATTGCGAAATTAGAGCGCAACTCTTGAGGAGGAGGAGAGGGTACGAAGGTGAGGGTATGCCCCTCCATTTCCTCCTCCTCCCCTCCATCCATTTCTCCTCCAATTTAGTTTCCACGCTAAATTTAGCGGGGAAAATGACGTCACATGACTTGGTGTCAAGTCACCTATGAACAAATTCAGTTTCTACGCTAAATTTAGCGCGGTTACGCCGACGCCGCGAAACACGGAAACGGGCGCTGAAGAAACCTAACCAAATTTGCATCTAAGTTATACTGCTTCAGCTGACCCCAGAGATTCTCCTGACACATTATCGTACGCGCCCTTGATGTCCCAAAAAGTTAACCATAAAGGAGTTTGGTTCTTCATTGCTATTTTTATAAAGTGTGTGGCGACGAATACGTTATCTTCCCATCTTCTGTCTCTTCGGAATCCGATTTGGAGCCCACCCAGTATTTGCATATCCTCTGCCCATTCCTCCATTCTCCGCTTTACTATCTGCATAGCTAATCTGTATATAACTGAAGTTACCTTTATAGGGCGAGATGCCATAATGTAGTCTGATTCCTCTGACTTTATATATTAGTCACAGTTTACTTAGTTTCCAATCATCGAATACCTCTCTTCCTATAATTATTTGATTAATCACAAGCCGTAACTTCAGTTTGCTTGCTTTTCCTAGTGTCTTAATGAGTTTAATGGGTGTGTCGTCTGGGCCTGTCGCTGTATTTACTGGGACCTTACTTTCTGCCTTATCCCATTCCCTTGAGTTCGTTTCCATTGACACACAGTTCTGCTGCTCCTCTACACTGCTGCTGTAAGTGCTATCCACTGTCCCCATCTGCTCAAGCTGGGAGAAAGCCTCTTTGATTGTCCGCTTGATATATTCCCGTGCCTCTTCCCCCTCTACTCTTCTCCCCTCCTGCGTGATCAGTATGTGTTGGAAACCCTCTGTCTTCCTCCCCAGCGCTTTAATGTAATCCCAAAAGTTTTTTTGCCGCATTCCGATCTTCTTTTTTAAAATTTATTGCCGTTATCCACTGAACTCCTGCACTCCCAATCTTAGCCTGTATTAAAGCTGATGTCTCCCTTTTTTGCTCTTGAAAGTTCTCCCACTTTGATGCTACTTCAATTGGCAAGACTCCCCTCTCCTTTGCCGACCTATGCTCCCTAGATGTCTCTTGGCGCCGCAATATGGCTGCTATGACCAGCTTACCCCACCAGATTTTTGGTTTCTGTCTTCGTTTTTGCATTCATTTTTGTTTAATTCTACGCTTCTCAAATTCTCTTTTAAAGGTTCATATTAAATCCTCACACGTCCATTCTCTTTCTGGTTGTTTCGATACTATGTTCTCAATACTTTTAGATATTTTTGTATTTGACCTTCACTTAGTTTAGGCTTACCCGCTCGTTCCTGAGCTTGTTCAGAGTTCTGATGCGCCAAATTTAATCTTAATTATTTTGTGGTCACTCCCTAAGCTTTTTGTACCTTCCTCATGTAATTCCATACTTCCTAGCCTGTCATGCAGTTTGTGGGACATGAGGCAGTAGCCTACTGTTGAGTGTGAATTGTTTTGTTCCCACGATATTTTCCCGTCGCATCTTACCTGTGCATTAACTAATACTAGGTAGGTCCAGGGCACCACAGAATCTTCTAGCAACCTTCCGGTTGCATCTGTGAATCTGCCAAACTCTTCTAAGTGGGCATTCATGTCTCCTATGATAATTATATCCTGATTTGGGCTTTTTTTTTTTTTGTAATGTCCCTCGATATACATGTAAAGTGTTCCGTATATTTTGGCTCCCCCCCCCCCCCCCCCTTCAGCCATTTCCTGTTTTCAGGTGAGCAAACCCCAGAAGGGTGTTCAGACCTGTTACCCTACCGTTCAGCCATAAGTGTTCTCTGGAGCTTTCCTTCTCTCTTTCCCAGTCCTGTCCTTTAACTAACATGCCTAAACCTCCCCCTTTGCGTTCACCTCCCCTCCGGTTGCATCCTATCTAGGAGTAGCCTCGCATGTACAGAGGTTCCTTTTCATCTCTAAAGTGAGTTTCCGCTACCCCATACACTGTGAAATTATCAGCCTCTAATTGTTCACCAATCTCTTCCCACTTTATTGTTTCCACCTCCCTGCATGTTTATCAAGCCTATATTGAGCAGATTCTTTATTAATTTTATATTATTATTTTATATTATATTTATATTAATGAAATGGTGACAGCCAATGTTGCCTGATGGAGTTTTGAAAAATGGTTCATTGTTGGGCCGAAAGCCCTACGATGGTTCGAGCGTGCACGCATGGATGAATTTGTCGGACCCACTTGCGGCGTCAAAAATAACGATTGACATTCTGTATAAGCGTAAGACTGCAGGAGGTTCCCAATAACAGACAGAGGGGTCAAACCTCGAACAGCTCCTCCGGCCGGGCGAGAAAAATAGTGAACGAGTGATAACTCAATACGAGCTTTTTTAAATTGCTATTTCGTTGATGCGTAATAACTGGTAGCCATCAGTATGCGAATGTTCTATTTGTCGAAGAGATCCTAGTTGCTCTAAAGAAAACATTAGTCGATCGTGAGTGAGGGTATGAAGTTCTTATACAATCGTATAGGAACTTTTAGTTTCAGGGACACATAACACCAAGGCTCTTCCCCCACACACATCAATTAATATAAACCAGCATATCTTTTTTTATTACTATTTACACACGCAAGACAAAGGCTAGCATTCCTTCTCATCCAGTGGCGTCGGAACAGGGGAACATACATTTCTGGCATTTCTAGTGAATATTAAAGGGGGGGGGGGACTCCCCTAAACACCTGTAAGGATTTCGATCCAACATAAAAAGGGAGATTGATTACGTTGTACAGCTTGCGTCCAAACATTTTTGGGCGTGAGAAGAAGCTGAGGTGCTTGGACCATGGGATGGAGACATGGCAGCGCAAACAGCAGCTTTGCATATTGTTGCTGCAATGCCTCTCGGCTGGCGGACGGGCCGCCCAAGTTGACGAGACTAAACAACTGCAACGAGCAAAATAAAAAAAAAAAAAAACAGCTTGCCAGAGGAAACATTTTGTGCACTGACACATCTCCCCGGAAGCATCGGAGTGCCAGCTGTGAAAAACCCATGGCAGCAGCAAGAAGCTGACGTCAATGATGCTTAACCTACTCTGCCTCCTTCAATAACAGTGCAGAGAAGTGGGGCACGGTGCGCCTGTCGTTTCTCATGTCTGCAGCAAGGCAAAATGGCCCTTTAGTCCATTTTGTTTCGTACAGCTGCAGTCATGTACTTGTGTGCGCGTGGAGCAGTGATTGACAAAGCCCATTGCGGCCCTGAGAGGTGCGCCTTAGCCAAAGGCGACAGCTGTTGCTTTAGTCACCCTCTCTTGATACGAAGCTCAATTGAAGTGACGGCGTGAAAAGAATATTGCAAAAAAAAAAAAAAGATTGTAGCAGCATATTACTGAGCTACAGAATACCACGATCGAAATAAAATTAAACACAACGTCTCATCTATGACTTGCGCCTAATATCATACGCCGCTGCACTCGTCATTTCAGTTGCGCACGTAGCAATTTCGCTACCAGTTGTACTGTTATTACTGTATTTACCAGTGGATGCCCACGTAGCACATAGATGCACGAGTCCCGTATAATACCGGGTTTCACGTGTTCTGCGTCGCCGGAATGTGTGCTCCTTTTCGATCAGCAAGGTCTGGCAGCTACTCATCATAGCCTAACTACAATAGAACGTGCTGCACTGCTCGAAACGAGAGATGGTATCAGAAGTGACACGATGCAGAGAAGCCAGTTTCTTACGCAAATGATCTGATAACCACATCACGAAGGTTGGCTAACTGGGGCAGCCCGAATCGAGAGCGCGGTGATCGAAGAACAGTAAAAGTCGCCCCTACGATGTTGATCGAGCCGGCAAAATTCGGCACGACGAAGTGCGCGCATTGTGGGTGGGCAAAGGTGCTACGTGAAGCGCAGAGCAAGACCAAGAAGATAAAGAAAAAAAGGGCCTCCCCTCAAAAGGGCAAGCTCCGTTTAGTGGGACAATGACGACCTCCCAAACTGGTAGAACAACCCAGCGACGCGACCTGCTGCTGCAAAGAGCACGCCACCAACCACCCGAGAAGTTCTTGGTTTCCTGGCCGTTTTTTCCTTTCTGCTTTTCGGCCCGTATGCTCAAACAAGGTCTCAAATTTTTTAAAACTTTTTTTTTTTTTTTTAGCATTAAGACAGTTTTAGGGGCTCATCAAGTGCGCGCGTAAGCGAGGAACAATAAGGCCCTCGTCAAGACCGTGCAAGCTGTGACCGATTGCAGCCGAGGTTGAGGAGCGAGCAAGCCGCATTGCGGCTCGGTCGCAGCGGTTGGAAGAAAAGGCGAGACACACCTCCGAAAGACACGGGTGAACATGGCACGACCGCGTTACAGCAGCTGCACCATTCACAGCTTCTGGTTTGCACTTTTTCTGCAGACGATCGTACTAGCAGACGAGAAGAGACGCACACTTGGCACTTTTTAAGGTGTTCGGGTTGGCGTCAGAAACGCTAAGCCTAGGAGTCGACCGATAACATGCACTCCTAACTGCACACATCGCGAGCAAAATTCGCAGTGTATGCTGTGTGCCTTTAAAAGTGCACACAGATGCGTTCAGCCGATTTCACAGCTGTCGCAGAGCCATGTATCAGCATAGCTGTCGTCAAAGGTCACACAAAAACAAACCTGCCAACGATCGCGTTGCCGTAAAACCATCGCGATGCTGCCTCCGCGTAAGCATCGCAAAGATCGCTTAGTATAATAAGATAGCTTTCGGAACAATACGCACAGGTACAATTGCACGAATGCCTAACAAACAGCTAGCAGACAGACGTCGTCAGTTTTAGGCCTATACAACACTGCGAGAACAGCGTTCGGAGACGCCGATACGCTTACCTCGAGTCACTCGCAGCGTTTGTCAGCAACCATCACAGTTCCAAGTGTCCGCCACGTTTCGACCTCGACGTCAACACAAAATCCACACCGAAAAGTTTCCGAAAATCGCTCGGCATGTCACACCACAACTACTTCCTCGGCACTGCCTGCTGCAGCACAAGCGAACAGCGGAGAGCAGACAGCTGATCCAACTCGCACGCCAGAGGTCGCATGGCCACGTGACTGGCGCCGTGCCAGCCAATTGCGGCCGAGATGCGCCGACCAGTCGCACAACGCGTAGCAACAGCGTCGGCCAGGCGGTCACGTGCGCTTGGCAATCAGCTGTTTTTCCTCGGCGCGACAACGCGTTCTCCGAAGGCGTGTACGTAAGCGTACATACGTATCTCGGGCCCCCTCTTGCTCCGCTGAAGCCACGACGACTCCCCTTCGTTTGTAAACAAAAACATAAAAGCAACCACCCCGTCTTCGGCATTCCCTCCGCCACGCACAGCGATTTTGAAGGCAGGAAACTCTTGGACTAGGGTGCCTTCATGTGCGCTTTGCTTAGGGTGGCCATTTTGTCCCACACTTTTATCTTTATTTTTTTTTTGTTTAGAAGCGCGTGAAAGAGTGTGCCTCTGCACGCGTTTCTGGCGCTGACTGTGCTATGGCGACATTTTGTTTTCGTCGATTTCTTTGTATTTTCCCCGTGAGTGCGTGCTGTCGGCATCGGGTACTACAAAGGGTGGCATCACCCTAAACAGAAGGACATTGAGGCACCCTATCTTGGACACAAATCTGTTGGACAGCTGTACATGTGCACGAAAAAAGCCCAGGTGCACCTTGTTCCGTTTATTTCGCGTTCATACTGTCGCACTACCCGTGACTGAGAACGCGTCTTCATATACAAATAAATAAATAAAATAAAAAAGTACAAATGGCCGGATGGATACGCTTGGGCACCGCTAAAACCACATTATTCGCCTTAAACCTGCGGTGGCAAAACGTAATGGGATACACCAGTGGCGTAGGCACGAATAGATTACAAGTAATTTGATTACTTGTAATAAGTACCGTCCGTACTAACGAGACATACACTCGTAAGTTTATGAGACATACTAAGGGTAAGTAGTACATACCTGTATCCCGAGGCAACATGCATCCTGAAGAATCTCGCCCAAATGTGCAGCTAAAAGGCAAGATCTCCGAGAATTCCATGTTGAGGCTATTTTGGCAATGTCACGTCAGAGTAATATTGTCATGATGTACTGGCCATAAAAGGCAAGAGAAGTATAATCCAACAAGAACAAGTTTCTTGACTGCCATAAAGGAAAGACAGACACTGATTTACTGTGACAGTGATTACAGCAGGCATGGTGGTGGAAGATGCAGGGCATGCTGCAGAGTAACACCATTTCAGCTGGAACAAAGTTGAGGTGACCACTGTCCATTTTATGGTGCTACCTCATTTGACGAATGCTCCATCAACGATGAACGATATCCAGTGTGGCTATAACAATGCTTGCATTAGGTAAACAGAGATGAGTGCACACAATAAAGTTGTAAGAAAGCTTAAACTCCGCTGTTTTCTTACCATGTTTGTCCCGGCCAAACTACATTTGAAAACTTAAACCTCCCCAAACACAGTCAACAATTTTCATATTTCCATGAGGACCAAGTCAACATGAAAAGGGAGAAAGAATTTATACATTCAGAGTTTTTCTTCTCAGCTTTTCGACACTCTGCAGTTCTCCTCTCTTCTTCCGGGATTTTGAACGCCTACATGTGTCACGGGCGTCCTCCCCCGCATTGTCGCCCATTGTCCTGACAGTGGATTCTTCTGCTGGGTCGGTGCTCTTGTTCGACGGTCTGCACTTCTTTGTGTTAGTGCCGCACAAAAGCTGCGTTTCTTGCTCTTCTAGTCGCTTCAATTTACCGCTCATCTTTAATCCATGCCTTGCTGCTCTGAAAAAAAAAAAAAAAAAATGAAACAAAACATCACCAGATTATAGCTCAATTTCAGCATCCAAAAGAAAGCAGAACAATATAGTTATGATTCGTTCATCCGGACAGTCATCTCTCCTGCTTACGACATTTGAATAAGATGAACTGTTTGATTAGGTGAGTAATGTGAAAGAGCATTCAACATGCGCCCATTTCCCACCGAAACCGCTAGGTTTAAATTATGCTTACTCTATACTGGACAAGCAATATGGGAGTGCGCAATAAAAACCTGGAAATATAAAGAAGTTGATGAATGTTGATTAAATAGAGCCAAAGTGAGAGACCTGCAAAGCCAGAAGGGGCAGGAACACCCGAAAGGTCTCGTGGAAAGCTTTAGATAGGCACGAGTTCATTCCCTGTTGTAAAGCCCTGAGAGATAAAACACCCTAATTTCTGTACAATTTACCATTCTCGAAAAACACACCTAAAGATAATATAGGCCACCCTTAGAGATCATGTTACCTGGGATAACACAAGTCATACAATAGAATAGAGAACCCCAATTTCGACATCACCATGCAATGCCTGTTCCTTTGCCAATTTAGAAGATCAGTAAAGAAACAAAGCTCTCCTTTTGTTTTTAAAATAATGGGACACCCCTGTTGGGGTCTAGGGGTAGCTGAAGTAAACATGAATGGGTTAGGAACAAAGTCAAGCATTTTTTCGAAACTTTCTTGGGTCCTACGTTGAAGATTAGCCCACACCCTTTTATCACTCATTTTGGCCTGTGTGGCGGTTGGGCTACCCTTCTGGATTATTACGATAAGGTGCTGAGGACTGCTTGGACTAGAGAAAAGGCCTGTCACACACTTGTGACTCCTTAGAACGAAGTGCCTTGAAACCTCCTGAAATTTCTTAAGACGAGAGAACACAGTGGCACGCTGGCGCCATCTATGCGGTGACCCTGGAACTGCATTTCATTAGAGCGAAGGTTTTGCAGGATTTCCAAGGTCAAATGTGCGTAATACCTATGAGAAATGGCCGTTTATAATGCTGACAAAAGTTTTTCGAGCCAAGAAAGAAAGGATGATGTGCGAGAAATAGAAAATATGCAAGACTGCCAAGTTTCCACCGCTACTCAATAGATGGCACCAGTGTGTCCTCTTGTCCACAGTCGTTTATACTGAGAGAGTTTGGCCTTCTTAAGGAGATTTTGACAGCCTGACAACCACAGCAGCGTAGTCTGACAACCGGGGGATGACTACTTCCGTCCGCCATATTGTGGCTCTGACTCATAGGAACTCTACGCGATTTCTCAGGAATGAACAAGACAAAGAAGTAACGCCATATTGTGTTACCGCGAAATCCGCTTGTTCTAGCGGCCAACAAGCTCCGCCCATTGGCCAAACTCTCTCAGTATAAACGGCTCTGCTCTCGTCGTAAGAGATATCTTAAGAGGTTCCAAGGCACTCGGTCTTAAGAAGTCGCAAGTGTGTGAACGGGCCTTAACTGTATATGCTCCGCCTTGCGGAGCAGAGTACCGCAATGGTGCTTCCAGGGCAGCCATGTTGGATTTAAGGCTGCACAGCGGGAAGCGACCATCGCTTCTGCAAGAGCCCCGGATGCGTGACCTACGCTATCGTCCTCTGTGTCGTCTTCTTCCCAGACTTCGAAAAAATGTTTTAAAACATTGCTCGCGTTATAAAACAATGCGATTATACTGTATCCAGTGGTTAAACATAACGCTGAATGGTCAAGGAACCTTCCAGTTCGTTCTATTTTAGTGCAGGATGTATATTTCGCAAACGCAAAGCGAGAAACGTGATCCGCCCGAAACTCGGCACCCGCAAGGTCGCTTTCCTGCACAAAGGTCGGATCCAGCTCGGTGCACGTGACCGCTTCTCCGCCAATACGGAGTTGGCGGCAAAAGGAGCGCGATACTCTGGCTCTGCAAGCAGAGCCTATACAGTTACTCTACTTTGGACTACAATCAGGAGGCGTAGAAGCCAGAGATGGCAAGAAGGACATTAAAAGTACTAAAGAGACCCTGAAACAAAAGCTGGCCATGGGAAGCTGATGGTCATGCCCTCATCTCACAGGGACATCAATATGAATTTCCCATGACAAGTTCAGTGGCTAATATCTTCAGATTTCTGTTTTCCCCATTTTGCTACTTAGAAACAGTGAAGCTTCTGCTATATCTACTGTGAGACCAGGTAAGTGGATTTTTCATTCGCTTGAAATAATCCTTGTTTTGTTGGCTTTAATAAGAGCCTTTGTTAGCGGCTCTCAACAAACATGTTGCAGACATGCAACATTCCAGGGGGAAAAAGTAGAGAGTTGAGGAGAAAGAAAAATTTGAGCTTGATAAATGTTATCCTTTTATAAAAAAAGTGAAAGCCGTGTACAACTCCCTGTAACGCCGAATTAGAGCGCAGCTCTTGAGGAGGAGGAGGGAAGGGTACTGGGGGGGGTCACGTGACGATGCCGATGCCGATGACGTCATCAGTGACGATGACGATGTGGATTCCGATGACGTCATCAATGACGTCACTGATGACGTCATCAGTGATGATGACGAGGCGGATGCCGATGACGTCATCAATGACGTCACTGGTCACTGATGACGTCATCAGTGACGTCATTGCATCCGCATCGTCATGCCGATGACGTCATCAATGACGTCACTGGTCACTGATGACGTCATCAGTGACGTCATTGCATCCGCATCGTCATCATCACTGATGACGTCATCAGTGACGTCACGCGTCCCATAATGCACCGCGCGGTTACGCCGACGCCGACGCGGCTCAAGCCGGAAACGGGCGCCTAAGAGCTGCGCTCTAAAAAATCAGCATGTGTGAACAGAAACTGGTACCTTGTATACAGTGGCGTAGGCAGAGGGGGGGGGGGGGGGGGGGGGGGTTTGGGAAGTCGCCCCCCCCCCCCCCCCCTCCCAAAATGCCACCCCCCCTTCCCCTCCCCCCACACCCGGGGGCCCGCTCGCTCCCCTGCTCCTGCAGTCGGGTTTGCATGGGGCATGGATCAAAGGGGGGTGCAGACTACCTTTAACTTTTATGCTTTCGGAAAAAGTGTTTGTAAAGTAGAAAATGTTTAAATAAGTAAAATAGGAAATATTTCTTCATTCATATTTATTTGATGGGATGCAGAACTTGATCTGAGATATATAAAGAATGGATATTTCGAAACATTTGTCTCACTAAAATACACAGTTCAATCAAAACAAAGCAAACATAATAAAACGAAAACATGGTGATAATATAAAACAATGTCAGTGATGTAAGTAATATTAAATGATTTGTAAAAACAACTGCACTGTAAGCAACGGGTGGCACAGCGCTCACCCACACCTTGAATAATGATCAGAATTATGTGGTATCGACTAGAAATTACCACGAATAAAAAATTAACTGTGACTAGTTATTTCAGAAAGAAATTTACAGGATCTCTTGATCATCTCATTTATGCCAAGCGCCTACACATTAAGATGCAGCCGCCTGCATTCACGGAAAATAATATTCAGGATGTCCTCCGCTTCAACTTCAATGTTGCGGTAAACATTCAAGAGCGCTAGACCGAACAGTCGCTCAATCGAGGTGGACGCTCTCAGGTATGTTTTCAACCGTCGTAGTGGAGAGAACGAGCGCTCAGCTTCCGCCGTTGTTACGGGCAGAGTCGATAGGATCTTGAGGAGACAATGGACGTTTGGGAATAGGGCCTCTCAACAGAGGGCGACAGCCTGTAGCGCAAACGTGATGAGCGTTTCACGTTTCTCTTTCTTGCATTTGGCAGCCCATATGAGCAGCTCGCTTTGGAGTACAGGAACTGAAACCAGGCCTGAATAGAGCCCCAAAAACTCTTCAGCGCCAGGAGCTGCCCAGCTTTCCAAGATCTTTGCAGGCAGAAGTGACGAAAGTGATTGCAATGTACGTCGGTTCTTTTTAAATCTCCCATCTAACTGTGTGATCAGGTAATTCATAAAAGGAAGGAACAAAGAGCGCTTAAAATGCTCTTTCATGCTTCCAGCGAGAATGTTAGAGTGGTGACGTTGCCGACTTGTTACTCGCGGCATCTGAAATTCAACTTCCGCTGTCTCGGCCATTTTAATGGCGGCTTGGAATATTGCCTAGTGTTTGTGGGTGGACGTTGCGGGTGGATTTTTCAGCGCTGAAAATTTTTTTGTGTGTGTGTCGCTGTTTAATATTTTGTGACAGTATAGGCTCCTTGCACTGACGTCACATCGCATACATTTGAACACCATGTAAAAGGAGGCGAGGGAAGCTGCTTTTGTAAGAATTTTGGGTGATGGGTTTATCTTCTGGGAGGAGAATAGCGACGTCTGTGCATATCCGGGAGGCACAGGGGAGGATCCTGATGAGAGAGGAGCTCCTTCTTCCCCTTTTCTCTGGAGGTCATCGGAAATGACGTCATGTGCAAGCCCCGTATAGCTATCCTTTTGTTTTGTCTGGCCGGCACGCGTTGGTAAAGGAGTGGTACTACCTCAAAAAATGGAGGGAGTTGTGTGCTGTGAGGAAGCTTTTAAATATGGTGGGCCGCAACTACGACGACAATAGAACAGTGAGCCACCACGCCCGTATTCCTCTAAATGAAGCCTGCTCCGTTTTGAAAAATGACAATGCAGCTTTACCCGTTTTATCTTAACAGTGCCTCCCTAATCTTTGTATGAGCATCCATACCGCCGAGTTCACCCTGCTTCGTCACTGGGGTGGGGGTAAATAATGTTGTTGAAGCCCCCCACCCCCCAACTCCCCGAAATAAAATCCTGACTACACCACTGCTTGTACATTCTTAACGAACATCGAGAGTCTATTCTGAGCACTAGTTCGCCAAAGTGAAGAATCATTTCATGGTCATGCCGAATACAACATAGGGCTTGCTGCTCCAATTGGCTTCTAGGTATGTCCTGCCGTACATGACGGAATGATTTCTTTAGTCCTGTTGTACATAACAGGTTGTGCCACCCAAATAGAAGTTCCAGGCTGAAGTGTTTTACATAGAAGTGTTCACAAAACTTCAGGCCCAATTTTTAAGGAAGAAATAAAAGCAGTGTCAGGAAACAGCAGTCCTTGACTGCTTCCAGAGCACTGGGAGGACCCAAGGTGCCGAATGCCGTCTCTTTGCCTCAAATGTACATCGGACAACTAACTGAAACCTTGTTACCAATTTAATGTATGGTTTCGACAGAGAAATCTGGATTTTTTGCAAAGATTGTAAATCATAAAGCATTTTTGCTGGTGTGACCATTCGAGATAACACCTGCTACTTTGCCAGCCTAAGACTGCAGAAGGAACGGTTTAGGAAAAACAAGAGAGCAAAGCAGTTTAAGGAGACATCACAAAGTTCTCACAGAACAAAATTATAGAGCAAATAAGTTGTTTTCGTTTTGATGTGACATCAGTCTGCTTTAGAAATTATTTCAGGAGGAATCAACAGTAAAGCACATCTACTCTACCCCAAAAATCTGTCAAGTGGAAACGAAAAATAGCATCACTAGGTACCAATCTGTACATAAAATACCACTGACTAGAACATACCAGCTATAAAAGACCTGCTTACAGTAACAAGGTAGAAAGTAGCTGTAATGGAAGCAAGCTTGAAAACATAGAAGCGAGGGAGAAATTCTTTCTGCATTTACTTGCTTTATTTTTTTTCCCAAGGGAAAAAAAAACAAGTAAATGCAGAAAGGTTGCAACCTAATAAGTTATAATCCAATGTAAACTAACAATATAAATTGGAAAAATTGGAAGGACAATGACAAACTAAGTTCCCGCAATGAAAGCACTACTGTCTCTCGACGAGTCCGGAAGAAGTTCAACGAACTCTGAAACCTGCTAGTCAGCTGATAGCAGCCCTGTGTAAGCAAGCCAGCCGCCTTCGCTGTGTACACAACGGGGCTGGATACTATGTATGTACTCCACATGTCCACGCAACTGTGTGACCCACCGAGATAAGGTTGTACAGTATTGATGGCCGTCAATGGACATAGCAGGAAATAGATTTGTGATTATTTTAGCTACTCCAGATAAAGTAGTAGAAGCTTCATATTGGCACTTCAAGTCAATGAACTTAATGTCTCAAGCGAAGCCACTTTTAACTTGCCTCGACCGAGCAGCTTTTTGGTAATGCAAGGTACAAAACTACTACTGATAAAGACATAAAAAATAAATGTGTTTATGTCTTTATGTCTCATTGTGTTTATGTCTCACTACTTGCAACTTTATAGGTTATGAGAAACCTTTCTTTTCTATGAGAGAGCAATTTACATACCACAAATTCAAGCAGAAAACTGTGCTCATTTATATGTGTTTAATCCCACAGAAAACAAGCCTATGAAAAATAAAGACAAAGTTCTATCGTCTTCTGTGTGCTCCGTTTCAATAGAGCAGGCACATTAATATTTGTTGAATATGTTGAGAGGCATCAATACTGAGTTGTTTTGTCTAAACTTCAAAATTCATATTCAAAACCTTGCTTTCCAGATACCTATAGTCACCCATGCTGCAACCTCCTGGTCAGTTGCAAACTGATAAGGAATCTAGGCCAATGTTCACTACCGATAGCATTGTTGTTCTTGTAAGCTGTATCGTCATCTTCAACCATGCATACCCTCGAATTATTCCCACATGACTGTTGTGTTCCAAAACGTGTTTGGATTAGCCTCTAGAATGTCAGCGGGCAATAGCGCGTGACAATGCAAGTAAAGGATCTGCAACTCAATTTTCGAATGGCCCAAATCTCACATTAGATCCTCCCTGGATTGTCATTTGCCTTGGGGTGTGGCTGAGAGAAAATCCAGTAAACAACCAAGATGACGATTTTCAATGTTGACCACTAACTGCTGCAATCTTTTTTCCTTTGAGAGGGATCACGACGAAAAATGTCTGAGATCATATAAGCATGTTGCGGCAAAGTCTACGGAACTACATTCATGCCTGGAACAAAGGCAGTGGTAACAAAATGTGTCGTGCGTTGGTTCACGGTGATGTTGCACAGATAACTTGGTATGCATTTTGTGCCTTGACAGAACAAATATTGTTGCGCATTGTGCATCTGAAAGAAAGGCCTGCTAAAGAAAGTGCTTCAGCGGTAGAGAAACACAGTATTTGCAACTTGTTGCATGCCCAAGTTCTGACCCCGCTATTTCATGACACCCCGTTTTCTCCAGAGCATGTGCTTGTTATCTTCCCCTTTGGCTCCTGTACGCTCTCTCACCTTATGTGCGAGCGTGCTTGTCGCCTTGAGACGACACTTCACACTCACATTTGTTTGTGCGTGCAATGTTGGTACAGTTGGTTCAGCATCGGATTTGCTACCAGAGGGACTCCCGCTTGAAACCGAGTGCTTCCGCAACTTTCTCCGGTGTTTTATTGTACCGATGAGTTTTCGTGCGACACTCCTGCTTAGCGTGAGTGCATTAGAGGAGACTGCTTGGAGCCAGTCACATAACACATTCTGCATTCAATGTATCTCCAGCACATTTTAATGCAAATTTGGTGCATTTGCTCACACATTTTCAACATGACAGGCAGTCTGTCTAAATGTACTTGGGACCGAAAATTATTTCATGCATAAGTGATTCAACACTTTCCAAGTTTGTGTCTACTGTACAAGTGCTCTTTCAGCAGAGTAAATCAATGCCTTTGTGTTGCTTTGGTACATATCTAGAAACGACGGGGCACCTTTTTTTCCCGGCCGAAATTACAAATGTGCCTCGTTGCCTTTGGTTATGCATCACTGTGAAGAAGCTTTAAAAAGTACAATCCCAACTGGCCTGCGGTTCATAGGAGCCCAAAGTACAACTTCTGTTTCCGAATGAGGGTGCTTGCTTCAGTGAGCAGTGTTTACGTATGATAAACTTGGCAATCAAGATGGCTTTAAAAGCAATGTCTGCATGGTGGTATAGTACTGGCTGTTTCACAGGACATTGGCCAAACCTTCCCTGCAAAAGCTGCATAGCAGGGAAAGACGGTTTCGTGTCATATCAGTCACTGCCGAGGGGCCAATTTAGTGAAGACAGTATTCCAGATGCCCATTAGGTCCCAGGTTAGTATTGCATAATTAACTTTTTGACTGGTAAATATAAACATACCGTTCCTATCAGAAACTTGCTGAGCATCATAGAAAACCACTACTATATCAGTAAATTCGAGAAAACCCTGAAGCTTGTGAGAAGAAAAGGCAAATTTTGGGGCTTTTACGTGTTAAATAATTCGAGGGTATCTGGCGAATCCCAGAAAAGGACTGAGGATTGATTTCGGCCATCTCGGGATTTTGTAACCGAGAGATTTCAGTTGCACGACAGACAACTGAAATCTCTCGGTTACGCAGCACCTCCTCCACGATAAGCCTCCGTCAAGATTGCGGGCGCCTCGGCACGATGTGTGATTTGAACCCACCAACTGGGGATTCGCCTGTGGGCTGGTGCTTTGCCTTAGAGCCACCGAGGGGACCGCGTGAGAAGCATGGTGGAGTGCAAAGGTTACCACTCATGCAACAGGTGCAAGGCAACAGGTGCAAAAAGAAGGCAGAGGATAAGTAATAAAAAAAATGCACCGGCAAGTTCAAGTTTAATGCATTTCCGTGACCTGGTTAAAACAAGGCATGCACTTAAAATCTTTCTAATGTTGACTTGTTCAGTAGTTCGCGATGATGCCATGCAAGTTTCTAATGAGAACATTTTGTTTTTTCCACATTAAAAAAACTAATTATTTAAACCTAATTAGAACTTAATTATCCCAAGCTCTATGGACCTCAACAAAGAGACCCTTTGACAGCGAATAACACAGTACCAATCTTATTTTTCAGAAATGCTTTGTTTAGCATAAAAATTTTGGCCGGTGTTTGGTGAAACACTTTCTATGTATTTCATGTGAGTGCCTAAGTTTGAGCCTTTCGGATTATAGTTTCAACTAGTCACTACAGATGCCATATACAGTGGCTCTAGTTAGAGCGAAATTCCACTTAAACAAGGGAAGTCGTAGACTGTTTTTACCCTTGGCAGTATGGGCCGTAAAGAGCAGATTATCTGCGAGCGAAGCAAGTATTCCCCCCGTGTACTGACACCAGCAGTACTATAGTAATTTTAGCATGTCCAGAATGTTTCCACAAATGTGCAGAAAAAGCAAGACCATTCAGTAAAGTGTCAGTTGACAAAGCTACCGCCGTTCACGAAAACATTGTACGACGAAACGGTGTTTGCAAAAATTATGGACCCCTTCATGATCTGTACTAGTTTTATACTGTATTTGCTCAAATGTAAAATGTAGCGCAAGTTTTTTCTCAAAAATTTTTGTTACCTAATGTTGGCCCTCGCATTATAATTGAGTCACCACGAAATTGGCTAACCACACTGAAATAATTCTGTGTACCAGCAGTTTCTCAATTTTGTCCTGGCTACATATGCCTACATAGATTTTATCAATGAAAATAGTGGAATCCAGATCTAAATCCATCAAAATGTTGTTTTATCCATGGTTCTAGTAGTTCTGGTTGTTGTGTTCGTCTCGCTGAATCTAGACAGCTCTGGTGTAGTTCTGGTTGACTTCGTTGTTCTGCACCGCTCTACGGTTCTGGAAAGTTCTCATCTCACGCTTCCGCAACGTCAAACATTTGATCAAAACCGATGGCAACGCGACATGCACAGTACCACTCGAGCTTCAATAAAAAAAAGCTATTCTGCTGGCATAAGAACTTGGCAACTCCGCCGCAGCTTGACGAAGAACTCAACCTCTGATGACAACGACGACAAGTGACTGAGAACTCCCCCAACGTTGCAACAAACAAACATACTTTCTTACGCCTCCGCTCGTCTCGCGTTACGTTCGTGCTTTTCCTTTTTTTTTTTTTTCACGGGGCATAATGAAAAGTTGCCCCTCGTGTTACAACTGCGGTCACGCTAGAATCGAGTAAATGCGGTAATATAAAATCTTATCCAATAACTGGCAGAAACATTAGTTTTATTTTTTACACAGAATATATGTATATATCCTAGCAACTTCTCGTGATACAGTTTTGTAATGGAAGAGTGTGACGCAAGTGCTGCATCGGTGTTCGGCTGGAATTGGTATCCTTGCCGACTGAATGCGAGTAAAAACCAAATGTTGATGCAGCCTTGGTTTCAAATCTGTGCCTCATGGTGCTGAGCGAGCACACTCACACCATAGCGGGAGTGTGTGCAAGAGGCAAAGGAGAAGACAGCAAGCACATGCTCCGAAGGAAAGGGGGAAATGACAAATAGCAGGGTAAAAACTGGGGTCTGTGATCGAAAGAGACACAAACTTCGCATTCCATTCTTGTTAGATGCTTTGGCGGGGTTTTCTTTCAAAGACACTATGCATGACGATGTTTGCGCCGTCAAGGGGCAAAATGAGTACCAACATCATCTGTGCAACATCACTGGGAAGCAGTGGACAATATATTTAAAGTTCTTCGTTTTCATGTTTTATTTTTATTTTCACGTCCATGAAATTCTTTCCTAAACAAGGGATTTTTTTTTAAATTTTGGCACTACTTTAACAGAAATGATTTTTTATTTTTCTTAAAATTGTTTCAAACTACGACCCTAAACGGAAAGGCACACAAAAGAAAATCGAGGTAAAGCTGGATGGCTCCAACAGGAAAATGAGCAAAATCCACAGAAGACTTCAGGAGCTTTGACCCCTATACACCAACTCATGTTTACAAACAAACCGAAGCGCGGACGCCACCGGCGTCCGCCGTTGCGCATGCGCGATGGGGGTGTGGGCAAGGAGCTCGCCGTCGCCCATAGACAAACCATTGGAATGCGATGCTGTTGGCGTCGGTGTGAGTCCCCCTGCCCTTTTTCGTGTTTGAATTGTTGATTCTACGTCTTCCTAGCGATGTCTGACTACTTGAGCGGCGTCAGCGAAATTACCGAGGCTCGTTACACCGCAAAACTTTGCGTGAATAAAGTGACATGTGGCGATTCATTCCGCATGAACGCCGCAGTATGTACGCTAAAGCCTGATTCGCATGATGCGATTTCGCTCGCAATTTTCAGTCGCGACACCGCTCGGGCTGCAAAAGCGTGAACCGTAGCTGAGATGGTCGACGTCGATACTGAAAATCGCAAGCAGAATCGGACCAAGTGAATTAGGGATAACAAGTCGGTGATGGTCACTGGTAACAATGATCACCATCTCCTTGTATCTAGTGTTTACATCGAGCCTGCTTACGAACCTTCAAAGTTAAGTCTTTGAGGCCTGCACTTACTTCTTATCGCAAGTAGAGGGCCAACATTTGGTCTACGGGCCGGCGTCGTCTAAGAGAGCAGACGACAAGCAGAAACGTTTGAAAGAGCAGACGACAGTTGGAACGATCAGGCGGCCGTTTGCAGTTGAAGACGGGACTGAACGTAGTCCGCAGGTGGTCCGCACAACTTGACGGTTTTCTGGCGTTCATGTTGGAACAAAACAAATAAATCTGATGACCACAAGTATCCCTGAATTCAACCCAAAGTGCTTCCCGCCCAAGCAATCATTGCCCGACGGCGTCTGCTTTTCCCTTTTCATGGAACATATCCAGATTCTCGGACGAATTGAGCACATGAAAACTGACCTTCAAACCTTTCTCGACACTTTTGGTACGGCCCCAGTCGCAGCGTTTCTACGAGAAGGCAGGTTTTTGTCTAGTTCCTTTCAAAACAACGCAGGAATACACGTCTGGCATGGGGACTTCTGCCCACAGCCCCAGACCGGAAGTGCGACCGACGCGCCACGACCACGCCGTGACGTCAAAGAGTGGAATTTGTGTATATTAGGCAGTACAAAAGAGGAAGGGCAACGCTAAATGAGAAACCACGGAGGACAATGGGGACACAACCATCAGAACAAGATAAAACTTAGCGAACATTAAAATAGTCGTAGAAAAAAATAAACCCTAAAACAAAGAACTTTAAATATATTTTCCACTGCTTCCCAGTGATACTACTCGAGTATCGAGGACTCAGATATACGAGTCAAAATCATTTAGAAAATTTCGATGTCTAAAACAAATGAGGAGTAAAGTGGTTAGTTGGGCGAGTTGGTAATGATTGAACATGGTTAAAAGTGCGCACAAACAGAAAGGAACAGTAAAGAGGGAAGAGAGAAGAGACAAGCGCAAACTCACAACTCAATGTACTGAAGAAGAAAAAAGGAACAGCCCGCGGTATCAGCTCGAGCCAAGGCCACACTCGCACGGGGGCACCCGAGCACGCGGAAGACACACCATGAACCACACTCAAACGATTGTAAAAAGGCAATTTCCTTGTCAGTTAAAGCCACAGAAGGATGGCTGACACAACGCTCGCCTAGGCGGAGTATACTGAAAGCTTCAAAAATTTCCCTAGTATGTTTTTCGTGGAATCTGCCAATTATCGAGGTTTTGTGTAAAGAAGGTGTACACTTACACGCTTGACAATGCAGAGGTAGGTGACCCCCCACCGTGGAATTTAGAGAAAGATTGTGCTCCCTTAACCGGTCATTAATACACCGTCCTGTCTGTCCTACGTAGGACCTACCACAAGAAAGGGGAATGCTATAAACCACTCTGGTTGAACACGGCACATAAGGGCAGATGTGTTTTGCGTGACACCTGTGTTTTGTAATATTTTCGACTTTTGCTCGAACTTTAGAACAAATTTGACCCAATTTCTGGGGGGCTGACATCACTAAGGGGACTCCGTACCTATGGGCTACCTGTTTGAGATTGTGAGAAATTCTGTGTATATACGGTTGGGTTCCCGACCTGCGTCTGAGTTCCCAACGCAGGTACTAACTGAGGTGGTAGGAACTCTGATAAAAAAAGTAAAAGGATGTGAAAAAGCTGCACGTAATGTCGACAAAAAAAGAGTGGTGGTGGTTCCGTATATACACAAAATTTCTCACAATCTCAAACAGGTAGCCCATAGGTACGGAGTCCCCTTAGTGATGTCAGCCCCCCAGAAAATGGGTCAAATTTGTTCTAAAGTTCGAGCAAAAGTAAAAAATATTACAAAACACAGGTGTCGCGCAAAACACGTCTGCCCTTATGTGCCGTGTTCAACCAGAGTGGTTTATAGCATTCCCCTTTCTTGTGGTAGGTCCTACGTAGGACAGACAGGACGGTGTATTAATGACCGGTTAAGGAAGCACAATCTTTCTCTAAATTCCACGGTGGGGGGTCACCTACCTCTGCATTGTCAAGCGTATAAGTGTACACCTTCTTTACACTAAACCTCGATAACTGGCAGATTCCACGAAAAACATACTAGGGAAATTTTTGAAGCTTTCAGTATACTCCGCCTAGGCGAGCGTTGTGTCAGCCATCCTTCTGTGGCTTTAACTGACAAGGAAATTGCCTTTTTACAATCGTTTGAGTGTGGTTGATGGTGTGTGTCCTCCGCATGCTCGGGTGCCCCCGTGCGAGTGTGGCCTTGGCTCGAGCTGATACCGCGGGCTGGTCCTTTTTTCTTCTTCAATACATTGAGTTGTGAGTTTGCGCTTGTCTCTTCTCTCTTCACTCTTTACTGTTCCTTTCTGTTTGTGCGCAATTTTAACCATGTTCAAATGAGGAGCGATGACATGTTTGCCTTTCATCAAAAGCACAGGTTTTGCATGCGACGAAAACGCTATTTTCCGAGTAGGAGATGACCGTATCCATTCGAGCAATGGTTCTCTTTCATACTGCTGAAAACTACCACCTAGACAGCGCCGGTTTGACCCCCGATTGTTCCAGACGGGAAAAGCCCACGATGATCGGCGACGTGGAGTCATTTAATCGATCGCATCCGATGCCACGGTCACCGACAGGAAAAGAATGAAGGGGTGGCCTTTCGGTTACCCCGCCTCCAGTGCCAGCTTCCCACCTTCGATGACATTGCGGCGTCACGTCATCCTCGAGCAAGCGTGTGCAACCAATGCACGATGAAGTTCAACGAGTGCCAATCGGAGGCCTGGCTTTCCAGGAGGATGCCCTGTCGTTCTCATTCTGCCAGGGACTGTACCCACCGCAGAGTAGGGTGGCGCGGGTAATATTACTTTGGAGTAAACAACCTGCCTCTAGAGTGCAAGATCTAACACGACCGAGTGAGCACGAATACGTTTCGGGAGGGCAAGGTAAGATATACCTTTACTTAGGTCTTGGATCGAGCAAATTCTGGAACGCAGCCTCGGGGTGCGTGTGCCGACCATTTATACCACAATCGCCGTGAATCCGTGCTGGCGGCACTGACCGGTGATCCGAACGAGCGTAGCTACCGAGCCTCATTTGTCTGCCCGCACAGTGTGCACAGATTCAATTTACTTCCACGGTGGCAATGAGATGAGACAGAGCTTGAAACGGGCGTGCCCGACTGCTATGTGAGGACATTAAATTAACATAAAACAAAAATGAAACAAACACGTGCCCACATCTTCACATTTCGCTCTGATCCAAGAGAGCATGATAGGTTGTTGCCTAATACAAGATTCTGTATCGTTTGAGGCTATGAAAGAATTCTCCAGCAATAATTCTCCCGAACCTTCAAAATGGATAAAAGCGAGAGATGGGAAACCATTTTCGCTAAATGAAGAAAATCAAAGGGGTGCCTGGAAGAACCAATCCCGCAATTGCTCTAGCTGCTCAGACACGAGGCTGGGGCCTTACCGCTTCAAATGATTATCCACAAATGTTTTCATTGTTTTTTCTTTCAAATAAGAAGATTCTCACTGGCAGACTCATTTTGTGAACTGAGGGTATGGATGCTACCAAAACGACATAGTAGCGCTTTTTCACCGAGAAGTGGCTTCAAAAGAAAAAACAAACACTTCAGAGCAACCCCACTTAAGAGCAACCCCAAGATTCACAAACTGTACTTGGCAATGAAAGCTAAAAAAATTGTTGCAATACCTGTCAATAAACATTTAAACCAATTACAGTGACATCTTAATATACTTTTTTCAAGGATCTAGAAACTATAGAATGAATAAGTTCAGGGCATAAATCCCTTCAAGAACACCTAATTGAGGGAAGGCATTTAGTTAGGAGTTATCTGGGAATCAATTTAGGGTCAGGGGTATATGGTCTGAAATATGTGTCAGGTATAGGAAATATTGTCCCTGGAAAAATTGCCCCCGAAAAAGATGTCCCCCGAAAAAAGTCCCCAGACAAAATGTCCCCAGAAAAAAAGGTTCAGGTGGGAAGTAGGAAAAAATGTCCCCAAAGGATTCTCTATCTCTGGGTTTCCCTGATCCTCATGGCCTTCGGGTGGTCCAATCATATGTCCTTGGGAAAGAAAGGCACCCTGTGGCAAGTAGGAAAAAACGGCCCCAACAAATAAGGAAATACACAATATCCCAAGATACACATTGTGACACTGTTAGCGCGAACACGACATCGGCACATTTTCACATTTTACTCAGAAAGAGTATTAGTGGGAACAAAATTTTACCGCCTGCATTATATCCGCAAATCAGCACTTTCAGTACCTATGATAACTTTGATGACAACCTTTCATTTCTATGAGAAAAAGAGAAAAAACTAGCGATCACTTGTTCGTGCTAACAGTGTCGCGCTTTTTATAAAACACAATAATTTGGTTTTGGCTAGAAGTGTTATAAATGTTAATTTCACAATGAAAAAAAAAAAAAAACACAATTTGGTTTTGGCAAACACAATAATTTGGTTTCCAAAATACGCCACAATAGATCACTTCGGTAGCTTTCTGTGACTTCCAGTTTCCCTTTCTACCTCTAGGTGGGTGAGGTCATTTGTGACCGGACAATAAAAGGACCGCCCGAAGGCCATGAGAATCAAGGAAAACCCAGTGATAGAGAACCTTTTGGGGACATTTTTTCCTACTTCCCACCTGGGGCTTTTTTTGGGGGGGGACATATTTTCCGGGAACTTTTTTTCCAAGGACATTGTTTCCGGGGACATTTTTACCGGGGACAGTTCTTCCGGAACCCATATATGTCAGACTGATGAAATGGCTATAAATAGAAAAAACAGCTTTAAGGAGCTAAATTAAAATTTGCAAACACAGAGCACTGCATTTAGAATTCATCGCTGAAATGAAAGACTACTTAAAAACGGCAATTTAAGTTTCATTGGTTTTCCAAGACACATGGAAACCCTGCATTCAAAAAGCAACTTCAAAATATTCAAACAGCTATCCAAAGAAAGAACTTACTTGTGTGCTGTAAGACCGCCGCACGCTTCAAAGAGCTGTTCGTCCGATATTCTAACAGAAACAGCAGGAAAGGCAACACTACATTAGTGATGGGCTCAATTGGTTAAAGTTAAGGTTGAACAAGATTTTTCATCTGAAGAACTGTCCAATAAAAAATTCAATGGAGATTTGGCAAAATTATGAACTCTTTTGTGCATGCATGAATGCTGTACTTGGAGCAGATAATGGACACAATTAATAGCAAAGTGATTTATGTGGCATTATTTTACGAGGAAAAAAAAGAAGCATTTCTGAACTCCAGATGCAAAGACAACACAGACAAATAAAAATAAATTTGTAGCTTAAAGGGGCTGTGCAACGGATTTTTAGACTTTGGCCAATTAACAGCGGAAATTAATCTGTGTCACCCATGGAACGAAGAACAGAAAACCATATTTTCTTGCGAGCGCTAGTTTTTATGTAAAATAAAATGAAACAAATCGAAGGTCAAAGTGGCTCTCAACTCTCCACGTCACCTTTCGATTGACATACTCTGGGGGATCACGTGGTTTCCCCTTGGGTCCTCTCTTCACAGACCCCAGCTGCTTCCTCCGCGATTATCGACTTTTAAAGGATTAGCATCGTCGAACGTCGCACCAGCGATCGGCACAAGACTGTTCGTGATGGGGGTAACGGCGAGTATAGCAGCGGTGGGGGTAAGGTTTTGTTCACTTCCGTGTATCCCCCAGAGTACGTCACACATCATTAACCACCACAAGCGGCTGCAGATCGGCAAATATTTTGTTTTCTTCTTTGCGATTACGCACCTGAATGGCAGTTTTTCGGGGCAAGGTGACGCGTTTTTGGTCACTTGTGCTTGGATAAACAATATAAAAAATACAAACTGCCAATTCTTTCAACACTAAAATTGTTGCACTGCCCCTTTAACATACAGGGAACATGACAAAGTCCTTTTTTTTTCTATTTTGGGTAACAGGATTCCTGAAACGATGTTACAAGATTAGACCATCCCTTGCTCAAGCACATATGGTTCTCCTTTGGGATCTTAGACACCATCCATTCCTTAACCGTCCGTCACTTGAAGTAAAAAATTGTGTATAGTTGAACACCTTGTTTCGTTCAACTTTACCCATCTTTGTCTCTTTTGGCACTTTTTCCACACACCAACATGAAGCAACTGGCCCAACAATCCACTCTGTTGTTGTGAAGCTACTGCAAAATTATCTGAGGCACACAAAAACATGCTAACCCTGCTTACAAAATAAGCATATAGTGAAATCTTGAAAATCAGAAACCATTGAATCCTGGGAAAAGTGTTCATAAATCGAGTGTGGCACAAAAGAAAGCACCGGTTTTTATAAAGTGCCTTCCTTTTTTTTATCCGCTCACATTTTTTGTCACGTCACCATTCATAAGAATGGAAGCGGAATTTAACAATATTGATTCTTCACGGCTAGACATATTTAGTGACATGTCAACTTTTAGTCGCAATCTTGAGGCCATATTACTTGCAGTTTAGTAAAGTCCATGCTTTTTGCATTCAGCACATTTTCTTCTGTGTAGTCTTATTTTGATGTGTTTGCTTTCCTGTGCTATGTCCGAAAATGTGTTGTGTACCCCACAAAAGGCCATGAGCTGTTTGTGGACACAAAAAATAAAGATTATTATTATTATTATCATAAAGACACACTTTGGAACCAGGCAAACTGCAGAAAGAAAACTGTGACTATAGTTTGCTGGCACTGTTGACAACCTCAGTCAGCGGTTAGTACTATTCACTGTAAAACTAAGTCAAAAGCATCACGGCCTGATCATACGCATCTTGAAGGCTTTCAAAGGCAAGGCCAGAAGGATAATTAAGAGGAAACCGATAACTTTTAGGCGAGACGGTTGCCATATATACATTCAAATATAGGTCGACATATTTTTTTTTTTACAGCGGAGCTGTTATGGGCTAGGTTCCCCAGGATCGTGTCCAACAGCAAACAAATGATGACACCGAACTCTGGACAGCTACCGCCATCTGTGAGCGACGGCGGACCAAGCCGATTGGTTGCCGCCGTTGCTCATAGATGGCGGCAACCTTTCTTTGGGGGGAGAAGAACAAGAGCGGAACGAGCGGCGATGTGCGCAGCAACGCAAATGGTGCCGCAACCGCCGCGAGACCGCTGTCGGCTTAAGTTACACTGCGTCAAGCGCTTCAGATTCCCTTGCGAAAGGAGAGCAAATTGCTCGCCTGGAAAGCCACCGTCGAGAACAGAAGCTACAGCTCCACTGCTTTTCCTTCTTCCCCAAAATAAAAAGGCTGAAATTTTTTTTTTTTTTTTCAGAGCTTTTTAAACTAAAAGGTAAACTTTGAATAGCGAGCAAAATTTCCATGTCCATCAAGCTAACCTATAGAGTTCCTGAACCCTTAACTTATAGTTAAACGTTCAGGGCGAGAGAAAGAAAGGCCGGGGAAGGGGAAGCAGGCGGAATGCTGGAGCAAGGGGGACGTTTCCTCTTCTCCTCTACAGCAATCAATCTGCTTCCTCCTCCCCAGCCTTCCTTTCCCTCGCCCTAACCTCCTAACCCGTCACCGACTATAGATGCTAACCCAGATCAGTCGCTGGTCCTAGCATGTTGGTGCAGTGACAAACATTATGCGCATATGCATACCAGTGCAAAGCAGCAAAGCTTGATGCAAACGGCACGGTGGGAATGCCACGGCATTGAGCCATGTGGTTGGTATGATAATCATATGGTCTTATCAGGAATGAGAAACTCTGGCTGTCTTATCACAACAGTCAACATCCAACTGTTTTGCTAAGAGCCTCCTCGCAACTTTTTATGTTCTTTCTCATGACACTGCGGTGACGATGGTGTCGTCGTCTGGATATTCCGATGATGATGTGGCCGGAGTGGTCGAGGCGGGTATTTACCTGGGTGACTAGAGATGCTGCGAGATAAAAGTTTGTATAAATTACCTTCCCTTCCCCTTGTTTAAAAATTAGGGTCAATGCAGATGACTGGATGGATGATAGTGGCTATACCACCTTGTATTAGGCAGCAGTTTGCGCCACTTAGTCTAGATACATTTCTACTTCCCCCTTCCTAAATTTTGCACTTGTCAGCGAAGCCAAGCATTCCCACCAGAACTGTCATTTCTTTCGGGAGGTCTGGACTAAGACCTACATATTTTAAAACTACATGTTCTATTGCTTTGTCTCCACTTGGACATTATGGCGCATCATGCGTCCCAGGTCCATTAAGGAGGGACACTACCCACAAAAATAAAATTCTGCAAAACAAGTTGATTTTGAAAAATGACATACAGTGCAACCCCCTTATAACGATAATGAGAAAACCCGAAATTTCAATCGTTATTACCAATTATTGTTGTATCTGGACTAGAAACTGATCATTTCCAGTCTAGAAACTCTAAAAACTGATCGTTATAAACGGTACATCGTTATACGTGGTATCGATAAATAAGTGGGTTGCACTGTATTTACCTCCACCAATGTCTAGAGCAGTGGTTCTCAAGCATGGATGTGTCGGGGACCCTTTGGGGACCCGCCAAAGTGATGGAGAATCCCATGCCAGTTGGGAAGGGAAGTGGGGGGGGGGGGGGGGGGGGGGGGGAGCATCAAATGAGACAACTAATTGCAGAGTGAAAAGGGCCTCCTTTACTGTTATAAACAGGATAAGTGAGAAGCATCAAGTAAAATGATGCATGGACTTATAGATGCTCTGTAATGGCTGTACCCTTTATAATGGGCGGTAGCATGCACCACCCAAGCAGTACAGCAAAAAAAAATCATGAGCCATTCCACTCTGTGAAGGTGGGTGACCAGCGAAGCTGTTTAGCCCACGCCACAGACCCACCCCGAGGAGCCGGAGGAAACTAGACACGCGCGACGGGATCGCCACCCGGCAAAAAGTAGACACGCGCAATGTTACGATTTTGTCGACAACACAAAAGGCAAAAAATATATTTGATTTTTCAGCACAATATATATGTTAGCATGAAATAAATTACTTTTTGGAAATTTTGTTTTCAGAGTTGCACTCTTGCTCCAGGCATTCTGCTGCATATCTAGTGAAGCAAAATGTTAGTATTATAACAGTTTCCTAACAATAGTTTTCCTAAACAATGTCAGTGTTCCTGATAAAAACAACTATAATTTCTTTCACAATTCACGTAGACAGATTAAACGATGCACTACACTCTGCCTTGCAACTGCCAGTATATACTGTAAATTTCATTCATATTAAGCAAAAGGTTCAAAACTTGATCCTGGGTAGTGTCCTTCCTCCCTTAAAGGACACATGCAAAGAAAAAAAACATTTTTTTTAAACAGCTTAGATGGAAAAAGGATATTATAAAACGATTTTACAACGAAGAAAAAAAATTTTTAGAGCTATATTTACGGCGCTATACGAATTTGTAGTTGGCGCCCGCTGGAGCCGCCGCTGGTCACGTGGTAGGCCCGCGCGCCGCCGCCCTGCGTCGCCGGAGCCGTAAAGCGACGCCGCCGCCGCACTCTGAGCGTTGTGCGAACGCCGCTTCAACGCGTTTCTCCACGCCGCCGTCGCCGCCGCCGCACAAGTTCGTCTGGTTCGGGGCGCCGCCGCCGTCATCTGACCGGCGCACAGGTCTATCACGTGTGCTTGCGCTTTTTCAGGAGTTTCCTTTGGGCTCTAAAAGTTACTTATTAATCTTAGTGTTTTGTTATACTTTAAACAAAGATGAATAAGTTACTTTTAGAGGCCATAGGAAGCTTCCGAAAGAGCGCGAGCACCACGTGACAAATATGGGCCCGTCACGTGATGAATAAGGGCCACTTTTCCGTGGCGCCCGCGGGCGCCAACTACAAATTCGTATAGCGCCGTAAATATAGCTCTAAAAATTTTTTTTCTGCTTTGTAAAATCGTTTTATGACATCCTTTTTCCATCTAAGCTGTTTAAAAAAAATGTTTTTTTTCTTTGCATGTGTCCTTTAAACTGTTTCCCGGGCCTCTTTGTTGCATTCCTTTATTTCTAATTTACCTTTGTCATGTACTGCACCCCTGCCCTGCCGATCTTGGCCTGAAGTAATGCAGATCTGTCCCTTTTCCTTTCCGGAAGATCTCCCATTTTGATGCTACTTCAGCTGGTGTGACCCCCTTTCTATTTTCTAATCTGTGTTGCTTAGATGCTTCTTGGTGTCGTGTTATGGCTGCCTTGACTTCCTTATCCCAACATCTTTTTGGTTTATGTTTTTATTTTTATGGTCCTACATTTCCTAAACGATCACATGTCCTCTCCTCTCTCTTTCCAGTCGCTTGGACACCATTACCTCAATTTCTTCGGACAATTTTTCTAGCTCGGCATGCTTTAAACCCAGTTTATTTTCCCAGTCATTGGTTTGCATTTTTTCATTTTGACATGCTAAATTTAATCTCCGTTGGCTTTTGGTCCCTCCCCAAACGCTATGTAAATTATGCCTCTTTTTATTCCTCCTAATCTGCCTGTGAGACATTAGACAGGAGTCAATTCTTGAGTATGACTTGTTTCTTTCACACATTTTAAATGTTCATCAGTACCAGCTCGAGCATATCTGTAAATATATACTACCGTAAAATCCCGTAAGGACGCCCCCTTTCGAGAGATCGCCCATCCTGTTTTTTTTTTTTGGCTAACTATCTGTAACATAAAAATTCCGAAACATCACCCACCCCCCGATTCCCGTTGGACGTCAAGCGATGTCCGACGGAAATCGTGCATCAACGGCGCGATCTGCGGTAGCGGTATGTCTGAGAAGCGAGTCTATAGTGGGTTCTCACGTTTTTGTCTGCGATCTGCGCGCGTGATATCGGCTCCCGTAACAAGCGAGTTGTTCCCGCGTGTATATTGCATTGTGAAATGCAAATCTGCTGCATTTGCGATTTTCGGTATCCGTTCCCGAGTTTGTGGCGGATTCCCGTTTTTTTTTTTGTCCGCAATCTGCGCGTGCTATATCGATTCTTAGCTGTAACACGCGCGAGTTGTTCCCGCGTGTATATTGCATCGTGAAATGCGATTCTGCTGTGTCCCCGATCTGGAATATTTGTTTCCGTGACACGCGAGTTTGTAGCGTATTCCCGCATTTTTGTCCGCAAGCTGTGAGCGCGATATCGGTTTTGTGACAGGCAAGATTGTAGCAGGTTCCCGCGTGTTTATTGCACCATGAAACTTAAATCTGCTGCGTCCATGAGCTGCGGTATCCGTTCCTGTGAGATGCGAGTTCTCGGCGGGTTTCTGCGAGTCCTTCACACCCTGAAACGCGAATCTGATGCGTCGCCCACTTGCAGTATCCTTTCCCTTACACAGGAAATTGTAGCGAATTCCCGCGTGTTTATCGCATTGTGAAACGCGAATTTGCTGTGTCCGCGATCTGCGGTATCAGTTCCCGCGTCACGAGGTCTGTAGTGGGTGCCCTGGTGCTTATCATTAATTTTTGATGAAGTTTTCCTGTGGCAGCCCCAAAGATAGCCCACCCCATGTTTTTCACCATTCATCTCTTCATTTTGGGTGGGCGTTCTTACGGGATTTTATAATATATATAAAAAAAAAATTATATTTTTTTGGCAAATTTTTTAAGTCAGGGACCCAAGTATGTTCAATTAATAAGGAAGTTTCAGCACTGGGAAGAGAAGAACCCCTGTAGCAAAAATAATTTCTTAGTTGAGAGGGTCACACCAAATACTTTATTAGGGGTGAATGGCAGACGCTCTACAAAAATATGAAGGCATCGGGGGCGACAGGTTTTTGCTCCGTATGCTGCATTGGCACCAGCAAATGAGGCGGTAACCTGGAGAATTCGAAACCTTTACATTTGAGGGAAAGCACTGAGCATTCAACAAGTTTTAAACTTATCTCAGGAAAAATATGAAAAATGAGGAACGCCGCCCGAACAGAAGGGCTTTATGTGTTGGGGTTTTCGTCAAGGAAACCTGTCACACACGACCCTCTTGGCTAGACGTCGGCAGTCAATCTGAGGCTTTCAGGAGGTTCCTTCTCAAGTTATTCAAGCCAGCATAGACTACGTCTGTGCTTTGCCTGAAAACATATATATTTTTTGGTCACCCAACCTCGATGAAACAGCTACATCTTATCCATTTTGTGGGCAGCTTATCAGCCAACACAGCTAGAATGGCTCCACGACATTGTGTGCCTCTTGTCACGGTTCTTGTGCCAATATATATAGTATACTGTAAACGACTTATTTTTCGCGGGCTCAATGTTTTGTGATTTAGGTGAAAGCTGAAGTTTCGGAATAATTCGCGGGTCCTAATTTTCGCGACGCGGTGGGATCTCTATATAGATTACAATGTGTTTACATTTTACCGGAATTGTTTGCGGGACCTATTTTTCACGAATTGTAGGCGATTCACGAAATTCTCGAAAATTAGGTTTTTGGGAAACTGTTTACAGTATGTTGCTGTCAAACCTTTAACACAGTTTGATGCAAGCGAGCATAAAAGAAGAGATGATACATAAAGAAACCTCAGCAATCGGACATCTCTGCAACTTGAACACTTATTGAAGTAGAGGGCAGGCTTACTGAGCATCAATGTAGCCACATCCCCCACAATAAAGAATAACTCTCCAATTTTGACATTTACCTAACTCAAACAGACCAGGTGCAAACCACAAGAATCTGAATCAGGGTCGTTTCAGAAATGTGTTACCTTTCAATGGCACTATCCTCCGTTCCTTCTCCCCAATTTTCTTCCTCCTCGTCAGCTACAAGTGGGCCATTGCCAGTTTGTGTTCCAGCCTAAAAAGCAAAGAAGAAAAAGCAAGAGAAAGAGAGTTAATACAGGAACATTTACCTCGTCAAGTTAAGAGACACTGATTTTCGAATTATCACAATTTGTCTAATAGGCAATTTCGGAAAGCTTTTCCTATCTTTGAGTTGTGAAGAAAACCTGCCCAAGATTTGTAGGCATTAGACAGAACCTCAATAAAGCCCCAAAAGCAACAAAAACAAAACAAAACAAAAACCAAAGAAAACAGCCATATTGAAATACTATTTAGAACTCTAACATCTTTTTAAATTATAAGAAAATGGTCCCAGGTTACACCCAAAAGATACCATGGCACGTGGGGGGGAAATAGAACACACAGTCAAGTAAGGTCAAAGCACTGTCTAACTTTGTTCCCTCCTAAGCTGACAGTGAGGTGAAAGCTACATGCTTGTTGGACCAGTCATAGGTTTATCTTCCAGTATGTGATCATGCTCCCGCCCATACCCACGAGCAAAGAGCGGGGTCAGTTGATGAAAGGGAGACGGCTGATTGGTCTGGTGAGCACGCGGTTCCCACCGAGGGAACAGAGTATGAGCCGACAAAGAATTTGAATGAAAGACTGAACTAAGCATATGCAAGTGTGAGCATTGCACCATTACACAAGGTCTCTCCACTTATAGGCAAATGATATGTCTGCGCTGCTCAGAACAGACCAAAACCACCAGGGATACAAGAGATACAAAAAACAAAACAACCCTGTGGAAAGAAAATCATTGACATAGACCCTCTGTGCAGCGCTTTGGTTCAAGGATCTGTAGTATAAAGAAGCATGCGATTGGGAACACGCAAGTAGAAGCAGACGAGAACGAGTTCAGAGTATGAGGTCCATAAAAGACAGCGCCGCAAGAGATAAGTTCAACGCCTGCAAGAAGTTAGGATGCTTCGAGAGCATCTGCTTCTCCAAGCTTGCGGCAACGCCTTGCAGTTTGACTATACTCTAGTTCACTGAATTGTACTCCATCGTTTCCAACGAACATTCGCGATGGCCTTCAGACGACTTCCTACACTGGGCAAAAAACGCTCAAGCTGCACTTAAACAACGCTTGACACCATGACAGTAAAGTTGCAAGTTATTTTCGGTTTCATCATACTTCTGCAATTAAAGAATATTTAAAGAGTTTCAAAGAAACTTATTCGCAGCTCTAGGTTCAGTTTCTTGTGCACTTTCAGAAAATATGTGTGCCTTAACATCCCGACAGATAGCCCATCTAAAATTGAAAGCAAATAGAGTGAAAACAGGAAGTGGGCTAACTTTCAAGCTGCGGTCAAGAAAAGTAAAAAGAATGGTAGTTTTAGATTCTGTGACCTGCGAAACTTCTGACTGCAGCGAGGGGGGCGATGAACTAAAGACGACTGCCCTTCCCAGTCGGCAATGTTCGCTTATCTCCTGCTATGACTAAATAACACCATTGGGCAGGGCCCTGCAATTACAGTCGAGCCCAATTACAACGAACCCTTCCACGACACGAAACGCGTTCGCTATAACAGAAGTTTGTTATAATTGGACTTACCTTTAAAATTCACGATAAATAAGTAAGAACAGCACAGATCCAAAGCACGACACCCGCGATCCACGCGCGCGGCGTTTATTTGAGGAAGTCTGTAATCGTGGTCTGTTTCATAGCCGCGTCCCACTAGAGCGACAGACAGCAACAAACGACAGCGACACACGACAACGAGCGACAGACGACACCGACAGACAGCCTCTTTGTCGGAGTCCGCCGTCCCACTCGGCGGACACGACGCAGAACACGGGGACAAGGACACTTGTTTTTTAGTGGGACTGGAGTTGTCAACAAAACACTTCAAAATACACAGACAAACGGAGTCGGGCGACGCTGTTTTCGTGTTTTGCTCTTTGGGCATAAAACGCGCCGACAAACACGGTGAAAGTGGAGACGATTACTTTATTTCTTGATTAAAGCTTCCGCTTGTCTTCATTTGCCGTTGGCGACTTTCCACAGACAGTCGTGACAATCGACACCAAACTTTTTCTGAACTAGAATACCCGAATCGTTCCTTTTTTGGGTCGTTCAAGGAATTCTAGGTGAGCGCCACGGAATTTCACGCCGGCAGGCGTTTTTCGGAGGGCAATACGGCCGACTGATATCACAGAGCGTGATGACAAGTCTCTCGTCTGCCGGAATGGCTTGCCGCGGAACGTCGTGTCCTACTTCGTGGTGAGCGGTCTTACTTTGGTCAGTCCTTGAACGTGAGTGTATCCATCCTGATGCAGGGGCGTACGTAGACCTCGGCGTCTTGAAGCACCACCTCGTGCACCAAGTTTTGCGAGAAAAACCAGCCACAGCAAATTCCCTTTCGCTACACGACCGCCCGGCGCCAGCAAGCAAGCCGCGCCCGCGACCACTATGAGCAATCGAGAGACCGGAACTGCGGGAACGAGGAGTGGCCGCCAAGGGCTTCTCTGAAGGTCGAGCGGCGGAGCGAGCCACGGGGAGAACGGGAGGAAGGGTAGAAGGGTGGGAAGGGAGGCAACAGAATGCACAAACGGGCGAGGAGGATACGTTTGTCTCCGAGACATGTTCCTCAGTGGGACTGCTTGCTGCGCTTCAAGTCCAACGACAGACAAGAACTCGTCTGTCGTCGATCGTTTGTCGGCGCTTGTCGGCGATTGTCGCGGGCGTTGGTCGTTGCAGTGGGACAGCATCGGCGACACGGAACTTTGTGGTGTCGTCGGACAAAAATCAGTGTTTGTCGCTCTAGTGGGACGAGGCTATCAATAGTGCAGACCCGATGATAGCGCTCTCCAGGTTTCTCAGCTGATCAATGAGAACATTGCTCAGTCCCCGTCCATAGATCAGCTGCTTCAACGAAGCTCTGTGCCCGAAAGCCGTCATTGTCGAGACCAGAGGTGAGGGAGCAACCCCATCGCAGCCGTCGTCTTCGTCGTCACCCTCATCGTCGGACGCCGCGATGTCCTGAACAGTCTGCCACACCTCCCGCACGATAGCTTTGTTGGAGGAGCTCTCCGAGACGACCACATCTTCGTCGGCGTTAATGAAGTCATCCAAAGTCTGCCCATCCTCCATCAGGCTGGCAGCAACGGCTTGGGTCCACAGGGACGAGTCGATGTTTCGCGCGTCGTCTTTGCTTGCTTCCACGGGAGAAAACAAAATCCCAGCTTTTTGATAGCAGTTTTTGATGCACCCAGCCCTTATCTCCATCCAAGAGGCTCTCAGCATTTCCACCGCGTTCATGAGGGGTTTGTCAGCTGAGGCCTTTGTGAAATCAATTGGGCGATTGCAATGAACAGTCTTTCGATGACGAGGCGGCGGTAGCACACTTTGAAATTCCTGATGATCCCTATGTCGAGCGGCTGGAGCTTGGCAGTGGCGTTAAGAGGGAGGAGCATCAAAGTGACAGCACTCAACTGCGGGTTCACGTGATGAGCCGAGCAATTATCCAGGATCAAGAGGATCTTCCTCTTTTGCTGGACCATGGACTTGTTAAGCTCTGTGAGCCATTCCGCAAAGAGTTCCCGAGCCATCCACGCCTTGGCACTGTCTCGGTACTGTACGGGCAGGGGCCTGGTGAAACAGCGTGGTTTCTTCACCGTTCCAATGATGAATGGCAAGTGCCTGTCACTGCCGTCCACATTGCAGCACAGTTATCTGCACGTTGCTGTGCTTGCCACCGACACATTTCTCGCCCTTCAGCGCGTGCGTACGCACAGGCCTCATATTGTAAAACAAGGCAGTCTTGTCTGCATTCTACACGTCTTGCTCACTGTAGCTGTAGATCTTGTCGAGGTTGCCAGCAAGCCATTGCTCCGCTCTCTCCACGTCCACGAATGCCACTTCCCCGACGATGGACTTGTGAACAATCCCGTGCTGCTCCTTAAAACGATGAAGCCCCCCCCGTTTCCAGGGCTGAACTCGGGGAAATTTGGGGGAAACGCGAAGACCCTGGCTTTTCTGAGCAGCAGGGGTCCACTGATGGGGACGTTCATGGGAAAACATTTGCAGCACGCGGTGTGCTGCAAATGTTTTTGAGCACTGCAGTCACTGTTCATGCTCATTGCTGCAATGATCTTCCCCTTGTCCATGGCAATGGTTGAAATGACGGACTTTGATAAACCAAATTTCTTGCACAGGTCGCCGTTTTTCACCCCGGCGCTCAGCTCTAGATGGATTGCAGATTTAGTGCCCATGTCAATCACTTTCCGTTTCTTTGAAGTTGAAGCCATGTCCGACATGACCGAAAACTTGGGGAGTGACCGAAGAAGACTGCATGCAGGTCGAGCCAAAACCAAACGAGAAGAAACAATAAGCTTCTGACGAACGAAACACGAAAGACCGCGAAGCCGCAGCAGCCGGAAATAACAAAGCGCAAAAAAAAACAACATCACCAAATCACATAGACTTTGCACATGGCCGCAATGCTTCTTTTCCCTTCGAGAAAATGGGCCAATAAGCTTGAACTGAGTCCAGAGCGTGCGCAAACCGATGGCCTTGGGTGCCTTGCTTCCCCCTTCCTTTCTTCTTCCCCTACCCCCCCCTTCCCAAGATAATACCCCAGCGCTGCCGGCGGACCTTCCGTGTTTCGCTCCTTTTCTCCCCTGCTGTATTTTTGCGGCAGCCGGTGCTTCATTTTGTTCGTTCTATCCGAGAATTTCGCGCAGAATTGATATTAATTTTTTTAACTCTTGAGGAGAGTTTGGTCACCACAAAAGGCCAATGGCCCGTACCCGTAGGTCTGTCGTTATAAGTGGACCGTCTTTTGCAGGATTCTTGCAAAGTATGTTCAGGGATCAGAAATAGTTCGTAATAACCGAGTGTTCGTTATATAAGTGGGTTTGACTGTACTAGAAATGGGCTATCCTTCGGTGTTATTAAAAAAAAAAAGGCAAATCCTGCCAAAAATATGGATGGGTTATATTTCGGGGTGGGGCATCTCTCGGAATATTACGGTAGTTGAAAATGTTCAAATTGATGCCAATTTAGATGTTGGCACACGGGTTCAGACATTGACACATGGTTGGGCAGCGCACAAGCCACTAATTCTGCCAAGTATGCTGGCTTCATTTCTGATGAGCTCTCGTGTCAAATTGTGCACATGGCAACCCTAAGCAGTTAAAATGTTACCTGTGTGAATGGTGTAAAAGCCCTTGTAGTACTGCTGTTGCTTATTTATCTATGAAGGTCGTTGGCACTATGCCTTCTTCTTTTATAAGCTGGCATAATCCTGCAACACCTCCAGTACATTCAGCGTCTTGGTGATTGGGGTGGCCGGTGTCGTGAAGCGTCTCTCGTGCTCTGGGAGTTGTCCGGCTCGAACTTAATGTGACAAGGCTTTTGAAGTGGTGTTACACCAGATGAACAAATATTGGGGTCGAGATGGGCAGGTTTAACCCGGTTTAACTATACAACTTTTTTGATCTCATTGAATTAGAGCATCATTTTTTTGTTACTCCCAAGCAAGGGGCTCTTTTTGACACTGTTGTGTCTAAGAATGATGTGTGTACAATGCTGAATGACAGCAGGGATTGAGGTGCATCATGTTGAGGGTATCCTTAAGCAGGAAAGATAGGAGGTTCTGCATCAGGATACGCAGTCGCTGAATGTAGTCTTTGGCACTCTCTAGTTAATTGCTAGATAAATTCTCCCGGCAGACGGAGGGGCGCACCATACACCAGTTCTGCACCACCGCAGTTGATATTCAACCTCGGTGCTGTTCGGACACCTAGCCTAACTAGGGGTGGGCCATCCGTCCAGGCTAGGCTGTTTCGCTGTGCCTCGATTGACGCTTTCAACTGGCGAAGAAATCTCTCCACCATATTGTCAGAAATTGGATGGTAGGATGTTGTGCGGATCCGCTGAACACCGAAAAAATGGGACAGGTTGCGAAACAGTGACTACTCAAACTGTCGTCCTTGTTCGGCGGTGACGGTCCGAGGTATGCCGAATTGACTCGCCATCATTTCGATGAGTGTGCAGGCCACTGCTTGCGCAGTGATGACCTTCGTCAGTGCAATCTTGGGCCAGCGAGTAAAACGGTCTACTGCAGTCAGCATATAGTGGTATTCGAGCATTGGAGGAAGTGGTCTCACGACATCAACATGAATGTGACCGAAGCGGACATCCGCTGGGTTGAACGTTTCCAATAGTGTAACGATGTGGCAATGAATCTGCGATCACTGGCACTGCATGCAGGTCCTTGCCCATGCCCCCGAGCAGCGTTGACATGCGGCCAGATGAACCTCGACACATTTAGCCGTTGCGCTGCTCTTATTCCGGGACGGGACAGGCAGTGGAAATAATCTAAGATTGCTCGACGTGGCTGAGTTTGGACAAATGGGCAGGGTCAACCTGTCGACATGTTGCATGCAACTGTGTCATCAGAGCCTGGCATCCACATGGCTTTGAAGGTAAAAATTGTCAAGGTTATTCTGAGACGTTGCAGTTTGGCATCAACATGCTGGGCTGCAGCAAGTTCTGCGTAGTGAACCACGGGGCGTTTGGACGAACACTGATTCACTCCAATCCTCGAGAGAGAGCATCGGCCACTGCGTTTTCCAGGCCTCCGATGAAACAAACTTTGGTTGTGAACTCAGAAATTTACGCCACGTGTTGTACCTCTCGAGGTGCATGGACCATGCTGGTAGAAGTTAGTGCAAAAGTAAGAGGCTTACAGTCAGTCAAAACAAAGAAGTTTCGACCTTCCACGAAGCGATGCGAATCTTTTCATGGCAAGGAAAATGGCCAGCGGCTCTCGTCCAAAGGTGCCGTATCGAGCTTCTGCTTGGGACAGCTTTCTTGAGAAGAAAGAAAGGGGTTGCCAGTCGTCATCCTCTTTTTGATGCAAAACAGCTCCCACCGCCCCATCCAAGGCGTCAACCATGATGGAGATACAGTATAGACCACTTATAACGTAACTGCTTATATGTAGTGCAGGACCGAATATAACGCGGCTCTTTTCAACCACTGGTCCACCTCCCATACAACTCCACGTAACTATATACCGCTTAAAATGCAGGCACGCGAAGGGAAATACCGGTTATAGTGCAGTTTCTGGAACAGCCCACCGACCGACCGGCACAGCAAACACGCTTCCCTGTGCGACACCAGATAACAGAGCAAGCGGCACTCGCGGGGGCAAAGATGGCAAGGAGGTTGCACGAAAAAAGCGAGGAGAAGCAAAGAGAGAGGTGAGAAACGAATGACGACGCAGCGAGTTACAATGCACAGTGATGTGATTGGCCTAAGCCGTTTTGGAGCACCTTTTGGAGCAGCCAAAACAGTGTTTTGGAGAAGCAAAAGTGGCCTTTGGAGCAGCCAAGACAGCATTTTGGAGCAGCAAAAGTGGCTTTTAGAGCAGCCAAAACAGTGTTTTGGAGCAAAAAAAAAAAAAGGCTTTTTAAGCAGAAATTTTTAGAAAAATAAACATTTTCGTTTTAAGTGCTGCACAAACAAATTGCACTTTGCTCGCCGCATTAAACAAATTAGGGTCAAGTTAGACCACGTGGGAGTCTTTAAACAAGTAATTGAAATGACAATGACATGGCATATTTTGCAATACTTCAGTTAAATTATACATATAAAGCATATGTACCCGCTACAGGTAAATAAGAACCAAGCTACACATAATAAAGTTTATTTGAAAATGACAAGCTTAGTAGTAAGTATCACAGCATTAGGTTGACTAGCTATATAATATAATAAACTGAAGCAGTCTCCGATTGATGAAACACGTAACTACTGCAGTGCAATGCGAAATTGTACACAAGACAAAGGTGCATTACGACTAGCGGGTGCCTTTCTTTTTGCTTATCGAAACTTTCTGCAAGGCTACTGCAAGCCTCGCTTTGCCTTCGGCTAGTAATGAATGTCCACTTTCAATGTCTCCAAAGAGACATTAAGACATCCCACAAGTGAACAGTGCTGTGGGCGTTGCCGAGCAATTTCGAAAAACCGCTTGCCACCTTACTGGTTCCCAACGTGCGAATATTTTCGTCAAAAGAAAGCAAACGTAAAACAATCAATTGCAAGCGTCCCGGCTGGGGCCTCTGTCGTGCAATTATGTTCGCATGCATGTGAGGGCAACTTCGGCACGCTTGCAGTTGCACGTGCTTCGTCGCGTAAGAGGAGACAACTGTTCGATTGAAACCGAAACCATGCTACTCCGCTCCGTCGCCAACTGGTTCCCAAAATTGTATGCGAAATGCAACTGTCCAGCATATGAAAAAAAACAATCCAGCAGCGCGTGCTTGCCAAGCCGGCAGGCGAGGTGCAAGCTAAATGCACAGAAAAAAAAAAGAACCTGAGCGCATCGATGCAAGAAATCACGCGCCAGGGTGATAAAGCTCTTGGAGCGCTTGGTGCAACGATTTGACTTGAGAGAAACAACCAACTTTCTTTCGCGGCAGATTTTTCACACACCGGGGTCCCTCTCAAAAGAAAGCCCGAGAGAAACGTGGTAATCAATACTTTGACACAGCAGTCTGAGTTAAAGGGAGTTTTGTAGTAGCGTATGATAATGTTGATAAACATACGGCAGTTCTTACGTTTCAGTTTAGAAAGCGCCATATCTGCAACGACGAGGGGAACGGCAGCACCCGACGTCGTGCGACCACGGTGACTGGCAGGCAGAGACCAAATTTATACCTAGTTTTCCCACGGCCGTTGCTTTCAGGAGTGAGTGCTTCAGCTCACAAAGTAACTCCTGCCACGCAAAAACGTGGTTTCGTTTCACAGCACGACGGCATGGCTGGTACACAGCGTGCTAGCATCGGAGCGTCCGCCCACGCCCGCGTCTATCGTTAATTTTTTTTTTTTTTTTTAAAGATACGAGACGAGATTTTTGAGTCAACGAGAGCAAGAAACAAGAGACGGCGGGAAAAACCATGCAAGATCGGTGTTTCGGTGACGACGAGCTAGGACGGTGAGTTACCGTGGCACCAACCAAAGACACAAGGCTCGTCGTAATGTAACATAAGTAGTTGAGCTCGGTTCAACTTTTCACACAGCACCGTTTTCTTACGTTACGTGTAACACTGAAACATCCGTGTCTCAAATATCGCGTGCCAGGTTATCTCCTTGAATTGGTAGCCACGCCTAATACGAAGCACAGATTTTTCAGTGACTTTTCGTAACATAACGTACTGTCCCCAGAATGCACGCGCTTCGGTCTCGTTCGGAGCGAGCGCTTAGCTCTGCCCGGTGCTTTGGCGCCATTTTAAGGCCCATTTGGCAAGCGCAGGCAGTTTTCAATACAACAGTGGGTGTCTTCACCCTATGACAGACGCACATCGAGGCACCCTAGTGTCAGGCAACCGCTTGCGGCCGCTTAGTTTCGGCAGTTTCGGTTTTGAAAGGCGACCGACATTGGTCCTTTGGCGCAGGCTTGGCGCAGATTACCCATATTTTGTCAAAATGTAGCAGGATGTAGCAGGGTTAGCCCCTTGGCGCAATTTGGCGCAACTGGCGCAGCATTGTAGCGAGGTGCGACACACGCACGTGCGTGCTCAACTCCGAAAGCCCCAACGAGCCACCCAAGCCTTCAGCACTTTCGATTTCACCCCCTCGCTCGAGTGATGCAAAACCAACCTCCTTTCTTACACCGCGTGCAAAAACAAAGGCTGGATAGCTGGATAGTTTCTAGTTTCGCTTCTTGCAGCTGGCTAGCTTGCTCCATGTCTGTTTGGACCACGTGTGGACTGCGTCAAGCATATCGTGCGGAAATCGACCGTCCATCCTGATCTGTCCCTGTCTCCCAAGCCCAAGATGGCCAAGAAATGACAAGCACTGTCTCTCGAAACGAAACAAAGCGTCGTCAAAGATGTCAAAAGTGGCATGAAAAAAGCTTCCGTAGCGGGCAAGTACAACGTCGCTGGCACAACGGCTTCTACTGTCTGGAAGGTACAGAAGCAGCTACAGCAAGATTCTTCGTCGCTCTCAAGAAAGAGGATTCATACGTCAAAGCATGAGGACATCGACGAAGCCTTGTTTAGGCGGTTTCGCAAAGTGTGAGCCAAAAACGTCCCAGTGAGTGACCTGATACTACAAGCGAAGGTTAGCTCCTTTGGACATTTGTTCGAACACAAAGGCTTCAGCCCCCTCAACGGATATATCCAGCGGTTTAAAGACTGCCACGGGATTTGCTGCAAAGTTATGTCAGGAGAAAGTGAGGAAGTCGACGACGCCAGCATCCAGGCATGGTTTTGCATTCATCTCGAGACAATGTTTTCCGCGTACAAGGACAAAGACATCTTTAATGCCGCTGAGGCTGGTCTGTGCTACAACATGCTTCCTGATCATACTCTTGCAATGAGAGGTGAATCCTGTTCTGGACACAAAGTCTCAAAGGAACGTGTCACAGTTTTGTTTTGTGCAAACGTGGACGGCTCCGACAAGCGGCGCTTGTTTATCATCAGGAAATCAAAACGACCCCGTTGCTTCAAAAAGCGAGAATGTCTGCCTGTGGTGTACACAGCAAATGGAAAGACCTGGATGACCCAACACTTTGCTAGTTGGCTGAAAAGTTTTGATGAGGCCATGATTGCGGAAAAACGGCGTGTCATTCTTACCCTCGACAACTGCAGCGCTCACAATGTGCAGCCGCAATTAAGTGCAGTCAGTTTGAAGTTCCTGCCGGCAAACACCACTGCTAAAAGCCAGCCTCTCGATCAGGGCGTCATCGCTACAGTCAAGGCACTCTACAAGAAGCGCATGTGCAAAAGAGTTGTTTTGAAATTGCTACGAGAGGAACCCATTAAGGTGGACTTGAGGGGCGCCATCGACATGATTACCTCGTTGTGGTGGCATGTAAACGCCACAACCATCCAGACGTGTTTTTGCAACGCAGTATTTGTGCGCAATGCCGGGAATTTGGAGGACGCTGATTGGCGCAATGATGGGATTGACAAGGCGATCAATGCAGACGACGTGTGGCCCGACCTTGTGGAAAACCACTTTGTTCCTGCAAATGACACGTTTCAAAACTATGTAAGATGAGGATGACGATGACTCTGTTATCTGTGAGGAAGCAACCACCGATGAAGCTATTGTTGCAGCGGTGCGAAATTTTGGGGAGAGTCCACCCGAAGATGATTGGACGACGACGAAGAGAGCACACCGGAAGTTTCAAGAAAAGACGCACTGGAATTCATACAGAAACTGAAGGTTCACTGTGAGCAGAACTCCTTCAGTAATTAGGGGCTCTAATGCCTTAGCAATATCGAAGACCAGGTCGTCCGCAACGTCGTTAAAAGGCAGCGCCAAGCAAAAATCCCCAATTTCTTTCAAAATGCATGACAAGCTTGAGAGAAAAGTGTACTAGTCTAGTGAAATAAGAACCTTCCTCAGACTGAGCTTTATTTTTCATCTAACATAAAATAAATTGTTTTACAAAGATAAATTGTCTCATGGCATGTATTTTGACCTGAAAAATTGATGTTATGGTTATAGTGCGGTACCACTTACAGTGCGGATTTTTGCGACTCCCGTGACATACATTATATGCATTCTACACTGTACTTGCATCGCTTTTGGTGTGTCCGAGGTGGGTAACGTTGGCAATGGTGTGCTTCACCGTTTCGAGGGCTCGGTTGGCCGCTACCATCTGCTGTATGTGTGCGGTTTTAGATTTAGTTCCTTGAAGTAGGTCGTACAGGGCTTGCAGACACGGGCGCATTGTGGTATAAATAAGTTTACGAGTCCGAAAAATTCACGAAGTTCGGTTGCGGGAAGTTTCTGACCACGCCGACGTTTCCGGTAGGGGTTGAATCCCTTGTCTGCCAACAACTAGAAAATAGAGCTCAATGACGCCGAACTCACACTTTGTTGGGTTGATGACGAGTCTGTATTCTGTCAGTAAAATGTTTTTTTTTGTTTTTTTTTAATTGTCTTATGAGTGTTAAAAGCATATAGTAGATACTTCCCTCCGAAAATGTTTATGCGGAATGATACAGTCATTGAAAGAAACAAAATATTTTTGGTGTGCCGACAGCCCTAGTAAAAAATGTCAACTTTTTCCAACTGTCGCTTTTCCACGCACGATAAGCATTGTAAGGTGAGCTTGCCTAAAACTACTGATATTAATTTCTTTTTTTGTAGAGAAAGCTTGCCTACACCGTGGGAAAGTACTTAAAATTATATAAAATATCTGGTAATGCAAGTTCACAAGAATGTTTTGTGTGACTGAAAAGTGCCGCTAAAGCGGGTTACAGCATTACTACTCTCAATGTTAAGCTATTTGTTTAAGGGGGGACACTACCCAAAAAAGTGAATATTTGAACCACTTATCTGATTTAAATGACATTTACAAGGCTTGTTTCTGTTGATGATGAGAACATTTGTGCCAAATTTTGTTAACCTGGGTGAAGTACAAACAAAATTGCAATTGTTCAAAGATGAAAGTGGGCATGTCTGCGTAGGAAAACTATCGTTTTGAAATAACTTATAAATTTGTCGCTTTCAAGTGTTGCTTTCCAAAACTATCGATAGTGTCTCAGAACTATTGATAGTCAATTATCGATAGTACTATCGATAGTTTTTCGATAGTCGACGATCGATAGTACTATCGATAGTTTTTTTTATAGTCGACTATCAATAGTGCCATCGATAGTTTTGCATCACAGGGGTGGAACTCATGAAATGTACTTGGGAGCAGCCACGGGAGCAGCTGAAACAGATGTTTTGGAGCAGGTTGGGAGCAGCTAGAACTACATTCTGGAGCAGGCTAGGCGCAGCTCAAATCAGTTTTCATAGCACTTCAGCTTGCGTCTTAGACGAGCACGGGAGCAATTTCAATTGTGCTTAGCAGCACAGATGCATATGAGTGGTTAGGAACCTAGGTAGATGGGATAACAGTGTAAGAGATGCGAAAAATTGGCCTTAGTGAGAACCGAAAAGCAAGTACCTTATGTTTCTGAAGATAGTGCCCTTGATATTTTCTGAGTGGCTTTCAGCTGCTTAAAATGCAAACCAGCACTGCTTATAGGACAACCCACACGTGCTCGACGTAGTAATTATATGTGCGAACCATGTGACGTGCGTAAGCAACGGATGTGCAGTTGCGCGGAGGAACAGGGCAACAAATTTCGAGTTTATCCTATTGTACAACTCAATATCGAAGCAGTAGACTACGATTAACGAAGTTATCGTATTCGAAGCGATGAGCCGGAGCAAGATCTAAAGTACGCCGAGCAGATCTACCGCTCGTGTGAGAGCTGCTGGCTGGCAAGGTTTCGGATCGGACCGCGTTTCAGTTCAATCAAATCACGATTTATCTTGCAGGAATGCGGTTCCAACTTCTAATTATGAAGCACTAAAAGGAATCTTTTGCAAATGTGTTTTCAACTGGCTGACTTCCGGAACCCGGGCCGCAGAGCCTCAGGCAATCTGACGCTTAACGACTCAACCTCACCTCGGCTGACTTGCTTAACCGTTTCTGGTTGAAGAATAAGAATCCAGTTGCAGGTGATGTAGCGCTTGGAATCCGACCCCCGAGTTTTTTCGCACGCTTCCGACTTGGGATACACAGGGGAAATAAACGGAACAAAAAATTGCAAGGCCGACCAAGCTAAATGCGCTCATTGTTGCCAATTGAGTCGATAATAACCGAAACCAAGACAAAATATAACTTTTTTTGGCGCACGTTGTGCGATTTGGAGCACAATGGCGCGAGGTATTGGCTGTGGCGCAATTTCCGCACAATGGCGCAGGATGGCGCAGACAAATGCATCTGGCGCAAAAAGGCGCAAATGGCGCAGCCGTTCCACCCCTGCATCATTATAGGTGGTATTCACTGGATGCCATATTTAAGGTAACTGCTCACAGCGCATGCTCGGGAGAAGTTTCCCGTCAGCTCTCGGGCAATCACAAGACAAGAAGAGAAGGAGGAACTCTCTTCTCACCGGGAATTTCTTTTGTATGTCCCAGGCTTCCCCGGACGTCACTATTCTCCCTCCAGAAGATTATAGAAGATTAACTTTCACTCAAAATTCGTACAAAAGCAGCTTTCCCCTCTCTCTCTTCCCCGGTTTCCCCATCTCTTCTCCAGCATTCCGTCTGCTTCCTCCTCCTCGGCCCGTATTACTCTCGCCCTACATTCTTGAGTTGCAACGGACTATAGCGAACACAGCTGCTGCACCGCCGATCGCTTCCCTTCCTCCTGTCTTTGCCCAAACTCCCGTCTTCGTCATCACTAAAAGCTGAACCAAAGTTGGGATGGTAAGTGCCTGGGCTAGTTGGTGTCCCATTAAAAAAAAAAAAAAAAATGAAGCGATAAAAAGAGAAGAGGAAGCGACGCAAACTACTAGTGTCGCAAAACTATCGATAATAAATCGTCGACAGTACCATCGATATGTGTACGATAGTCAACTATCGATAGTTTTCCGATAGTCGATTAACGATAGTTTTCCGATAGTCGACTATCGATAGTACTATCCATAGCTTTTCGATAGTACTATCGACAATACTATCGATAGTTTTGCACCACTAGCCCATCCCTCATGTTTTCGCTATTATCTCTAAATTTTGAGTGGGTGCTTGCCTGGTATTTTACGGTATATAAATAACAGGGTTGGGCAGAAATACTCAAAAATGTATTTGGAAATACAAATACTGGGATACATTAAGATAGTAGCTAAAATACTGATACTGAAATATATCTGTAAAAGTGTATCGCGATACGTATCGGATATACATTTTAAATAGAGGCAAAAAGTCTTTGGAAATACAAATACAGGAAGACATTTGAGGGAGGGCAGAAATACAAATACAGAAATACTGATACTGGAATACATTTTTCAAATTTGTTTGCGACGCCAAATCAGTTGAGGAAGTGGGAAGTTTTTGATCCCGAAATTACTTTCCCGTAGGTGTGGCACTTTGCCTTGACAGTAGTGGTTTCGGACGACAAGAAGTCTTCAATGGGCTCAGAAAAAAAAAAAAGAACGTTCCATCAAGGACTGACCGCGGTTCCTTCCCTGACATCCTGTCTGTCCGAAGAAAGATGCGAAAAGACTTCTACTTCTAAATAAATTCTATGTCATCCTAAATCTCATCAAAACGTCACCACGCCCCTGTCCAATAAAGACGCCCCTGTCAACATTGATGACATGATGTCACGGTGGAATAAATTGGTATTCTTGATCTGTAGGTGTGGCCTTGAACATGAAACTTTACCACGCCGCTGTATGAAAGGACAATACTTACTTTCGTTGTAGGTTACCTCGTTGAAGATCGTGCAGGCAGTGTCAATTGGAATTTTTGAGAATAGTGAACCACCTGAAGCATCCTGGAACACAATTGCCTCATCTATTACGGTTGAAAAAACGATACGGTGGCATCCCTGTTGTGAAGGTCCTTTCTGCCGACCCTTTGCCACTGACGCATAGATTGCAGTCCTCAAGTTTCGCTTAGCATCATACAAACAGAGACTTTGTGGATTGCGACCTGATATTGCCGGCACAGCTGCGAACTCTCCGACAAACAGCGCACTCGAGACGAGTCGCAGGTGTACGAAGTCTGGGTCGGCACAGCGAGGCCACGTCTGGCCTCCTTGCTGGGGTTTGGATCACCAGAGCAGCGGGTCACATTCACGTCGGCTGATGACATACCCTTGAGCCGTGGAATATTACGGGCGCAGCCACAGACGCGTTCGAATATGTGTTGAACTTCACTGCGTGAGTCATCCTACTATTTCAAGCCAACCACCGCCAGGCTCGTGCTGCAACGGACTGTGACTCAGCTTTGACGGCTGGGTGTACTGTGCGCGCTAAGGCAAGAGAGACGGTTAGCAGCGGGAATTGGATGCCCAGCAAACAATGATTCAAGAAATTCCTACCTAAGGACCTGCGGCAGAAGGTGCTCTTATTCCACTCCTGGCACGCCACCTGGTTCGAGTCCCCGACTAGGCAACACTTCTCAGAAGAGAGAAGAGGACGCATAGAAAAATAGTTTGGAGAATCGGAATGAACCTTGTTCAGCATGGTGACAATGCCCCAGCATCTCCTTGACCCTAATGCCCTCAGAAGTAAAAAAAAAAATTGCACTCGGATTTGTTTTTTTGTTTTTTTCGTGGGAAGGGGGGGGGGGGAGTATTTATCAAGAAATGTAACGAAATACATTTCACCCTGATTGTATCGCGATACAAAGAAGCGTCCAAAATGTATTTCGATACAGGAATACAGATACTGGTGAAAAAATGTATCGCGATACAGAAATACAGATACGAAATGTATTTCTGAAATACTATCGCGATACATTTGTATCGCGATACTGCCCAACCCTGATAAATACCCATATTTTCAAAATATCTTCTCTGTTAGCTAGGCTCACCCAGTAGGGTGAGACGACCTATAAGTCATAGTCTATGACATCTAACCTAACCGGGAGAGGTGAGACATACACCAAGTGGAGAAAAACAAAAAATAGCTGCAGTTCCCTCACCTTTATGAAGCCATTGTAGGTCTTCTTTGGGAGTGGGGATTTCTTCTTTTGCTTTTTCTGTTCAACTCTCACAGACTCCTGAAAAACAATTTTATGAGAAGAAGTGTGTATGCACAAAACTTAAATTCTATGTTCCTTTGTTTTTTTTACCTCTATGAATCTTATTTTTCAAGTAACTTCATTCTAACAGCAATAGCCTCAGGGCAATCAAGTTTGGTGGGACATGTCGCACCTCTAGCTAAAACTATTCGCAACACTGGGAAGGCCTTTTCGCTAGCCTGCTTGCTTGTGGGGCTGTTCGTGCATCGCTTTGAAGGTGTTGATTAGCGAGTTCTTGGTCTTTTATTCTTAACCTTACTTAGCTGTCACAGAAGAGCAAACGTCAAAGCTGTAGGCACTGTTGTGTACAGGACTGTCGCAACCCCAAAAGCTTAGCAGGTGTGAAGCTCTGCAGGTTCCCGTCAAGGCCGTGTGAAATACAACGCTGCTAAAGATGAATAAATGCCGTGTAATAAATGCCATAAAAAGCGTAAAATGTGTGTGTAATCATGTAATATGCGCTTCGTTCACATTACATGATTCGAGAGAAATTTCTAAATGTGCTATTTAACTCAATATTTGGCATTAATGAGCTCTAAGCATAGTGCCGTCTTTGGGTTTGATGCAATGACTCCATAGAATCAGACCAGTATCTTGACATCCTCACTGCTCTCAGCTCTGCAGACGGGTGGTTATCATTTGAGCCCATTCTCGTTTCGCTCTCTCACTTGGCCCTTCTCAAAACAACCATTCTCAAAAAGATCTTCTCGCTTTGACCTGTCACATTTGGCCCTTTCCCATTTCGTCCTTTGTATTTCAACCCCCCTCATTTGAGCCCGTTCTCTTTTCGCCCTTTTCACTCGGCCCCTTTCAAAACAACCATTCTCAAAAATATCTCACTTTGACCCAGCACATTTGACTCTTTCTACTCCAAATCTGGGTTTTCTCGGGTAATATATATTCATAAATTCACTAATATTTTCTTCGGTGTGTGTGCGACGCTACCGGCTTACTCTCTCTGGCAATGATTTTAGCCGTGCGTCGTGGTCGTCGAGAAAAGCTACTGTCTGACAAAACAACAGACCAACTACTTATCGCAGACAGATCACATTCCAAAATGTCACCTTCTTTGAGGTCGCTCGACTTGTGACAATGCAACCACTTCTATAATGTACATACGTATGCTATTTCTGTTCAAACAGAGTTTCCGAGTTATGTGCTCCTCGTTTTCATTCTTTTCTTTGCGCTCGTTTAGAGAAAGGGAAGCAAGCGTCATTGTACAAACATATTACGTTATCTTCTAGTATTTGTGTTTTTGGGGGGTGAGAAGCGTGTGTGTGTGTGTGTGTGTGTGGGGGGGGGGGGGGGGGGGGGGGGGGTAGAGCGAAAATCGGGACTCGGAATCCAGTTCTCTTGTTGTCCGGGATGGGTCGTGGGTGGCGGGAGCTGAGTCATAAAACGCTGAACCGTCAACGTTGCACCCAGAAATACATGATCCAAACGTCGCTTCACTCGACAGCGATACGTCAGTCAGAGACGATGAACAAATTTGTTCTAAGCAGAACGCAAAAGAAAAAAATTGTGTCTTCACCTTGAAGGTTACAAGTATCACGAACGACGACAGAATGCAAACGGAATGGTCACGTGGCGTTGTTGCCGTTACAATTCATCAGGATGTGCGGCTTCGATATTGACCGAAGAAGACAACATGAAAAGCAGATCACTTAAGTTGCTATACAGTCGACTCCGGATAATTCGAAGTCGCTTAATTGGAATTGTCGGTTAATTGGAAGTGAAGTGAGGGCCCCGTCAGTTCTGCATGCAACCCTGTGGAAAGAAATGCTCGGTAATTGGAAGTGAAAAGTCTAAAATATCGGGTAATTAGAAGTTGATTTTCAATCGAAAGCCTCGAGGCAACCATAATATTTGATAAATTTGCAAGTTTTAAAGTGCGAAAACAGCTTTGAGTACCGCATTGGTATCGTCGGCATTGCAGCCGACCACAGCGCCACAGCTCATGAAGCGGCAAGATTGAACAGTCAAGACCGGCGCAAGCCGTACGTTGGCACAATGGCATGGCATTGTTTTTGTCTCTTCCTGCGTTTTTCCTCGAGTTGGTTCTGGAATCGGAAGTGCGCTGGGCTCGTTCCACTGGTGGTTCCACGTGTCGCATTTCGGCGTTTCGGCCCAGAACCAACAACCACATGGAGGCACAGGGGCGGATTTAGAGGGGGGGCGGGGGGGGGGGGGGGGGGGGGCGACCGCCCCCCCCTGAGCTCCCCAAGGTCAACTTTTTTTAAAATAAAATCATTGATATACACCAGCCAGAAGTTTAGTTTTTGGCGACATAGCAAATATTTGGTCAACAAAATAGACCTGGGCAACGTTTGGACCGTGTCATATCTCAGCAGACTCCCGACTCCCCCCCCCCCCCCCCCCCCCCCCGCCGAAGGCCTACCGCCCCCCCCAGGCCTGACCCATAAATCCGCCCCTGTGGAGGCATGGCATCGAAAAATCAAAGGCATGTTGGGAAGAGCACACCCGAATCTCTTCGCGTTCATTGATTTAATCAAGAGAGACGAGGCCCAAACAAGAGTCCTCTTGCTTCAAGTTGAAAACGGGGCCGTACGTGCGCAAGGCCGCAAGTGGGCTAATAAAGACAGAAAACTGGCGGAGCTTAAAGGCCGTTTCAACAGCGGCGTCATTTCGCTTTTTCAATTTCTGAACTTCGCTCAAGCTTTTTCTGGACTGTAAGCATTGTTGAGAGCTTCAGCCAGAAAAATAAGTGCATGAAAAAGTTGCAGTTGATTCGTTGTACGAGTGTGAAAATGTGTGAGAAATAAAACCGAGATGTTTGTCGGTAAAAGATGGAGTCCCATTCTTCAAATGCAGAAATATGAATTCGACCAAGCTTAGGGGTGGGGTTAGCTATACTACGACTCTATATCTGATGGTATGTTGGGTGCCCAAGCAAGGTAAGACTCACGTACAAAGCCACAAAGGCATAACGACGGCAGAAGCCTGCCGAGCTAGTCCCATTCAGTCGTTGCGTGAACGGGCAATATGAGCGTGGGCCCAGTTGCGAAAAAACCGATTCGGATCTTATGAGAATGTTCCACCGAGGCGGACAAAGTAAGAATAGGACTAAATGCGAAAGGTTCAAATGCGAATGGTGCGTTTTCAGATAACAAGCAAAATGAGAATGGGCTTCAGTTGAGAAAAACCTGATTCGGATTTTATGAGAAGGTTCAAACGAGAAGGACCAAATGAGAATGGGACGAAATGTGCAATGTCCAAACGCGAATGGGACGTTTTGAGATACACCCCTGCAGACACATATTGTTCAAATGACGTATTGCAGACGTTTACATAGTTTCAGCGTAGTTAGAGGAGCGAGTGCTTTCTCCGCTTTGCCTGTCACAGAGTGTGTCGTTGTTTGCGTCTTTAGCGTGATCACGTAGCTGCCCAAGATGGCTGCTCAATTGTGATCCGTGCCTAGGGGTCAAAACTGAGCTACCTTTGCCACCATTGCGAGAAAACGGTCTACACAAGAAATAGAAATATATGTACCCCAGTGCAAAAGGTTATCCATGCGGCGTTTATTTGTCTTCTATGTAAAAGAGAACAGAATATTCAATCGACGAGAATGAGCCAGAATCGCCTAACAACGAGGAACTGCGTACGACGTCCAAACTACTGTTAGCTAGCACGAAAAAAACATTCTTCGGACACCACAGTTGCTTTCAACACAATGTGAAAGGCTGCTTCAGCAGAGTAACATCCGGAACTAAGGTACACAGACACAAAACCCGGTTGTTCTGACCGTTTGGCGATTTTCTTATCGAAGTCAGAATTCGCCGGGCACCAAGAAAAGAGAACTTCGTCCGATTCCCCGATCTTCCTCAGTGCTACATGCGTTGAGCACCGTCATGCTTTCCAAGGGAGGATAAAAAGCCAGGAGGCGACATCACTCCGGACTGCGATTTTCGGTATTTAAAAAAGAAGGGGGGCCGTAGTGCGTTCGCAATTGCGTTAAAAAACATGTTTTACGAATGCCGTTATTAAATATTATAGAAATGTTGCTTACAGATTCTAAATTTCATAATCGATTACGTCACAAATAAGAAGAATAGAGGTGAGGAACGGGAAAGGAAAATGCCAAAAATGGTAAAGCGTAAACATATATTTATATATTTTTTTTTCTTGCGTTTTTTATTTTATTGTGTGGTTATGAGTGCCATTTGCAACGTTTTTGACAAAAAAACAAAACAGATACGACCTTTGGAGTGTCAGCGCCCCTTTAAGGCCTTTAGACGGCCTGCAAAAGTCGGTTTCTCAACATATCGCGCTGCAATTTACTACAGGGGGGAGTAGGTGGTGAAAGTTTACAATGAAAACATTTAAAAAATAAACTTTCCTCATTCAAAAAATTAAAAAAATATAAAAGAACAAAAACCTTTTTTGGGCAACCCTACGCTGCCGCTTTGCAGACGGTGCACGCATAGGGATAAGTGCTGCCAAGAGGATGGCGTACCCCGCGCCGAGGGAGCACAGGCAGATTCAAATTCTTTTCTGGAATCGTTTGCCATCATAACCCGAATTGTCCGGTCGTCCTTGGACATACGCCATCTGTTGGCAGCACTTATCTCTATGTGTGCATCGTCCGCAGAAAGGCGGCATAAATTGCCCAGAACATTTTTTTTTCTTCTTTTGAATGAGGTATTTTTTTATTTTTTCACTATAAAATCGCAGCACAATTTGTTAAGAAATCTATTTTTGTGAGCCGTCTAAAGTGCCTTAAAAGTGTTAGTTAACATGATGTAGACGAGCTCGTCCTCTTTTTGCATAGCAGCCGAGGTCTAGTCTTTTTTCGTTCACATATCGAAACCTTCAGTTGCTGGCCAGCGTTTGTGTGTGTTCCTTTTATTAGTCTTTTTACTTAGATTTTCATAATGTTAAACATATACCAACTGTTCCAATTAGTGCTTCCAGATGCTGGTGAGGTAAAAGGTTGGCTAAGCTGTTCTCCATCTAACTCAGTAACCTAATTACACTCCACAATTCTAAGCACAGAGATGGTGAAGCAATATGGCTAATAAAAGAAGCGCTGCACAGCCTTACCTCAGAAACATGCACTGTAAGACTCTTAGCAGCCTCGTTGAAGGACTGGCTCCACCATTGAGATGTCAGATCTATTTTGTGTCCCACCTGCACAGAACACCAATCAAGACATGTAAACCGAGTGGCAGTCACGTCACACATGGATATTTTTTAGAGGCCTCTGATCCGACCATCGACACAACACGTGTTCCGTGATTAGGGTTCCGTGTTTTTGGAGTTTACTTTTAGTAAAACTCAGAGGGTATGTTTCGGAGTATATTTTTGTTATTTTTTAATTCTCAGAAATTCAGAGTTTAAAGAGGTGATGCAACGATTTGAACTTTTAAAGTATTTGCAGCTTGTAACTTTCACATTGTGCAACTTGGGAAAAAGGATAGAAAACACAACTCCTTTTTCTTTTAAACATGATTTTGCTGTGTATTAACAAAACAGAAATATTTCGCAGCTTTCAGCTGCAAGTGGCATCCATAGGAACTATGACGTGACATCAACCCGGGTGTCCTCCAATAAGTTAGAAAGATGTGCCTTTATCTGCTTAATCTAATGCTACATTTTATAAATTTTGCCGTTTTGACATGAATAAATGTGCCACAAAGCCTTGCGTCCTTGACACACCTTTATTATACTAAAAGTTAGTAGTGCCACCTGCCCAAGGCGCACAAAACCATTCCTTCTGCTCTGTCAAGCTCTGCTGGTGCGGAGGGTTAGATCAAGATGTGTGGGGCTGCCTGCGCTTCATCGTGCGACCACTCTCCTCATTGACAGTGCGATTCTGCGGCTGAAATCACTGTTGCTAGCAGCACTGTGCCACGGTTAGCAAGATTTCGTCTCACATGTGTCGGCCACAAGCCTTTTTCGCTGCTACGATGCCCAATGTTGCTCAGTAAGCGGACACACACAATGGGTTTCACCATCTTGCAATTAACACCTCAATGCCTTATTTGCCGTTTCGATCTTTTCTTTTATTTAATTAAAAAGAAACAGGCCCACATTAAACACCGATAAACAATCTTGGCTTACATTTGCCTAGCGTCTTTCTAAAGTTTGTTGTCTCAAAAAGAAACAGGCCCACATTAAACACCGATAAACAATCTTGGCTTACATTTGCCTAGCGTCTTTCTAAAGTTTGTTGTCTCAAACACATTTAAGTTATTCACCGGGGAATGTGAATACACAGATGTTTAGGCAGAAAAGGGAAGATGAAAGGGGGACTCAGCCTTAAAAACTGTTCACAGAACCCAGACACACTGGCTAAACCCCTCTAAGGGGGAACACGCCAGTGAAGAAGGAAATGGGCACAAAAGGAAGGACTCCGGGAAACTAGACCTACTGTGCATTTTCTCTGCATGCTGTCTGCTTGAAACAGGAAAACACCATTCTAAGCGCAAGCTTTCCCGCAGTGTTTCTCCTCCTGTCACGTGACTCTCCACCGCATTCTGAACGGCCAGCGATTTCTGCTGCTCTGTCAACTGCAGCGCGGTTGGTAGTCGAAGGGGTAGCCCACGCTGAAGGCTTTGAAGAGAGAACTCAACCGAAAACTCTGCGTCCCCAGTGCACCCAGCTACATGTCACTGCACGCATGACTTGGAAGACGGCGTAAGGGTTGAAAGTGGATGAGAGGTGCACATCCCTTCAACCTTTGAGAATTAAAAAAAAAAAATTAAGTAACACGTGCAGGCAAAATTGGTTTTCAGTTCTTTACACAGCACCTTCAATCTCGCTGCATTCCAAACTGCCCAAAGTTCAAAATAAAAGAAGCATCAAATTCAAATCGAATAGTGCCGAATAACGGCCAAACAGTCGCATATCGTATAAATATGAATACCGAAATCTTTTTTTTTTTTTTTTTTCTCGCAATGTTCACAAGGCTAAAAAAGAACACCTTCTAGAGGAGAAAAAACCACTTTTGTTTATTTGCCCGCAGGGCACGTTGAACAAAGAGAGGCTAGGACGGAAAAAAATTCCCGGCGTTAATAACCTTAAAGGGGCACTAAAGTGCCTTCTGTGATTCTCGTTGTATTGTCATAACTCAGTCTACGAGCACTAATCATCCTAAAAAACTTTAGAGTAGATTCATGCGTAGCCGATTTGCGTATTAAAAAAATTATCAAAGATCCCACCACTTACTGTTCGTGCAGAACGACAGACGGCGTTACCGAACCTTGTTGAATTTGGTCGAACGCTCGTCCACGTGGGAACCTATCGTTCGCAAGTGGCTGACATTGCAAAGTGTGAAGTCACACACTAACCACACGTTTGCCAATATCTTTATGCAGCAGGTGATGACTCCAACAAAATGGACCCTTTGTATTACCACAGTATCAGGCCACTGTTGATGGAACATTCTCAGCTTTTACTTGCCGGGCTGCGTTAAATAGTGTTGACGCCGAGGCACACGTGCAGCGCCACGTGCTGGACTGTCTCCAAATCTCTCAGCTGCACATCCCGTAGCCACACTCTAACCACCCCACATGCTGAATACTCACACCAGCTGTGTCAAACTTGAGTCTGGGCCTCAAAGCATGTGCTATTCCAGTTTCATCCTTCCCCAATCCCTTCCCTGTGGCAGAAAAAGAAAGAGACAAGCGGGAAAAGTTGTGCTATATGCACTGAAGTTTACTGACACAAAAACTATCCGAAAGCATTAGTTGATTAAAAAACTGGTGTCAAGTGGGTGATTAAAAGTTGCAGGCATATTTACAGGGAGAATTGAGCAAATGTTGCTTGTTCCCTGCATGAAAATAGCAACTGCCATCATGAAATGCATAAATATTTTTGTACAAGGAAATCTCAAGTCTTTCAGTTACCATAATCTGATAAAACATACTGCAATGCTTTTACTGAAGCATGCAACATGCAAAACATATTTCCTAGATTCTCTGGCCCTGTCCCCCTTTACACTTTGGTATTACAGTGTTCTGCTTTAAGACTAGTCCAACAAACAGAAACTGGTAAATAGTTTACTAATTCCTGAAAAACGGTGACTCAGCAACTTCCGAGTTTCCACAAGTGTGATAGGCCTTCCCCTCATTTCGCAATAATAGGTCATGTTCTTTAGTACTTTCTGTATTCTCATCATTCAGCAGAAATTTCAAAGGCTGCCACCTTAAAGGGGCCCTGCAATCATATTTAAGCGTCTACCTTTTTTTGTGGTTTCCACATCTCTTGGGGTTCGGGCAAGCCAGCGGGCAAGGTGAGAGTAACTAAATATCAGTGCATCATATTTAACCAGACGACGCGGAAACCTCCTCCACCTACGGGGTGAACCGCAGTGTCGAAAGCGTGCAATATGTGACGACATCGTGACGTTTTTGATCCTCGCCTTACTAGTGGTCAGAGCTGCTAAAAGCTTTTTTTTAGTCGAAATACAAAATATAAGTGGCGCGAACTGTTTCAATTATTTATGAAAGTAATTTTTATTCAGTATTTTAAATTAGAAAAGAAACAAATGCAGTTTAGAAAGTACAGAAATAAGGAATGGCCCGTCGACAGACCCGCCACCAAGTGGTGGAAAAGGCGGCACATAGTAGAGAGGGGTAGTGGGATAAGGCGTCGACGAGCGGCAAGCGTAGAAAGGTCCCGGATGTATGCGGTGGCGCTGCGGTTGTATGGGCTCGAGGATCCAACCAGTTCCGCGTGTTCCGAAGACCTTCGGTGAGCAGGTTTGGCTTGCGATATGACCGTTTGGTGGTTTGGCAGCGTGAAGTGACTCCCGTTCTGAACTGATCTTTACCCCATGTTTGCTGTCGTTTGTGGCCAATGAAGTGTTATGCCGAATTAGTGCTTAGTTGAGCAAATGCAATGCGAGCCACCCTGGCCGCCCACATCATCCAGCCTATTCAGCACATGTTTTAGTGGCACCCTCTCAAGCCATCGGCACAAAGTGTGGCAGCCGTGATCGCTTGCTGAGCTCACTACCCCTCCTCTACAGGGTGAAACAAGGAGACGGCAGGCTCTTTAAATCGACCGGAAAATTCGGTTTCTTAACCTATCGCGCTACGACTTTGTGCAGCGTTGCCCACAGATGGTGCATTTTTTTTGTAAAATTTTCAGAGCGAACTTACCTGAGGAAAAAATAAAGAAAGAAAAAGGCTTAGCTCCCATGGAAACGCAGCGACGCCACCGGTCTTCAAAGAGCACGGCGCCGTTTCGCACGGGAGTCAAGAGATGGCGCAAGCGGTCACGACGCCAACTGCCGCCAACGAACGAGCAGACGACGCCGAGAGCCGGCGTATTTAGCAGACAAGGAACTGCAGTTGCTTGTTGTTACCGCGCCTCTTTTTGTTTCTGCGACTGTCGCCGCCTGCGGAACGCGCGCCGCTTTTGAGTCGAAAAGATTGTCTGCTAAAGACGCTGGCTCTCGGCGCCGTATGCTCGTTCGTTGGCGGCGTTCGTTGCGCCATCTCTTGTGTCCCGTGCGAAACGGCGCCATGCTCTTTGAAGACCGGTGGCGTCGCTGCGTTTCCATAGGAGCTAAGCCTTTTTCTTTCTTTACATTTTCCTCAGGTAAGTTCGCTCTTTGCAAATTTTACAAAAAAAAAATGCACCATCTGTGGGCAACGCTGCACAAAGTCGTAGCGCGATAGGTTACGAAACCGACTTTTCCGGTCGATTTAAAGAGCCTGCCGTCTCCTTGTTTCACCCTGTAGTTCCCGGCCACTCAAGCCACGACCAAGGACGTCATGAAGGAGATTATTTTTTGCTTGTTTTTGTAATTTTAATTTGCCTACAACTTTTAAAATAAAGCGAAATTCCAGAAAGAAAAGTTTCATTAAGTTACTACGTTCAGTGCGCTCAGGTTTGGTGCAAATTAATAACCAGTGAAAACGTCGTTGCAGGGCCCCTTTGAGTGTCAAGCCATCTTGATCACGATGGCAACAAGCACAAGATTGCGATGGCCAGTGAAAGAAAACTTTGATTTAGGAACAAGTTACCCATACTTGAGAGAAGGCCGCTAATAATTTACAGATAGATCCGAGATTTCTGCCCCGTGATAATACATTTTTAACAAGACAGCACATTCACAGCTGATGTATTTGTCGACACCTGTTGGTCAATTAGTAACTAATAACGTAAAAAACCACCGCTTCCTTCAGTCTAGAACCTACACTTTCCGGATTGGAAGATCAATACTATTCATCCCTGTGCCCCAAAACAACCAGTAACAATATTCTCAACACGGCAGCATGAGCGGCGTGGCCGCACATCGCATGAACGAATCACAGTAGGTGGCCTGCAAAGCTAGATGGGGACCTGCGTTCACCCAAAGCATTATTTCGCTTCAGAAAACTAGGGATGCAAGGCTAGGGGCAACTCCAACTAAACTGCCTCTAGAGCGCAGTTCAATGCAGACTGGAAATGAGAGTACCATGTAGAGTGATACCTTACAAGAGCGATCGCCAAATGCAGCATTCAAAGCTATCACAAGGAATAGCTCGGCTAAATCGAGTGACACATACGCACTTTTCTCTTTCTTTTAGCGATGTGAGACGCGCATACCGATTGCTACTTGTGGTAAAGCCCGATGAATTGATCGCCTGATCGCGCTTGCTAAAAAGACATACCTTCGGACCATCCATACTTCTCTAAAAGTCCGCGTGCAAACTCCCTGCCGGCCATGATGTAGCCTCGGATGTACGAAGTCCTACGAACCCACGGAGTTTACGAAGACCACGAAGTTGACGCTGCGAAGTACCGACCGCCATAACCAAATAAACACGTGACCAACGTGACCACGTGACTGTGATGAAATTATACTTCCATAAATCCCTGCATGCAACACTGCGCGCGTAGCACTCTGGGAACTAGTTGGCGAGGGAGGAGAGTGACATGGTTTCGGTTTCGATCGACACTCATGTTTTCAAGTCCCGAGAGTGTCATTTTTGGTCTCCAAACTAACCTAAATCGCCAGACCTCGAAGCTTTAGCACAAGCCCGAGACATATAGCTTGTCTTAACACATGCTTGTTGCATTTCTGTAGTACTGTACTCGAGCCTTTCTGTTAGGGTTTCGAGGGATGTGAGCGAGCAAGTGCTGGGAATCTCGACGCTGTGAAGCTCGGGAATCTTGCTTCTGTGCGAGTCAACAAGCTGTAACAACCATTCAATAAGTATGCATACATCGAGCTCGCGCCTTTACATTAGTGTTTCTGGTCAGAAAGTTTGTTTGTTTCGTGCATCCATAGACGAAATATAACTTTTTGCAATTACTGCTTTTCTTAATACGCCTGATTATGCGAGGTAAAACTCGGAGGCGCCATTAAAAAGCTCAAATGGAACACACTTCTTATCTCTTATCTGTACTGACCCGCAGCACTGCACGAAGCGAAGTCTCCACCCGCTTGCATTCCACTAATATTCAACATCGCGTATGCGCATAAAGTGCACATTCGCACATACAAACCGTTTTAAGAAAGCAAAAGTCGAGCACTTGTGTGAAGAATGTCGCACCGTTCGCCGGAAGTGCGCCGGACGGGCATGAATCCCCATGCGGTGCGCCAAACGAACGAAATTATTCAAAGCGAATTTGACGGTTGCTAATGGCAATAATATGCGTTATGTGTTTGTTTTCTTCCTGACTGAGCACGCCCAGATAATTTCAGAAACACCGTTAACACAAAGATCTTGGGCGTCAGTAAAAGCTCGTCCAAAAAGGCTTAGCGAGGAGTAGGGGACGCTTGTTAGGTCCTCCGTCGTAACTAGCCGATCTCAGCGTTTGCGAAAACTTAATCTTCTATCAGCATAAAATTTGAGTGGCATATATATGATGACACGAGGAAGACATATTGTAACTTTTGTGCAGTAGTGAGGTCGAATTTATTGCGTTGCCTTAAAAGTTCATACGTCAGGCTCAACTTTGATACTCCTGTGAGGATGCGGCTTGCTTTTGGCCCAATAACAAGAAGCGGACATTTGGCAAACAAAATTCGCCTAAGGCTCAAGGTGACCAAATTTCAGTTGTAGTTCACTGGTATCTGACGGGATTATTGAAATCGAGCTCAAAGATGCACTCGTGGTGTGAGGCTACTAAGCCACGTCTTACTACGTTTGCATACGCACGCACAATATCCGGTGTTTCGGGAACCAAGGCCTTCGTTTTGTATCGCTCGAGAATGAGTGTATTGTACATTCGTGAAAAGTCAGATAATCGAAAACGCAAGCAGCGCATTCGGTCAAGGCGTGGTGGCATGAAATGAAGCTGCACACACGAAACCGAAACTGAGTGGCCAACTAGTTCTCCCAAAGTGCACTGCGCGGTATTTCGCCGCAATGGGGAGCTTCGATTTTGGAAGAGGTATTTTCTTGCAACATTAGTTTAAATAAGTAGATAAATAAATAGTAGATTTATTTAATTTAGACGGTAGATAGTGTCACCTAGCTTACACATGCCAGGTACCAGTGGCGTACGCAGGATTTCATTTCAGGGGGGGCCGGAGCAACGGGGGACAAGGTAAGGGGGTAAAGGGTAAAGGTGGTCAAGATAAAAAAGAAAAAAAAAAGTCCAAGAGGAAATAAAAGCATTTTAATTTTTTTTTCTAATAACTATGCATTCTTCTATTAAATAATTAAAACAGTTGTCATATTGGTTTTGGGATGATTATGATGCATAAAAATGCTGCTCCGGAAATTCCCCACCAGGAAGGCGTTTGTACTTTATTTTTTTTTTATTATTTACAAGTCACGTTAACAGAAGGCACTAAAGTTAGCAGAAAACAAGAATCATAAAAACAAATATTTTATAAAGCACGGCTTCAATGCACGAAGCCTCCAGTCATCGGGGCTGATAAAACAATGATGCTTAAGTTGAAACGCGGAACACCTTGATGAATACACGATAAACACTGGAAAGCTGCTCCACCATAAATTACTCCTCATCTTAACCTGATCTAACCAACATAAATCTCACGTGATTTGTTCGTTGGTGTCGATTTCTAAGGTTTCCGAAGTTCGTTCACAAAAGAAACTCAAGGAAGTCACACAACGCAACAAAGGAACGATAGAAAATGGTTTACACACTCACATATTGCACTTGGCTCTCGTCCAGAGGCAGTAGGTCGCACGCTCGCGCCCCTATCTCGCGCGGTTCTCAAACTGACGATGACAACTTCCGTACTCGAACCTTGAACCGCGAATCCCGCGCCTTTAGGCGCCTATATTCACTTTGTTAAGAGTTTTCCCTCCATCCGAGGAGCCAATCAGATATCGCTCTTTTTAGACCAATGGGAGCCACGCGGTACAAAACAAACATATATAATACAAAATCCAATTAAGAAAGGATACGTGCACATACCCCCGAAAACTCCCAAAAACCTTCGCCCTAACTGCCGACCCTCAGCCGGACACCGCTTCCAGGAAACACCCCTCGACGGGGTGCAAGAACAGTATCGACGTTTCTTCTCAAAATAAAACAGGCTACAAAACATCGAAGGTCCCCGCTGCGTTCGAGCGAGGCACAGCGCATAGTACGCTCCCAGAGCGGGGGTCCTCGAGGAACAATAAGACGGGGGACACGGGGCCGCTCCGTGGCGACGACAAGCCAGCCCCGGCGACTCCGCGCAATTGGGGCACTCGCGAAGCAGTAAAAGTAGAAGTAAACAAAAATATTTTCTTTCCTGAGTAACGCTAGCAGCGCAGCCTACTTCACAATTTATTTATCAAATGAGATGTACAGCCGATTATAGTCTATATATATATGTGTGTGTCTGTGTGTGTGAATCCCGCAGTGCCGGCTACTCCTCGACGACCGTTATATAAAACTATATTGGAACAAAAGAAAACGCAAAAGCAATAACACACACCTACACAAAAAGCAGATTGCGGAGGCCGCGGCTTACACGCCCAATCGCGCAACCCGCAGTCCTAGTTTACGTTTATCGCGATCTGTGGGGTCCCCACAAGCTTGACCCTTCTTATTAAATGTTTGATGTTTTTGTCGTTGTTTCTTCTTACTAAAGGTTGTGTTGTATCGTTTCACACGCGTGGAAGTTCAGCAAAGCGTTAAATACTAAGTCGGATGCTTCCATAATCTTTGTGCTGTGGGTTGTAGAACCTTTGGTCCTATATATTTCTGTTATATCGCACAATCCATGGCTTTAATAAAGCGTTGAATCTTGATTGGAGATGGGGGTTCATTAGCAAATTAATCCGCCTGATCGCCCCCTTTAATAGACCAATCAATAAATTCGTTAATTGAATATTCCCCAGTCATATTACATGAAAGACGTTAAAACTACACATCTTTTATTATTTTTACTGTGTCATAAATGGCATATTGCATTCTCTTCCTTTTTTTTTTTTTGACAACTTCTCCACAAAGTTGGCCCCGCTGTTTTAAAAAAAAGATACACAACACCGCAATGATATTGATGAGCCCGAGGGTCAGTGACCTCGCCCATCCCCCCCCCCCCCGGCTCAGACATTTTGGGGGGGGGGGGGGGGCGGCCCCTTCGGCCCCCCCCCCCCCCCTGTGTACGCCACTGCCAGGCACTGCCATAGTTTCGGTTTCGGGATCGGCGCCGGCAACGTTGGCCGCTGCTGCTTTGGCTGCGTCGTTACGGTGTTTGCGGCGCACACATTGCACGTTACTTTTTTCTGATGTGCGGTCGCAGTCGCGTGTAGTCATGCTGATGTGCGATGTTCGGCTGCCGAAGCAGAAGCAGGTCCTCTGCACGGCAGTGTAACATAGAGCCAAATAAAGGGTTGCTCCGTTTGCCAAAGTTGATAACGCGACAGTGTGAGCGTTCAAAGCTGCTGCCCGAGAAACGCCCAAACCTCTGGCTTGCTCGCATACATCGGAAGTGTCCTCTGCGGTCGTCACATCATTACCGGTAAGAAATACGTTGTTCAACAGTACGTGGATTGCTGGATGCTTCTGTTCGCACCCTTTGCGCATTGCCATAGCGGTCGCGGGGCAGTGTTTGGTGTCTATTGTAGCGTCACGCTCAGTGGCGTAACTAGATATGACGGCGCCCATGGCAAATGAAATTTCGCGCCCCTCGTAGCCCATGCCAAATGAAATTTCGCGCCCCTCGCGTAGCCCCGCTGCCGTTTTTTTCCATAGGGCACATGTTGGGTGGACTCGGCTCGGCGCCCCCTCCCGAGTGGCGCCCGGGGCACTTGTACCCCCCTGCCCCCCCCCCCCCCCCCCCACCCTAGTTACGCCACTGGTCACGCTGCAGGGACGTGCATTTACCTTTCTCACAGCGTTTCTGTAATTGTGTAGTGTTTGTAGCACACTTGTGTCGATGGTGTTGCGCCGCCGCCGCCATGTTTACCCAGCTAAGATGCTGCGAGTTTTAATGCGACAAGTACGGGCACATGTCTTCGTTTGCAGGCAAACTTTCGGCCCTTATAAAGACGCTTGTTTTATTGCCTCGCTCGCCTCGCTCAGCACGACGATACGCCTCGATAGGAGACGCATCACCTCTTCACCCATCCAGTCTTAAAATAGTTGTGGGCATTCAAGGCCTTGAAGGCCTTCATCTGTTGCAGCGACACGTAGTTTGTCGACAAAACCAGTGTCCACATGCGTCGTGGCTGGCTGCACGTCCGCATCTGGAGCGGTGTCCGCGCCGACGCGTAGCGTGCGGTTACCTGTGATTAAAGTAGTGTTTTGTTTCTTCTAGTCATCAGCGCTTTGGCTCAATGGTTTCGACAACCATGTCAATCAGGCAGAATTGAAGTCAACTGGGCCAATAGTAACAAAGTCATCAAAATAGTAATCATATAGTCAACTAGGCTTATAACAATTGAATTGGTTGAACATTAGCGCAAAGTAAAAAAAAAAAACAAAAAAACAGTCATCACATTGTCAATTAGGCCGAATTAAAGTCACCTGGGTCAAAAGTAACTCCAAGTAATCAAAAGAGCAATAATAATGTGAATTGAGCTCCTAATAGATGAACTGGTGGTATACTAACTCGAAATAATCAAAAGAGTCCCCAAACTGTCAACTAGGCCGAATTAAAGTTCATTGGGTCCATAATAACTCAATGTAATAAGAGTAATAATAATGTCAATTGAGCTAGCTCATAATAAATAATTTGGCTGAATATTACCTCCATGTAATCAAGAGTCATTATAATGTCAACTAGGCCGTATTAAAATCTACCGGTCAAAAGTAACTCGAAGTAGAATTTAAGAGTAATAATATTGAGAATTGACCTAATAATAGATAAACTATTTGCATAATAACTCGAAATAATCACAGAGACACCAAAATAACAATTAGCTGACTCAGACTATTGAGTAAATAGTAACTCGAAGTAATCAAGAGTAATTATAATGTGACTCGTGGTCGTAATAAATTGGTTAGTTCATAATTTACTCAATGTAAACAGTAATCATGATGCCAATTAGGCCGAATCAAATTCTATTGGGTAAATAGTAGGTTGGGTAATCAAAAGAGTGACCAAAATGGTAACTGAGTTGATAATAAATCACTGGGTTGTATGAAAACTCAAAGTAGCAATGAGAGGGAAGATTATGTCAATAAGACCAAAATAAAGTAAAAAAGGTAACTAGTTACTCAAAGTAATAAAGACGTCAATAATTCTGATATAAACTCCGTTGTGTGACTAATATATTGGGAAAAATAAAATGTAGGAACTAAGTTATTTGAGTTAATTTAAAGTAAATTGGGTGACTAGTAACACGGAGTAATCATAGGAGTAGTCCCAATCTTAACTGAACTTTTATGTAGTCGCATTTCTCAATTATATTTCAAAGTAATTAACTGAGGAATGAAAATTTTACTTCTATAAAATTATTTCTGTCAATGATACCTGTATAAACAAAAAGTAATCAGAAGGTCGAATGAGCTTCTACCAAGTTATTTCTTGTCAATAATTTATCAAGTATAGGGTAACCCAAGTCAACAGGCTCAATCTGAAATGGACCGTAAAAATCGACGCCTGCACGTAGCAATCTAAACTTTTCGTCAAAGGTTCGCAGGTCGGTTTTTCTTCTAAAATTACAAAGCGTAGTGATTGGAGTTCCGTTAGGTATCCCTTTGACCATCGTTGTCAGAACGCTTTCATGAAGTCTTCTCTGAGTTTCCAGAGCCTTCGCAGCGATTCTGCGATTCCGTTTTGCAAGTCGGAGCCGGACGCTTTTGGTAACGACGTAAGTCTTTTTCCTGTCGTGAAGTGCGATGGTGATAGTGGCTGAGGTTCTTGCGCTTCACAGTACGCGTAGTTCAATGGTCGAGAATTGATGATTGCTTCCACCTCAGTGAGGAGGGTCACAAACTCTTCTTCAGTCAGGAGTCGTCGTCCGATGACTTTTTCCAAAGAGCTCTTGACTGACCTGATCAAACGCTCATAAACTCCGCCCCACCACGGGGCACGTTATGCAATGAACTTCCATTGTATCATGCTGTTTGCGAAGTAATTCCGGACTTCTTCATCTCATAGAATATTCCAAAGCTCGCTTGAATCTTTCTTGCTTCTGTTAAATGCCAACGCATTGTCAGAGTAGATTACCCTTGGTACGCCTGTTCTTGACACAAATCGTCGGAACGCACGCAGGAATATTTCTGCCGTCATGTCAGGAACCATTTTCAAGTGTACTGCCCTGGTGACTGCACACGTGAACAACGTGAGATATGCCTTCCTCTTTGTTTTCCTTGCTGTGACCCGTACGGCTCCTTTTCCTTGCTGTGACCCGTACGGGTCCCGTACAGTCACCACCCACAACCTCAAAGGCTTCCGCTTCTGTTAAAGGGGCACTGACACGTCAAAATAATTTTTTTTTTATTATCCGAAACGATTGAAAACGATGCCGGGACATTACCCTCAAAATTCGAAACTTGAAAATTCAGTATTTGTGAATTAAAAAAACAATTTCCAAATGCCGAATTTGAAGTTCCCGCGCGATCCGCGGTTTGCGGTCTCCTGAGACTCGACTTTTTTTTAGACCTCCGCCGTTGCCACGGCAACCCCAAGCGAGATGGAGGTGATATCACGCCGGCGCGGGAAAGAACCGGTTTCTTTCCCCACTCGCCGTGTTGCTCGCCGACGACGCCGCCAAGTTTTCCGAGGGAGGGTACAAATCTAGGAAGCAACATCACACCGAACTCTGATTTCTGGTATTTCAGAAAGAGGGGCCGTAGGGCGCTCGCAATTGCGTTAAAAAGCATGTTTTACGATTGCCGTTATTAAATGTTATAGAAATGTCACCTACAAAGCTTCTAAAATTCCTGATTTTTGACGTCACCGATCAAAAGAAGCGAGGAGGTGAGCGCGGGAAATTTAAACGCCAAAAATAAAAAGGCGCACGCGCGCGCGGGTAAATTTTTTTTCGCGATGCGGTTTTTTTTTGCGTGTCTGTGACTACAACTTGCATCGTTTTAGACAATAAAAAAAATACGACCTTTGGGTTGTCAGTGCCCCTTTAAACGATCTGCGGGCAAGGGCGCCGTCCCTTCTGACATTGGTCTGGCGTTCAGCCGTTGACATGCGATGCATTTCTTGATTTCTTTTTTTATCATCTGCCGAGCTCTCACGATCCAGTAACGCTCCTGCAATTGCACGAGTGTGTCACTCACTCCCGCGTGCAATAGTCTACGATGTGCTTCAGTTATCAATAACTTCGAAAAGTGGTCGTCTTTCGGTAGCACAACGGGATGCCTTTCTTTAAAGGATTTATCGGAGAACTGTAGTCTTCCTTCTATTCAAAGTATTCCATCGTTATACAAAAAAAAAAAGAGAGAGAAATGTCTCTTATAGGAGAATCTGGTGGTAGTTTCTTGGCGCCTTGAAGATTCTTTATCTCCTGTTCGAAGGCTCTTCGTTGTACATTCATTATTATATATCTTTCTGCTCTGTTCAATTCTTCCGCGGTTAGGGGTCCAATTTGAGCGCTAATTCTTTTATACTTTATTATAAAGCGGAGTACTTACGCCATTGTTCGCCGAAGTCGCATAGCTGTGCTAAACCGCTCAATTTCTGGAACCATCGTTTGGTCTGCCGTTGCCGTGGGCAACGCTGCCACCCTTTTCTTCTCCGTTTCTTCTATATTGAATTCTTGCGGTCCAGACTTCTCTGGCCACCGCTCTCGTAGTGTTAACCAGCTAGGTCCTTTCCACCATACTTTATTGTTGAGCAGCTCCATGGCTGTGATTCCTCTTGTCACCAGGTCAGCTGGGTTCTCTTTGCCTGAGCAGTGTTTCCAAGAGCAAGAATCAGAGTTTCGCTAGATTTCAACGACTCTGCTTCTTACAAACTGTTTACCGTCGTTCGCTTCCCCCAGGATCCAATGAAGAGCTATCTTCACATCGGTCCACAAGTGCACTTCGTGGATGTTCTCCTGCAGCTTGATCTTAATGTAGACGCTTGGTCTGGTTGCCAAAAGGCATCCCAAAAGTTCTAGCCTCGCTACAGAAATTTATTTTAGGGAGCCACTCGAGACTTGCAAAGCAGTATCGTGGACGTCGTGGTGCCGGAATCATTTGTCATAGTTACGTATGCTACGGCACCATACGCCTGAGAACTTGCATCGCCAAAGACGTGCAGGTTTGTCTTGATCGATCGCTCCCTCTATTCCCTGTCTGTAGAAACGTGGCACCACGACGTCACATAGCAATGGAAGATCCGCACACCATCGGTGCCATTCACTGCGCAGGTCAAGGGGCAGTAGGTCGTCCCACTCCATATGATCTTCTGTTTCTAGATTGGTTGAAATATATAGGATCTTTGCTCTCACGACAAATGGCGCGATGAATCCTAGGGGACCGTAGAGTCTGGCTGTAGTCTGTAGGACAAACATTTTTGTGGCTGAGTGCTTCTCCACAAAGTTTAGAACATCGTCTGGTGCAAATGTTAAGGGGCCTGTGGCAGGGTTCCACGTTAGAACCAGCACTTTGAAAACTCCCGCAACCTGCCCCAATGGTTGTTCCTCGTGGTGATTTGAGTCGACCTCATTTAAGAGAGTTTTCGAGTTGGACACCTACTTGTGCAGCCTGATTGACGCTTGCCTAAAAATTGCTGTCGATTCCTTGGAAATCTTATAGTGGCTTCTTTTTTGCTGGATGCACCGGTAAGACTGTCATCCACGTAAATGAAATCTTGCAGTAGCAGCGCGGTGTCTGGATATTCGTTCTTCATTGTGTGATGTTTTATTGTCGCAGAAAATAAAAATGGGCTCGATGTAGTGTCAAAAGGAACTCTCGTCATCCTCCAGATGAGAATTGGAGGAAGTGGTCTTCTGATCTGTGGGGTAGTTTTATACTACAGGAAGCGTAACGCATCGCGATCATCATCTTTTATACTTATCTGAAGAAACGCCTTCTCGATGTCGGCCACTAGCGCGATACAATCTCTTCTAAAGCAAGCTCAGAAGCAACGCGACGATATCCGGGTTCAGGTTGGGGCCGCTTTCCAAACAGTCGTTCAACGACTTCGAGCTTTTGTTGAAGAAGCGTCAAATACCACTCTTAATTTAGTGGTGGCGCTCCTTTCACGACAAACTGATTGGTGCGGCATTTAGAACGTCCGAGATCCAGTCTGCTCATCTGCCACTTGTTGTGAAATTCCACCTTCAGTGTACTTCCGAATCGCGGCGTCATAGTCCCTCATCGACTTAGGGTTCTGAGTTAACTTCCTTGTTAACTGCTAAAGCCTCCTCTCCGCAACTTGTTTGCTATCGTATAAATCCACTACGGGCTTCCACGGAAGGGCCACTTCGTACCGAAGACCAATCTTCTTAACAGTTTCTTTGTAGGACGCGATCACGGGTTCTGCCTCTGGATAAGGTTCGTCGGTTACACCAATCGATTCAAGGTTCCAAAACTTTTGCATGATTTCAGATGCATCCACGCTGTTTGTCGTTGCGTTGAGAACGACCATCTGTGAGCTCTGGATGACAGATGCAGAAAGTTCTCTTAGGCCGTGTACAGTCCAGCCAAGCGACGTCTCGATTGCTCGAAGTTTTCCGTCGAGTCTCCTAACTTGGCCCGTGACGAAGTTTCAATAGCAATCGCCTCCAATCAGTATGTCCATGCCGTTTGGTCCCTCAGCTTCGCAGAAGTCTGCAGCCGTGTATCCCATTATTTTTAGTTGGCGACGCAATTCTTCTCTTGGATAGGGCAATCGTTGACCACAAATACGGCTTGTCTCAAGTGCTTCCAGACAGAAAACATCCCCTCTCTGATTTTCAAGAGTCACAAGAACTCTGCGGAAGTTTCGTTCTGTTTTGTGGTCGCCAAATGCTCCTACCGTCAGTCCTTCGTTTCCCAGGTGCTTGCATCTGAGCTTTCGTGTCAGTAGTTCTGTGACAAAAGACCTCTGGCTTCCGCCGTCGAATAGCATGCACTCTCACAAGGATGCGCTGTTTCAATCCCAAACTCCACACTGTCGCTGTTTGTAGGAGGACGGTTTTGTTGACCCCGTCTTTAATCGTAGATTGCAGGGCCACTGGAGCAGCAGAAGTAAGTTTTTCTTCTTGTTTGCTTTTGTCGTCTCTTGAGCTTGACAACAACGTTTGGTCACACATGACTGATGCGTGTCGACCTTGGCAGTTGTAGCAAGAAATGTTCTTCCTGGATTGTTTGGCCAGGTGGTTTTTCTTCGTGCACCTGAAGCATCTTCCCGTGCTCGTTAAAATCTTCCTCTTCTCGGGAAGTCCTATCGTTGTCGTGCACAGCTCTGTCACGTGGTCTGTTGACTTGCAGAAAACACAGCTCGGCTTGTCACTCTTCTGTAGAAGTGTCGTGCCTGTTCCTTTTGTCCATAGTTTTGAATTGTGCTTTGTTGCACGAGATGCTGCTCCACTCCCTTTTCCTGCTTTACTTCTTGTGCCTCCTGATTCTGTTTCTTTTTTTTTTTTGTGAATGTCGTTGTTTCTCTACTTTCAACCTCAATTCTCAGAAATTGCATAAGTGATGGTAGTTGCCTTAGCTGGGACTGTTCTCGAGCGTGTTGGTTTCCTTTGCCAGCCACGTTTACAGCCACATTTTCCGGGAGACGCTGTTCTTTCTTCCAAACGAAATTTCTGTTGAAGGTTAGCACAAGATCTTCTGGAATCAGCCGAAGTACAAGGGGGCAAAGGAGAGTCAAATAAGATTCTTCGTTAACCCCTAGAGACTTGAGTCCTCTTATATGCGCTTGGAGGTCATCGTATAGTCGTCGTAGTCCTCGGACGTCTTGCGATCTCCGAACTGGCTGCCGTTCTGCTACTTTCATCATGTGGTCATCTACTAGCAGCGCCTTGTCGCCGTAACGGGAGTTCATGATCTCCCGCGCATCTTCATAACAGCTGGCCGTTGGTGGCAATCCGGGAATCGCTGCAGCAGCCTCTCCCGACAACGCTAATCTGGGGGAGTAAAACTTCTCGACTGATGACAGTTCTGGGTTACCGTGGATGACCTGCTCGAACTGCTCCCAGAAGGGCCGCCATTGTTGACGTTGTCTGTTGAATTTCAAGAGTTCAAGTTTTGGTAGCTTGACCTTGACTGACAAAGTGCGACTATGGTGGTTTGTTGCGATTTCTTGACCGCTTGTACTCGCTCTTTCGTGTAGGGTCCGTACCTTGAAGGTCAGACTTGCCGAGTAGGTGACGATATGATCGCTGTTCTCGATGGTCCGAGCATACTCTTGTTCGATGTCACTCGCTGCCAACATTGGTTCGAGGGCAGAGTCCGTTTCGGTAAGCTGACCGTGTGGCGCTTTGAGACGAGTCAGTAAGACGTTGAGCTCTCCTCAACCGGCACGCCGGTTTAAGTAGCTGGATCAATTTCCGTCAGCAGCTTTGTTACCTGTGAACGCAGGGCTTTTCGCTTCTGTTTCAGCCTATCCATGGCACCGTCGTTATGGTCCCTTGCGTTCTCGAGCTGGATGTTGTCTTGTCCTGTAGCCTCGTTACATCAACGCTTGCGACACCTTCTCGTCTGGCCCATTGTACAGTCCTGATCCCGGGCTTCGGCAGCAAAATGTCGAAACCATTGAGCCGAAGCGCTGATGACTACAATAAACAAAACACTACATTAATCACAGGTAACTGCCTTACTCACACTTCCCAGTTCCAAACGAAAATCCCCGATAGAAAATGTAACTCGCGCTCGGGCCCAGTCCCCCAACGTCCTCGTCTTCTTCTCGCTCCGCTGAAGGGTGTCTTCAATGGTGATGATTGTTTTGATTACTTTGAGGTAATATTCAACTCACTGATTTATTATGAGCCCAATAGGCATGATGGTAACTCTTGTTTACTGCGAGTTACTTTTGACCAAATGGACTTTAATTCGGCCCACATGACATTTTGATGACTCTTGATTACTTTGGGCTAATATTCAACCAATTGACTTATTATAAATTTAGTTGACACTATGATTACTATTTCAGTTACATTGAGTTACTATTGACCCAGTTGACTTTAATTCGGCCTAATTGACATTGTGATGCCCGCTTTGATTACTTTGAGCAAATATTCAACCGATTGATTTATTATGAGCCCAATAGACATGATTACTCTTTTGATTACTTTGAGTTACTATTGATCCTATGAGCTTTAATTCGTAATAATTGACAGTTTGGTGACTCTTCTGATTACTTAGAGTTACTATATTACCAATCGATATATTTTGAGCTCAGTCCACATTATTATTATTACACATTCGATTACTTCGAGTTATTTTTGACCCACTAAACTATAATTCGACCTAATTCACATTTCAATGACTTTTTTGATTACTTTGAGCTAATAGTAAATCATCATTTGGTTGAATATTAGCTCAAAGTAATAAAAAAGTTATTACAGTGTCAATTAAACCAACAGTAACTTGAAGTAATTAAAAGAGTAATACAAATGTTATTTGACCTCATAATAGATCAATTGGTGGTATAATAACTCGAAGTAATCAAGACTCACCAAAATGTAAATTATGCCGAATTAAAGTTATGGGGTCAATAATAACTCAAAGTAATAAAAAGAGTAATCATAATGTCAACAAGCCTCATAATAAATCACTTGGTTGAATATTAGAAGTATTAACTTCGCAGCGCAGCACGTCTATCAATATTAGAAGTAGTAATCAGAAGAGTCAACACAATGTAACGTACGCCGCATTAAAGTCAATCGGGTCAAAAGTAACTTTAAGTAATCAAAATAGTAATATTACGGTGGATTCCACTCATAATAGATTAATTGGCTGTGTAACTCGAAGTAACCAAAATAGTCACGAAGATGTACATTGGTCCAAATTAAAGTTCATGTCAATAGTAACTCTAAGTAATCAAAAGAGTAATCATTATGTCAACTAGGCTTATAATAGATCAATGGGTTGCATATAAGCTCAATGTAATCAGAAGAGCCATCAAAATGTAATGTAATCCGAATTAAAGTTCCGTTGTGTTAAAGTAACTCGAAGTAATCAAGAGTAATATTAAAGTGATTTTAGCTCATAACAAATCAATTGGCGATATAATAACTCTAAGTAATCAAAGAGTCACCAAAATGTCAATTATGTTAAATTAAAATCTGTTGGGTTAATAACTCAAGCCTATTGGGCTCATAATAAATCAGTTACTTGAATATTACCCCAAAGTAATCAAAACAATCATCCCCCTGTCAATTAGGCTGAATTAAAGTCAACTGGGTCAATAGTAACAAAGTAATCAAAAGAGTAATCATATAGTCAACTAGGCTTATAACAAATCAATTGGTTGAACACCAGATCAAAGTAATAGAAAATGTCATCACAATGTCAATTAGGCCGAATCAAAGTCAACTGAATCAAAAATTACTCCAAGTAATCAAAATAGTAATAATAATGTTATTTGAGCTCGTAATGGATGAATTGGTGGTATGCTAACTCGAAGTAATCAAAAGAGTCCCCAAACTGTCAATTAGGCCGAATTAAAGTTCATTGGGTTCATAATAACTCAAATAATAAGAGTATCATGTCAATTGAGCTAGTAATAAATAATTTGTTAGAATATTACTTTAAAGTAATAAAAAAATCATCATAACGTCAATTAGGCCGTATTAAAGTCTGTGTCAAAAGTAACTCTATAAGTAGTCAAAAGAGTGATAATATTGGGAATTGAATTAATAATAGATGAATTGGCTGCATAATAACTCGAAGTAATCACAAAAGAACCAAAATGTCATATAGCTGACATAAAGTCTATTAAGTAAATAGTTACTCGAAGTAATCAAACCACTAATCATCACATCAATTATGCTTATAACAAATTAATTGGTTGAATATTAGCTCAAAGTAATCAGGTCATCAAGATGTCAATTTGGGGCGAATTGAAGTCCCTTGAGTCAATAGTAACTTGAAGTAATCAAAAGAGTAATTATAATGTGAATCGTGGTCATAATAACTCGGCTAGTCTATAATTTGCTCAAAGTAATGTCAAGAGTAATCGTGGTGCCTAGTTAGGCCGAATTTAACTCCACTGGGTCAATATGTAAGTCGAAGTAATCAAAAGAGTGAATCGGTTAGTGTAGAATTTGCTCAAAGTAATGTCAAGAGTAATCGTGGTGCCTAGTTAGGCCAAATCAAACTCCATTGGGTCAATATGTAAGTCGAAGCAATCAAAAGAGTGATCAAAATGGGAACTGAGTTGAGAATAAATCACTCTGTGGTGAAAAAGTTAAAAGTAATATTGAGAGTGAGGATTATGTTAGACCAATATAAAGTCAAATAGGTCACAGTTACTCAAAGTTATCAAGATGCCAATAATGTTGTTATTAACTCGGTTATTTTACTAATATACCGGGAAAGACAAAAAGTAATCATTACGTTAATTTAGTTAATTTAAAGTCAGTTGGGTGAATAGTAACACGGATTAATCAAAGTAGTAATCAAACTCTTAGCTGAACTTATATGAAGTCGCCTTTGTCAATATTAATTCAAAATGATCAACTGAGTAGCGCAATGTTTGTTTTTATAAAGTTTTTTGTGTCAATAATAGCAATGTATAACCAAAAAGTAATGAGAGTATCAAATGAGCTTCTACGAAGTTAAATTTTTGTCAATAATTTCTCAAAGTAATCGAGAGAGTAATAAAAATGTTTGTTGAACTTTTATTATGAAAATTGTGCTAGGTCGAAGTAATAAAAAATAGAAGCGATTTTAAGTAAGCGGGTTCAATATTAGCGAGAAGTAAGAAAAAGTGTAATCATAAATTGCAATTGTACTAATATCATCTGAACTGTATCAATAATAAGTCGAAGTAATGAGAACGAATAAACCAAACATCAATTTAGTTTAAGTCGAGTGCGTCTCTAAAACTCGAGATTACTAAAAAGAGTAATCCCCATGTCAATCGTGCGACTAGTAACTCCAAGTGATCGAAATAGTGATCAATATATCAATGGTCCACAGCAAAATCTAGTTGTATAAATAATTGCTCGAATTTATCAGAAGTGTAAGCGGAACACAACCACTGAAGACAAAAGCGTGCACGTACAGGGTGTCACAAAAGAAAAATTACACGGTCTTTTGTACCGCAAAAATAAACTAGGAATCGCCGAACGCTCATTCTCCACCCAAAGGTAGAGCTAGAAGTCACAACCAGATGCCAAAGTTTCAGCCCCATCCGATAACTTAATCAAAAGTTATAAATGATTTTCTGAAAATTTCAATGGGAAAATGGAGCCCATTTTTGCCCGTTTTCGGTTTCTGGTGTCATAGAGCCCCATGTGTTCGAAAACTCCGTCGGCCGCCGTTTTCCCATTGAAATTTTCAAAAAATCACTTATAACTTTTGATTACGTTATCGGATCGGGCTGAAACTTTGGCATCTGGTTGTCACCTCTAGCACTACCTTTGGGCGGAGAATGAGCGTTCGACGATGCCTAGTTTAGTTTTGCGGTAAAAAAGACCGTGTAAATTTTCTTTTGTGACACCCTGTATATATTGTGGATTAAATTGACCGACCCTCTGATTAAATCGGGTAGCGCTAAAATTAAATTGAATGGCGCTTGAAATAAATTGAATGGTACTTGGGATTAAATTGATCACCATTTGGATTAAAATGAGCGGGAAATCCTTAGAACGCCATCTCTCGTCCACTTGCGGCGAACGCCCGGAGGTTCCAACTCCGGTCACAAATGCATGGGTAACGTGAGAACATCGTTTTTTCTTCAATACCTTAGGGATGTATGGAACGGCAATAGTTTTTGACATAATAAAGGGACATTTTACAGAGTGGTTTCATTTGAATTCGACCAACCTCGTCGGGGTTGGTTCTCATTATTGTCTGTTAAAAATATATGCGAAATCTCCATCCCTGTGATGAACAAACTTTGCAAACACGCCACCCAGAGCAATTTTGACTAACATTGGGTAGTATAATAATAATAATAATAATAATAATAATAATAATAATAATAATAATAATAATAATAATAATAATAATAATAATAATAATAATAATAATAATAATAATAAATTTATTTCGCATATCTTCAATACAGAATAAAGTAACGGGTCTGTCGAAGCCAGTGGAGGCTTGAGGGCCAGAACCCAACAAGTCAAATGAGACAAATTGCGAAGAAGTCCTAGGAACACATAGGAAGCGAAAAGATGTGACAATGATTTCAGCGAAATAATCAGTCAAAATAACAGTGGACAAATTAAAAATAAACACAAAGGACAGTAATGAACGGAACTGTACAACAAAATTACACTGAGAAATTGTTCAACAATTTTTTCAATTTTCTCTTAGTAGTAGCTTTAAAAAAGGAATCAGGCAGTCTATTAAATATATATGGCACATAGTAGGAACGAACTCGCTTACCATATCTCGTATAACACCGGGGGGTTATAAAACGATCTGAGCTACGCAAATGCCTGCTAGACACAAGGGGATTCTTGAAATCATTACACCAAAAATGAGAGATCACAACACATTGAAGATGGAGTGCACGAAAGTTCGGCAACTGTAAAGCCTCGAAGATGTCTGCACCTAATAAAAGATGAAAATGATACCCAACGCTTTTTAACAAACGCTTAAGAATTCGGTCAATTTTTGTTTTCCAAGCTTCTGTGCAGTTACCAAATAATGTGATTCCATATCTGAGTATGCTGTAAGCAAGAGCATGTGCAATTGATTTTCTTACGGCAAATGGCATAAATATCTTAGTGTTATAAAGTAAGCAGCTGACGGATTGAAGCTTTCCAGAAACATGCGATAAATGCGTTGTCCATGATAAATCTGAATAAAAAAATATGCCTAAGAACTTTACGGTCTCAACGTATTTTAGGGGGGCACACGTACAATCTTGGCAGTTGGATCTGTGCAGAACAAGAGATTCGTCCAAATTCACTTGCTTTAACGGATTCCTGAAGCAAACAAGTCTAGTTTTAGATGCGTTAACAGTGATAAAAGTCTCATAGAACCAATCCATTACTCGCGTGGCGTCGTGTTGCAGCGCGCGTACAGCTTGGTGGTAATTGACGTGACTAGAAACAAGTAAGGTATCATCCGCATACTGGTAAATTTTGCAACTAGTAAGCTTGGTAGAGATATCATTAACATAAAGATTAAATAACAAAGGTGATAAAATTGATCCCTGTGGCACACCAGCTTTTAAAAGAACCCTATCACTTTTAAAGTTTCCCATAAATACAACCTGAGTACGGTCAAGAAAGAAATTTTGAAGTAAGGAAAAAAATGGTCCACGGAAGCCATAGTTGTGCAGTTTAAAAAGGAGTACTTTATGACTAACCGTGTCAAAGGCCTTTGCAACATCTAAAAAAATAGTACATGAATATAAATTTTGTTCAAAAGCCCGATGTAAAAGGTCAGAAAAATTTTCAAGCAGTGGTTGGGTGCCCTTTCCAGTGACAAAACCATATTGGTTTGGAGACAGCAGGTTTAACTTTTCAATAAAGCCGGACATTACAATATAGAGATGCTTTTCTAAAATTTCGCCAATGCAAGGCAAGATGGAGATTGGGCGATAACACTCTTTTTTTTCCGGAGCTCCTCCTTTAAAAATTGGTTTAACAAGAGCGGTCTTTAAGTCATTGGGAATTGCACCAGTATCAAGAATCTCATTAACTATGGTGAGAAGCACGTATTGAATATGACTAATGTTGCGGCGGAGGTCAATAATGCGAATGCCATCAATACCAGGAGACTTATTGCATTTTAAAGAAAACAAAACTGAGAGCAGTGTGTCCATAGTGAGAAGAGGAAGAAACGCAGACTTAGACATACCATTAATAAAACTCGAGTTCAAAGCTATAAAGTTATCATCTCTTGTAATGCCGGATGAAGTAGCGAAAAGCTTGTTGAAGTCGTTGACAACAGATTGAAGATCGGAACCAAAGTGTTGTTGAAGAAAGTCAAGGAGAGATATTTTTGTTCCGTGTCCTCTAAAAGAGTTAATCAACTTCCATGTTTCGCGTGCATTCGATCTTGATTCATAAAATTGTTTTTGAAAGTAGCGTCGTTTAGCAGACCTAATGATCGCATTGGCTTTGTTCCGAGCGCTTCGAAACTGTACTCTTAGTTCCACGTTTTTTGGTGCATGACGACAACGTAGAAAAGACACATCCTTTTCCTTGATTGCAGTCATAATGTCAGTATTAAACCAGGGCTTTTCAGATCGTTGCTTGAATTTGATATTTTTTCTTGAGGCACAATAAAATGATTGAAACATCGCAGCAAAGGCACTGTAAACTTGGTGGGGTTCCACGGTCATTAGAAATTCACTCCAGTCAAAGGCAGCGACCAAAGCATCAAATTTAGCTGTATCTATAATTGAGACATACGATGAATCGCGCCTTGATATCTGCTCTTCGCCTACTGGTACATCTAGACGACAGCCTGTGAAGTAATGGTCGGATAGGTTTTGAGTAATTACGGCAGATCTTACTGATATATCAGGGGCCCGAATATTTATGTGATCAATGCAGGAGGTTACTAACCGTCCAACCAGCAGTTCTTCTCTAGTGGGTAGGGTGATAGTATTTTCAATGCCATATTCTGACAAAAGTGTCAAATAATCGCAGACTATCGATTTATTTGGTTTAAGAGTATCAATGTTTAAATCGCCTACTATGCAAAATTGTCTTTCCGATTGAAACTTGTCTAGCACGACATCTAGTTCAGTAAGAAAAAGCGAAGCGTTTTCTGAAGGAGGCCTGCAGACCGCGAGCAAGAATATGGAGAGGCCAGGCAGTGAAATGTGAACTGCTAATGATTCAGCATGAGCCAGATTTACGTTCTGACTCAACGGCAACCATTTATCTTTAACGTATATTGCGATACCACCACCTCTACCATGGTCACGGGTGTGAAAGAACTCCCTATAACCATTTAAAATATATTGATTGCTTTGCAAAGATGAAACACCAATTTCAGTTAGAACGAAAACATCTACAGATCCGTTTAGGTTACATATTAGAGCACGGAACTCGTCCCAGTGCTTACGCAGACTTCTAATATTTACGTGAATAATCGTGAAAGTGTTATCAGAAACAGGTCCCAAAAGTTGATTAAATGAATAAAAATTTGGAACCGACAAACAAATGGCCATGCTTTACACCAGCTGCAGTAGATCCTTTTGTGTGTTAACGCGAACGACTGGCGAGCCTTCGGCTTTCTTTGCGTAAATCTTAGAGTTCTTTGTCCAAACAAATCGGTATCCATTTTTTTTTTGCCCTGAGTTCTCGCCAGCCAAAAAAACTCTTTATTCGCTGGTGTAAGGTTTTCATTGAAGAATAAGTTCGGTTGATCTTCAGACCGGCAGATCTTGCGTAACCTTCCACGTGCAAGAGCCCTTTATGGCGACAGAGGTAAAATTTATCAGAACTGTTGGAACTGTGTCAGGTTTTTTTGTAAGGCGATGAATTGCCAGGATATCCGAAGACTGGGGGGTTGGAACATCAAGCTTTTGAGGTAGGTCATTCATGATTTGCATCAGATCCTCGCCATGAACAAAGGGAAGACCGTGTAGCTCCATATTGCAACGGCGACTGTACTGGTGCGTGTCATTGAGTTCTTCTTTCAGTCGCTCAATTGTGTCAGCTTGATGTTCCATTGCTGCCTTGACTGTGCCCACTTCCTGTTGTAAATCCTTCACAGCTTCCTCATTCGTCATTGCCATAGCGAGCACGGAATCGTATTTTAGGCTAAAAGAGTCAACGGTCATTTGTAACCCTTCGACCGTGCTGCGCAGTTCATCGACGGCTGGTTTTAGAGCCAGCAACTGATCCACCTTAGATGGAAGGGGCAGAAGGGTATCAACACTACTCTTCAATGAGAGAAGCTGGTTAAGCGTGGCGCTGATTGATGCCAGCTGACCGGTAACAGAAGCGCAATCTACAAGCTCCTGTCTGCTCACGTCGGCGGTTCCGGAATCCTCTGGTGAGCAGTTACCAGCAGTCCCTGAGACTGTTCGGATCTCGCCGGTGCAGATCTCGCCGGTCCGGCAAGTGGGACATTTCCATGTTTCTCGCCTAGCAGCGCCCATTCCCGCAAAAGTCCCATCCGCTACACCGGAGCAGGGTTTACCAAGATGGTAACCATTCCGACATGAAGCACATGTTAAAAACCTTCCGTCCGCCGGCAGAGCGCGATCGCATTTGATACAATTCATTGTGTTGAGTACAGTAGCTATGCAACTATATCATAGCTATCACAATTGAAAAGAGGCAATCGACTGTTTATGGCAAGAAAGGGCAAAATTATAAGGAGAGTGAACTCTAATCTCACCTATGTCCTGTGCAGCGCTTAGCACGCGAAAACAATTCGTCACTGTAACTCCACGCTCAGTTCATGTGGCTGTCTCGTGCTGAATTGGAGCGTCGTATCCCACCCGTGAATCTGTACGACTCAGAGATTCAATGGGTGAGAGCTGTAGATGTCTTGAGGGCCACGATGACCTTGCCCGGCGTCTTGGAAAAGGTTGCCGTATTTCTCGTTCCCATGTCTTGTCCCGTTAGTCGATCGGAGTAGTGGAGCTCATTCAAGAAGACAGACGTAGAGCTGGCAGCGTGAAAACAGGTCGACCGGGTAATGTTGTGGAAGCTTGACTGGAACCCGACAGCCGATCGAGGCGATGGAGGCCTTGTTAGGAGCAGTGAACGTGCCCGGGATCACAGAGGGCTTGACTTGCGTCTCGGATGGCTTGTCCGCCGTTGGTAAGCTTCCTCTGCTCTGTGCTGCACACCCGTGTCACTTGCGTCGCCCTGATGTATTGGGCAGGCTGCCACGAGATGCGTCGCTCACCGTGAAAATCGTCGTGCCAGGCAAGCTCGCGCACGACGGGCGTTCCAGAAGCCGAGCCAGGCGAAGACGCGAAGGCACTTAGGCCTACCTGGTGCGATGCTGTCGAGAAGAGACGTCGGGGACCCAATCTTGGTCAAAGGCAGTGCCAGTGACGACGCGGGAGGATCATCAACGCCACAGACCGCTCGTTGGCCCCGGATGTCTCGGTTTGAAGTGATTACGAGTAGAAACTTGTAGAGCAGTGAAAAGGGCGACAGTTCCTGGGGACTTCTTGATGATGATAATAATAATAATAATAATAATAATAATAATAATAATAATAATAATAATAATAATAATAATAATAATAATAATAATATATAATAATAATAATAATAATAATAATCTTTATTCACAACACATTAGTCCAATATTACAGGCAAGCGGGTCTGCCAAAGCCAGCAAGGGCTTGAAGGGCAGGACCCGGCAGTCGACGCACGAAATAGTTAAAACTAATTTTGTAAAAACAACAAGTCCTATTTCCGAAAACAGGTTACTATACAAGACTTCGTAAGAGTTTCTTCAATTTTCTTTTCCCACTTGCTTCGAAGATGTGCGGAGGAAGTTTGTTGAAGATGACAGGAACATAATGTGAACGAACTCTCTTTCCATAACGCGTGAAACATCGTGGAATTATAAAACGAGATGGGTTACGTAGATGCACAGGTGACAAGGAAGGGTTTTTAAAATCGTCACACCAAAAGTGCCGAAGGACGACACTTTCCTGGAAGAGAGAGCGAAAGGTCGGCATCTGCAACATCTCGAAAACACTTAATGCTGAGGAGTGGTCGACAGAATAAGCGACACTGTTCAATAAAGCCTTAAGAATGTGGTCGACCCTTATGTGCCATTGGTTGGAGCACTCACCAAATATTGTTACACCATACCTCAGAATGCTGTAGCCCAGCGCGTGAGCAACAGATTTTCTTACAGAAAATGGCATGAATACTTTGCAATTATACAAGAGACAACTAACACTCCTAAGTTTACCACAGACGTAGGATAAATGCGAATTCCAAGCCATGTCCGAATCAAAGAATACACCCAAATACTTGACGTTGTCAACTAACTCTAGTGGTCGACATGTACAATCAGGGCAGTTTGTTCTGTGTAAAAGAAACGGTGAGCCATAATCAATACACTTTAATGGGTTTCTGAAGCAAACAAGCTTCGTTTTCGACGTATTTATTGAAATAAGATTTTCGCCGAACCAATCCATCAGGCGTGATGCGTCGTTACTAAGTAAACGCAACGCATCACTGAAGTTCAAGTGACGCGCGGCGAGGACCGTGTCGTCGGCATACTGAAAAATTCTGCAGCCTACAACTCGGTCTGACATATCGTTGACATAGAGGTTAAATAGTAATAATACTAATAATACTAATAATAATAATAATATGTGTATTCAGGAACATTCATAAATTCATACAGGAGTGCGGGGGCACTCAAAGCCAACAGTGGCTTGTGTGACGCCGCCCAAAAAAAAACAACAAAAAACAAACAGAGGTGGAATGTCCAAGAACACAGTCAGTAAAAAAGTAGCACAAATAAAGCAGAGAACGGGAAAGAAAACGATGATAAAGCAGTTAGGAGTGCACAAGACAAGATGTAGTAAATAGAGACACCATTGTGAAACGACCAAGAACAAAGTCAGTACAAAAATTCGCAAAAATAAAGCAATGTGGACGTTAAAGAACGAGAATAAAGAGTTAGGAGTGCACAAAACATGACTAATATGCACACAAATACATATGCACTAAATATAAACATTGTTATGTAATCTCTCCTCCAGAAAGATAAAGTTTCATACTTTTCTTCAGCTGGCTTAAAGAATTAGCCTGCAGAATTTCAGAGTGCAAATTGTTAAAGGTCTCAGGCACATTAATAATAATAATAATAATAATAATAATAATAATAATAATAATAATAATAATAATAATAATAATAATAATAATAATAATAATAATAATAATAATAATAATAATAATAATAATAATATATCTATTTGTGTAGATATTTCTTCAAATCGAGGCACAGGTCTGTCAAAGCCAGTAAAGGCTTGTGGGACAGCACCCTACAGGTCATAGTCACAATATCCCCACACACAATCAGTATCAAGCTCACCATTCAGTATCTACACTGTAATGAAATAAAATATCATGAAAAAAAAAAACATACAGATAGGTTCAATAACTACACTGTGATGCAATAAATGAATATGTAAAAATAAAACAAAAAACACAGTCGCGCGCACACACTCACGCATAGTTATGTTGTTCAATTGAAATCTTGGAGCACTTATTTTAGTTTTTTTAAAGAGTCCGCACCATATATGGTTTCTGGCAGGTCATTGAAGGTTGAAGGCACATAGAAATTGCGAACACGTTTTCCATCGTTCGTGGTGATAGAAGGCACTTTATAGCGTTCGGTCCGAAGAAGTGATCTAGACACTATATAAGGCTCTTTATAGTCATCGTTCCAAAAATATTTCAATACAACAGTCTGAATGAATAAAGCATGGAATAGTGGCAAACCTAAAGTTGGTATTCTTTCTTCTTCAGTCTCTGACGATGAATCGTAGACAATACTCTTAAACATTCCTTTCAAAATTAAATCAATTTTTGGCACCATATCACAGACCCATGCCTAAAAATTGTTATGCCATACCTTAAAATGCTGTACGCTAACGCTTGAGCTATCATCTTTTTGGTTGATATAGGAATTAATGATCTTGTATTATAGAGTAAGCAGGACACCTTTCTCAGTGTTTTAGAAATATAAGACGTGAAAATTGCATGACAAAGCACTATCAAACTCAATTCCTAAATACTTAACCTGATCTGCATAAGACACTGGGCAGCAGTTGCTGTCTGCACAGTCAGACGTATGCATGTAAAGTGGATGATCAAATGATGTAGTTCTTAGGGGATTATGAAATCAAACAAGTTTAGTTTTTGATATATTTACCTCAAGACAATTTATTTTAAACCAGTCAAGTAAGCAGGACGTGTCTTTTTGAAGTAGCGTCACTGCTGGAGCATAATCAAGATGGAGCGAGAGCAACACCGTGTCGTCAGCGTATTGGAAGTCTACGTGTGGAGACAGCGTTGGACATATCGTTGACAAACACCTTGAAAAGAAGAGGTGACAAAATAGATCCCTGGGGAACTCCAGCTTTTAAATTTACTTTGGAGCTTTGTCTATTGTTTATAGAAACTACTTGTGCACGGCCGCTCAAAAAGTTCTGAAGTAGAGAAAAGAATGGGCCGCGGAATCCAATTTTATGAAATTTATTAAGTAGAATGCTATGGCTGACATTAAAATTACTTTTTAATTTTTTATATAATAATAATAATAATAATAATAATAATAATAATAATAATAATAATAATAATAATAATAATAATAATAATAATAATAATAACAATCAATCAATCAATCAATCAATCAATCAATCAATCAATCAATGTTTATTAAAGTGTCCAGGAAAAACCAATCGGTCTTAGTGCTGGCACACTAAAAAATTAGCAAAAACACACATACACACGAGTGCAGAAGGAGAACGTAGTTCACCAGTCTGAGAATAAAAATATTAGCAAGTATGAAAGACACTCAAATCAACAAGGGAAATCAAAAACCCAAAACAGAGACATCACCAGGTGTGAGAGCAAAATGCAAAAAATTGGATAACGTACTGACAAACCTCAACGCTTCAACTGATCAGCCCTTTTCTTGCAAGAGGAAGTTTTGAACAGCATTTCCGAACTTGCTCCCGCATGAGTTAAAAATATAAATTGTGTCAGAGTAGCGGTTATAACACTCACTCAATGGGCAAATTTCGCTACACAAATCTGAGTTTCAGGAATGCACGATAGTATTCATTCTTTTGGAGGTTACTTATGATAACGTAATGAAGGTTGTACGGCCCTTCGATTTTTCTTTAGAGCGCTGGAGATTTTTAATAAAATCCAGAAATATGACCGTTTTGACTGTTTTTAGCGCGTTTTGAGGCATTTTTGAAAATACAATTATTTAGAAGACAAACGTAACAAAACGCTTGGCCGTACGTACTAGGGGTGCCTCTAATCTTAATTTTAAGACCATGACGAGAAAGCAAAATATTGTTGTATTTGCATATTTGTGTAAATAAAATCACCCTGTTAATTTCATTTCCATCTTGTTAAACGAGATGGCGACACTAGTGCTAAATGCCTTAAACCGGGAATTTTCTTGATGTTGTTGTTTTTCTCTCGAGCTCGAATTCGACCGCGATGTCTCGTTGCTCGTGGATCGGTAGCTCGTGTAGCGAAAGCTCGCGCTGTAAAGCTCACTCATCGTGGATTCAATCCACCGCCTCTGTCCGTTTCAATCTGGATGAGCATCGTACCGGCGTGCTGTCATGTATCACTATTGCGTGATGCACGTTAAAGACGTCAGACAAGCAGCGGTATACTGTACTGTCTTTCACCTCCAACGAAGACACCAGATGCCCTCAAAGCTGACTAACTTCCCGCTGTATAGACAGACACAACAAAATTACAATTGATGGCTCCGTTGGTCGGCACTTTTTGAACGTTGCAAAAAAGAATAACAAACGTGCCCATTAGTGACCGACCCGAGGTTCCGCAACTTTGTCGCGAAGCTGCCACACACCTGCGATCAACTTAGACCCCTCCTTCGTGATGCCTCATTGTACATTATCAGTGCCTCACATTATATCGCACTGTATTATTATTATCACCCCTTATACGGGCCTCTCCGGCATTCATTGTACGGGCTCCGTGCATCTGTGTAGCGCCTGTGCTTACGAGCACAAAGAAATCCCTACCTACCTACAAACAAATATTTTGCTTTTATGTCTTACATCAGTAAGAGCGGTCGTGTTCCTTGATGACTCGGGGAAAACATTGATGCCTGCAAGCGCTGGCGAAACCAGAGTCTGAAGAACAGTAAGAATTAGTGCCATGCATAATAGGTTAAATGCCCATACACACAGTTGCGTTTTAGTGCGTTTGACTGCGCTGCGTCAAGAAACGGAAGCAATGTAACCTGCACATCTATGCTTCGTATGAAGCGTGGAATTCAATTCAAAGAGTAACTGGCACGTGACATACGAAGCAGGGATGTCCTGGTTTTTCGCACCCGCAACGCAGTCAAACACACCCAAACGCTCTCAAAAGCCCGGTTCACACAGTTGCGTTTGACTGCGTTTGACTGCGTAGCGGCTGCGAGACACCAGGACATCCCTGCTGCTTATATGGCGTGCCAAGAGGATTCCTTGAATTGGATTCCACGCTTCATACGAAGCACAGATGTGCCGGTGACTCGCTTTCGGTTCTCGCCGCAACGCAGTCAAACGCACTCAAACGCAAGTGTCTGAACCGGCCTAAACGCAACTGTTTATAGGCCTCTAAAAGAGCTTTACCGCTGCCTACCGCGGCCACGGTGTACTCCTCCTGGTACAGGTTGTACCAGCGTGTACCACTCCATCTTAGAATTCCCCCCCCCCCCCCCCCCCCCTTGGTGAGGGAATCACCTTCCTTCATTCGCTCACCTTTTCCTCCTGGGAGGCGGCCCTATCCGGCACATAGCTTGGTGACCAGCCGACCAGAAAGCGCAAGGTTATTTCACTTTTCAAACACTAAAGTTTACGATGATGACAATGATAGAACATGCTTCGAAATAATGGTGCAAGCTCCCGGTTGTACCACCGCTCTGGGCAGTTGCGGGATCGCAATGCTCATGCCCAAGTCCAACGAGACTGACTAATAGAAACAACCAACACCGACACGCGTCAAGCAAATGAATTCCGCAATGTATCTTTGGCAGACTTACAGTCGCTCATGCTTGCTTCAAAAGCACCGAGAGACAGCAAGCATGTCAAAGATACCTTTGTGTGCGTGCTTCATTTGTGTTCGTGTGTATGTTTATACAGCCTGAAGTTAGTCTGCCTCAACTGGCGACTTGTCTCTGAGCTGTAGACGAGCAATATTGCCAGCGCAGTAAAACCGCTAGCCTGGGGTCTTTAACGTGCTCCACGGAGTAGTAATACACAACCGCACGCCGGTACGATGCTCATCCAGATCGAAACGGGCAGGGGCGGAGATTGATTGTGTCCTTTGCTTGAGGCTTATTGCTGTTGGTTATTTCTAATTGTTGCTCTTATGAAACTAGGGCATAATAAACAACAACCATTTGTGTCTTTTTTCCCTCTTACACTGGGAGTAGTCTTTGGGCTTCTCCTTACCTGATCATGTCATCTTATTTGGTAGCGGAAGTGGACGTCCGGAGGAACGCTCAAGCTACGAAGAGTGCTTCTGGCAAGCTCAATGGACCTTTTCGAAAGTTTGACCTCTGTTACAAACTGTGGAATCCCTGCACAATTATCGATACAAGGGTCAGCTCTTTGTGTTCGATTGCACGTCAGCTGCAACAGTACTCGTGCAGCGGGAGCTCAAGCGAAAGGTACAAACACGATTGCGTTCGCAGCATTTCTGATTATCACCCAAAGCTTCAGATTCTCACGTTCCGCAATGTCGCTTGTTCCGCCATCGTGCAGTGGATCAGCCGACGTCCACCTAAGTCTAATATCGTCAAAACAAATAGAACTAACGTTGTGGACGCATTTAACATCTATATACGTGAAATGCATTTGGCAGAAGAAAAATAAAGATTATGGTTTTATTTTTTGCTGACAGCTTCTTTTTCAATTAAATAAATGCTAAAGGTGTCCACAACGTAAGTTCCTGTTTTGACAAAGCTAGGCTTAGGTGGACGTCGCTAAGGAGAAATTTCTCCTCTCGTTTTTATCTTTTGATCCAGTTGACGTCCTCCTCTCAAAGTTTCGCGCTCTATTCCAGCTGCTGGCGTCCCATTTTGATAGTTTAATCTTCCCGCGATGCGTAAATTATCTACACGGGCCAAAAGATTTTCTCAAAAACATTACTAAGTGCACGCACTGCACGGGCTCATCTCTTCTATATAAGTAATTAGAAGTAAATAATCAATATAAGATAGACAAATACTTTTCCTTTCAAGCAGTTATATGACTGCAGACGCCAGCACGTGTTGTACGTGTAACTAGTCATCAGCAGACTCCTAGCAAAAGGCCTGATAAGGCTCTGAAGGCGATACTTTTGTTGATTCTAGTTTTGTGTGTGTGCTAAGTTAGCGCGCGTGGTCAAACGTTTGCATACGCTACAAGCGTGGCTCGTAAGCACCCTAAGATCTTGGTTGAACAGAGATACCCTAATACCCGTGCCACACGGGCAACTCGAATGCCATTTACAACGAATGGCATTCATGTGATCAACGAATCGGCTCGCGATCTGTCGCGCGTGGAACGCCCCACGCTCGGAGTGTCGCGCGCTGATTGGCCGATCGTTCAAATGTCATTTGTTGTAAATTGCATTCGAGTTGCCCGTGTAGCACGGGTATAACATGTAGGGTGCCTCAATGCCCTTCTGCTTAGGGTGATGCCACCCTTTGTAGCACCCGATGCCGACAGCACGCGCTCACGGGTAAAATACAAATAAATCGACGAAAACAAAATGTCGCCATAGCACAGTCAGCGCCACAAACGCGTGCCGGGACACGCTCTTTCACGAGCTTCTGAACACGAAAGAAAAATAATAGTGTGGGGCAAAATGGCCAGATGTCTCCACCCTAAGTAAAGCGCACATGAAGGCACCTTACTAATATGTATTTGGAAAACAAAACAGTTGAATGAGTTGCGAAGAAAGCTAAAATAGTTATTCCGAACAGCATTTATTTTATGAAACATTATTCCAGATATTTTCATTCTCTGTAGACTTTGTTCGGTTGCTAGTGGATATAAAAAACAAGAAAAGAAGCATAATTTATATATATTTTGAACAATTACAATATATCTTCTTAACCAACCAACAGGTGCTTACTCTGATATGCAAAATGAATTTTGACGTTAGCGTTTGGACGCCCGAAACAATTTGTTTTGTAAATTTGACACTTCCCGTTTTGCGGATTACTAAGAAAACCAAACGGGCCATCAATAGGTAGAAAATACGTTTCTACCAAAGATGAGGCGTACGTTTCTTTTTTTTTTCTCTTCACCTTTCTAATTTTTAGGCAAAATCAAATGAACCTCTAAATAACTTTAGTGTCTTCATAAATAACCTCGGGAGTCCACAATGCTGTTGTCCGTTATGAACACCTCTTTCATCAGTGATCTTACTATGGCACGGTAGAATAAAGCGGTGCTACCTTATCTGTCTGAAAACAAATTGGGGTGTGTGTATGTTTATACAGCCTAGAACATAGTTTGCCTCAACGGGCGACTTGTCTCCCTGCTGTAGATGAGCAATTTAGCCAGTGCAGTACAACCGGTAGCATGGGGTCTTTAACGTGCACCACGCAGTAGTGATACACGACCGCACGCCGGTACGATGCTCATCCAGATCGAAACGGGCAGGGGGGGGGGGGGGGGTTATACAGCGCGAGATTTCGCTCCACGTGCTCCGAGCTGGTGTGCTCTTACACCGTGGCTCTAGCCCACTCGGCCACCGATCCTTTTTTTGTTCTTCTTTATTGCACCTGGCCACCGATCCCTCTTTATCACTCTTCGTCTCACCCTAGCATGGACTAACCGCGAAGGGTGTGCTAGCGCGAGCGGCCAGCCTTGACTGCCTTGACAAGAGCACTTGCTGCACGAGCGCCATGCAGCCGCCGCGGCTTCATTCAAAGTACAGTGTTCTAGAGGGTGTTGTGGCAAGAGCGGCGCCCGCTTACAATGGGGGGCCGCGTGAAGACGGTCAACGTAGATGCCGCGAGTGGCGCTGGAGTTCCGTGCCCTAGGAGAATTTGTGGCAGATGGAAGATGTGCGATGAGCGAAGAAGACGACGAAGCTGAGGCGGTACGCTTCTCCCGAACGTAGTACCGTAGCACTTTTCTTTGTGGTGTAGTGGTGGGGAGTCTTCCTCGTTCCTGTTGCCGTCTCGGTCATAAATACAAGGAAAAAGACGGACGCGCCGGGATGCAAGTAGGGCTACCCGGTCAACAAGGGCTGCCACCAGGCCGTCGCTGTTTCGTGCGCCAAAGGAGGAGTCGCGCAGACTACAGTGGGGAAGAAAATCTTAATCGAGAAGATAAACGCCTCGCCGAGACATCAGCGGTGTGCGAGAGACATTTTGAACCGTGCCTTATCCTTCGGGACTATGTGCACATCGTCAATGGCGAAGAGGTTAGGATTCTATGCCGCAATATATTATGACTATTTTGTAGTATTTTTGCGTACTATGTTGCTGGATATCTGGCATGTGCCTGCTGTGTATGTCGATGAAATTCATTACCACTTTTGAGAAGTCATAAAGCAGTGAGCTGAGAATAAATTGTTTTTTCATATTAGGGGTTGTTGAAGTTTGTGTTCATATCGTATTTTAATGCTTCATGTACTCCCTAGTCGAGGTATTTTTCTTCATAGACTGCCTTCCACAAAAGACAATTTGCTATATGTTCGCCAGTTGCAGTGGCACCCTGGCCGTTCCCAAACGCGCTCCGCCTTGCACCTTACAAACGCTGGTCCCCGCATCAGCACAGCAACACGATGACAAAAAACAGTGCACCAGTTTATTGTTCCTCTCACCATTAAAAAGTGAGAGATTTATTGAGATTTATTTTTCTATTTTTCCTTGTTGTATCAGTATCGCGTGGTTTCTTTCGTAGCTATTAAGCGTGCAGCCCAAGTGATGGCGTTGCTGAACGACCTGTCACTGACCTGTCAGTACTGAGAAGGGGGAAGGGGTTGATATCAATCAAATGATCTCCATCAAAAACACGCGAATAATAAAAGTAGAGGATAGCACACACTTTAGAGGCATTAGTGCAAAAAAAAAAACCTACAATATTTCACATTAGCACTTGTTCTGCGTCGCGAAAAGCTCCAGTCGAACCACAATAGTACACACCGAGCAGCGCCGACGACGAGGCTGAGGGGGGCACGTTCCTGTAGCGATATCTAGGAAGGACTAGAAGGACGAGACAAGGCCGTGTCCGCTGGGTTCTATTAAAAAAAAAGCGCGCGTGTCGCCGGCGCTTCGTTCTTCTTTATTCAAGCCTCTTGCCACAGTTCCTAGGGCACAGAACAGCAGCGCTACGGTGTCGTCTACGCGCAAAATCTTCACGCGCTGGCCGCCGCTCTTGCCACTACAATTCTCTAGAACACTGTAATTCAAAGCGACTAGCTCGCGCTTTTAGCACGCGCGGCTAACAATAGTCTATACTAAGGTGAGACTAGTGCCACTAGATAAGCTACGCTTCAGAGTAACGACACTTGCCCATATTGTGGCTTAAAATCATGGCTGCCAGTTATCTGAACATTTATCTGAAATCACAGGAAACGCTTTTACGTTCTCCACAAATGTTTAGACGCTTCGCGACAGAGCAAAGCAATATTATATGAGCTTCCTAACACCGAATCTAATGCTGAGGAAGTCGCACTTTTAAATCATGACGATCGGCAGTTGCGTCTACTCTGCATAAGCACCAAAATGTCGGTGCCCACAACAATGTTGGGGAACAGAGTGCCGATACTCTAAGCGCAGCTCATTTAGTGGGTCTAGGTGAGACGAAGTATAAAGTCCTTCGATGTGTTTGCGTTTGTCTTGCAAGTGGCGTCAAATGCGCCAATGCACGAGGCCCGTGTCTCGAGCGGCCCTTGGAAGCAGCTGTCGGCGCAATACTGAAATGAGCGGCCATTGGAAGCGAATGGCAGCGGAGCACCCTCTCCTCGCACGTGTCTTGCGCGTTTCCACAACAATGGTTGACGGTACTTGTAAGCGTGAATTTTATTAAAGGAATTTACCGCCGAATTCAGAAACCTCACTCAAACTACACTCAAACTTAAGGGCCCCTCCACTTCCTCGAGGAAGGCGCGAGGGCCGGCGCTGGCCAATCGCGACGGCGGGTCCGTCCTCGCGATTGGCCAGCGCCGGCCCTCGCGCCTTCCTCGCGGAAGTGGAGGGGCCCTTAAGTTTGAGTGTAGTTTGAGTGAGGTTTCTGAATTCGGCGGTTAGTCTGCACTTGCCGGCAGCGCCTTCAACTTATGGTATTTACGAGGATTGCTCGAGTGCAACGTGGCTTTGTGTATTTGAGTGGTTTTCTTTCGCTGACAGGCAGACAGACGGAAAGTGTCCTTTCTTGCCATACCCGTTGCCAATGTTGTCAGCTGCTGTGCATTTAGCGCGCGATTGTGGACGAGTAATAGAGCCGCGCCACTTGCTTGGACAGAGAACTCCTTGGTACAGTTCATGGGTAGGAAACGGTTGCTTCTTGTTGCTTTTGACTCGCTGCGCAGAAGTGTGGACCTCGCCGACGAGGTCCACACCTCTCGACGCACAGAAGTATAGACCTCGTCGACGAGGTTCACACCTCTGGATGTGCAGAAGTGTGGACCACGCCACTAAATGAGCTATGCTTAGGGTCGGCACTCAGTTCCCCAATATTGCTGTGGGCGCCACCATCTTGGTGCCTGTACAGAGCAGACGCAACTGCCGATCGTCATGATTCAAATGTGCGACTTCCTCGGCATTTGATTCGGTGTTATAGGAAGCTCATGTAATATTGCTTTGCTCTGTCGCGAAGCGTTTAAACATTTGTGGAGGACGGAAAAGCGTTTCCTGTGATTTCAGATAAATCTTCAGCTAACTGGTAACCATGATTTTAAGCCACAATATGAACAAGTGTCGTTACTCTGAAGCGTAGCTTATTTAGTGGCACTATAGAAAAACATGGCGTATGAAACCTAGTTCAGTGCTGCGCTGTTCCGCCATGATCTTCCCTAGTGCCACTAGTCACAGTGTCACAGTGCACGGCGGGAACTTTAAATTGGGCCTCGTATTTCTATTTTTTATCAAAAAACTACGCAACTCTATAGTGAAACAATTTTTTTGTAATGTCCTGATATGCCATTGCAACGTTTAGCATGAAAAAAAAAAATATTTTTTTTTGGCGTGTCAGAGGCCCTTTAAGCTTCGCGAACGGGACCCGATAACGCGATAGCGTTATCGGGTCCTGTTCGCCAAGTCTTCTCATATAAACGCGCGCTCATAGTCAAGACGTGCAAGCGTGTGTGCGTGATCTAGTCCGTAGCGTCACGTGTCACGTGACGTTGCAAAAAAATTTCCGCTAAATTTGGCGGGAAACGTTTTTGCAACATTTGGCGGGAAAATTTTCCGCTAAATTTGGCGAAAAAGTTTTACGCTAAATTTGGCATGAGATTAGGGAGTTTTCGGGGACCGCGTTTCCCCCTCCGCTAAGCCATCAGCAATGAAGAAGACGCTACTGCGCCTGAGCGTCGATGGCCTTGACTGTAGAGTTCCGGGTATCGTAACGGGTTGCGGGGAGCGTTGCGGGACGGCAAAAACGATCTACGAAAATTCCTTAATGTTTCTCCCAAATTTAGCGGGTAAATTTCATAATGCAACGCGCGCAGCCACATGTGACGTCACGTGTCACACACGTGGTTGCGCGCGTTGCATTATGGGATTTTTCGGTCCCACCAGCGCCGACGCCGGATTTTCCGCGACACGAGCTCCTAAACGCTATCGCAATCAAATTAATTTATATTCTTCAGAAACTTGTCAATATGCAGTGCGCAGTATCAATAAGAAATATGGTCGCTTATAACATTAACAAGATTATTTCAAACCGGTAAAAAAATGGCGTGTAAAATATGTACACGCAGAGAGGCTTTCCATGGCGACCTGATAGATAACGCCAGTGTGTTTTCTGTAGAGCCTAGATTAAAGACAGGGTCCATCAAAAACCATAGGGAGCGTTCCAACTAAAATGGTGGACGCCTCCTGCGGATGTTGCTTGCAAGCATGCGTGCCCTGCGTTGTTGTTGTTGGAAAAACTCATTCGCGAGCGCACTCACTCACCTTACTCACCCTCACCTATGTGGCGTGAGGTGAGGGTGAGTGAGTTTGTAAGCCTCGTAAACTCATGAGTTTGAGGTTGAGTGAGGGGCGTGAGTTCGGGGAGTTCATGAATTCTGTGAGTTCATGAGCTCGGTGAGGGGCGTGGGTTTGTAAGTTTGGTGAGTTCATGAGTTCGGTGAGGGGCGTAAGTTCATGAGGTCGGCGAGTTCAAGTTTGGATAGGCATGAGGTCTCTGAGGAACCACAGGTTCGATGAGGGTTTGCGGGGGACGTCGAGGAAGGGCGGGTGGTGTAATTTTTCTGTACATTTCCGGGGAAGTTGAGTCGACCTAGCTTCGCAATGGTGCTGTTAACTCGTACGGCTCGTCCTCTACGAGTGATGGGAAAGAAGGAAAGGTGCCTATTGATTTATCTGCATGTGCTCTTCGGCTCCGGCTCGCTTTGCGCCGGCTTTGCGTGGTCTTTTGCCGCTGGTCGCTGCTTTGCCTCGGGATGACAAGAGAGGGAGGGGGGCAGGGCTCTCCCGCTTGTCTCAGTCGCTCTCGCGTAGGCTGCGAGGCATCGGTACACGCGCGGCATTTTGTTGTTTCGTGAAGGAGGAAAACGGGCGCTACGCTGGTACGCCTGAAGGAAGACGTTGCTATTTCGAGTTCGCTCGCCTGAAGCCAATATTAAAATGAAAGTCGGCTGGGAACTGTCGCGATTCGCCGGTATACTTGTTTGTTCAAGTTGTAGCCTGGAGTTCTGTAAAAAAAGCACGGATACACGTCTTCGTGCTCGAGTACGTCCGAAACGCCGGACTTGTTCGAAATAGGGTTTAAAGGCTGCTACATTTCTTTGGTAGCATGTAAACGTTTATTCAATTGTGAATTGATGATAGAACAATTGCAGAGGAAATGTTTATATATTACATTCAAAGAGATACAAAACGATCTTTTTACTTTCACCGAATATTGGTGATAACAAATCCATCTTCTTAAAGTGCTATCCGACACCCCATTAATCGCTCAAGAGGGACGGGCCATTGATCATGGTCGGAATACTGGCTGCACCCGAAAATGTTTCGCGTGACGGAGAAAGGGTCTTCTTACTAGTTCTAATAGTATTTAGAAATTAGTTGGGATTCCTATATATTATTATTTATCAACCGGTACCGCTCGCGCCGGTGCACGGTCCGGTCGTTTACAAGAAGCGCAATTTGTATTTTAAGCAAGATTGTATTTGTAGGCGTAAATAACAGGGGAAAAGGTAAAATAAAAAAGGGCTCCAATTTACGCTGTAAAGGTCAGCGAAGCGATGGTATCACCTGCAACGATTGCATACGGCACTATACGAAATGCTGCCGCCGGTCGCAGCACGCCTCCGCTGGTCGTACTGCCGTTTCTTTTCCCTTTGCCGCTCCTATATATTCACGCTGCTCCTCGGGAGTCCCTAACTATGCGTGGCCTTTTCATCGCGGTGCTGCAGCAACAATGAAATCAGTTGGATATACTCCGTTTCATCTTACGTTCCAGCGCAGCGGATGTTACAAGCCATCGGAGCCAATCGGAGGCCGTGTGAGTGTCACGTGACCTCAGAGAGGGGGCACAGCGACGCGCGGAAAGCGTATCACGAGCCACGTCCACAGAACGGGATTGGCTAAGATATATATCTCGTAGCATTCGCTGCTTCCGGACGTAAGGTGAAACGGGGTATAGGCGGATTCTTCTTTTATATATGAAAGGCTAGTGAAGTCCCTCCCCATGTCGCAAGCTGCCGTCGCCGCGGCAGCAGGCGCTGTTACCATCCATTATGCGGTTCGCACTTCACACGAGGGCTTCAAATGACAACCGCTTTCGAAGCAGCTGCAAACCAAATCCTTACCGGAACGCGTGGTAGGGTGTTCCTAATGGTCACACGCTCCTTATCATGCATCATGTGGTTTTGATGCTTGTTTTGTGGTTTTCTTTATTGAAACGGGTACTGAGTTGTATGCTGTATGCCTGATTTCAAAGGAGATATGCTGTTTTGCCTTCAATTGTTCGCCGGGAGTTTTTTTGCTTACAACGACGACACGAAAATTTCCTTGGCTGGTAGAGGTGTGCAGCTTCGCTGTAAAAATATATTTGATTACCAGCATGCACGTGCGTGCAAGGAAGCAACCTTCCCCGCCCGAAGAGATTAAGCGCCCCATTTGTGTTTTGTATCTAACTAAGGAAAACTTCAAGAATTGTAGAGCGTTTAATTAAGTTGCATGACCGCGCCCTCCCACCCCCTCAAATATCGCGTAGATTTCCGAATTAAGCTACCAGTAGTTAGAAATGAAGTAATTAAAATACCGAGGGTAAAAGAACTTGCGCTTACACCAGTAAGCCGTTTATTTATTCAAATTAGGGAACACATTAAAATAATCATGCATCCATCAAAAAATTATAATTTTAATTGAAAACAAAACTTTGCACATGTAGTTTGTAAATATTTGTAATCAACATATTGTCAAGTTTGAACCCAAGATATATTAGCAACAAGAATACCAAAGGCATCTGACACCGATAACGATTTTATGTCAGGATCCATAAAGTATAACATTTTACGAGGCACACAGAGTCAGTAGATTACAGCGTTCCAGTTTTAACTGGTATACGCGGTGCAACAGAAAATGATGGACGCAATAAAAAAATATACAATATTATTGTGCGCACAAGGTTCTTCAATCGTTCCTTCTTCCAGAAAAAAAAAAGAAAAAAATCCATCAGGCAGTTATTTTAGATAAGATAATTTGTGCGAACGACGATAAATATAAAAACGGAATGTTCCGAAATAGCTCTGCTCGACAACGAATCGCCGAGCAAACAGTCCTACCATTAAGAAGAAGGTCGCAATATTATTTCCAGAAACAAAATACACGCACACGGTGGTGCGTGTTTGACTAATCATAATTCACACCTGAATAAACAACAATGCAGACGCTGCCTCCATACTCGCACGAAGTTGTCGCGAATGCTTGAAAGGAACAGTGCACGCCGTAAAGAATACTTCTCCACGAGACTTGCGATGACGCGCCCTTCTATCCCAACAAAGCGACCGGCGCGCGGAAGGAGTTGAAGCGAAAGAAACAAAAAGACAAAACATTTGTTCACTTGGCGACTTGACGGCTGGTGCCGGAGCGGCGGAAGACGACAGCGACCGAGAGAACTACTTTTGAGTGAGTGAATTCATGAGTTCGATGAGGTGCGTACGTGAGTTCGGTGAAAGGCATGCGTTTGTGAGTTCGTTGAGGGGCGTGAGTTCATGAGTTCGGTGAGGGGCGTTAATTTGTGAGTCTGTTGAAGGGAACGAATTCGGTGAGTTCGGTAAGTTCATGAGTTCGGAGAGAGGCGTGAGTCTGTGAGTTTGTTGAGGGGCGTGAGTTCGGTGAGTTCGGTGAGTTCATGAGCTTGGTGAGGGGCGTTAATTTTCGAGTCCGTTAAAGGGAGCGAATTCGGTGAGCTCAGTGAGTTCATGAGTTCGGTGAGAAGCATTAATTTGTGAGGTTGTTGAGGGGCGTGAGTTCGGTGAGTTCATGAGCTCAGTGAGGGGCGTGAGTCTGAGTTCGTTGAGGGGCGTGTGTTCATGAGCTCAGTGAAAGCGTTAGTTTGTGAGTTCGTTCAAGGGAGCGAGTTCGGTAAATTCATGAGTTCGGTGAGAGGCGTGAGCCTGTGAGTTCGTTGAGGGGCGTGAGTTCGGCGAGTTCATGAGCTCGGTGAGGGGCGTTAATTTGTGAGTACGTTCAAAAGAGCGAATTCGGTGAGTTCAGGAGTTCGGTGAGAGGCGTGAGTCTGTGAGTTCGTTGAGGGGCGTGAGTTCGGTGAGTTCATGAGCTCAGTGAGGGGCGCGAAATTGTGAGTCTGTTGAAGGGAGTGAATTCGGTGAGCTTATGAGTTTGGTGAGAGGCGTGAGTCTGTGAGTTCATTGAGGGGCGTGAGTTCGGTGAGTTTATGAGCTCGGTGAGGGGCGTTAATTTGTGAGTCCGTTGAAGGGAGCGAATTCGGTGAGTTCGGTGAGTTCATGAGTTCGGTGAGAGGCGTGAGTTTGAGTTCGTTGAGGGGCGCGAGTTCCGTGAATTCTTGAGATCAGTGAGGGGCGTTAACTTGTGAGTCCGTTGAAGGGAGTGAATTCGGTGAGTTTGGTGAGAGGCGTGAGTCTGTGAGTTTGTTGAGGAGCGTTAGTTTTTTTTTTAGTTCATGAGCGCGGTGAGGGGCGTTAATTTGTGAGTCCGTTGAAGGGAGCGACTTCAGTGAGATCGGTGATTTCATGAGTTCGGTGAGAGGCATGACCCTGTGAGTTCGTTGAGAAGCTTGAGTTCGGTGAGTTCATGAGCTCGGTGAAAGGCGTTAATTTGCAAGTCCCTTGAAGGGAGTGAATTCGGTGAGTTCATGAGTTCGGTGAGAGGCATTAATTTGTGAGCCCATTGAAATGAGCGAATTCGGAGCGTTCATGAGTTTAGTAAGAGGCGTGAGTGTGAGTTCGTTGAGGGGCGTGAGTTCGGTGAGTTCATGAGCTCGGTGAGGGGCGTTAATTTGTGAGTCTGTTGAAGGGAGCAAATTCGGAGAGTTCATGAGTTTGGTAAGAATCGTAAGTGTGGGTTAGTTGAGAGGCGTGAGTTCGCTGAATTCATGAGCTCGGTGAGGGGCGTTAATTTGCGTGTTCGTTGAAAGGAGCGAATTCGGTGAGTTCAGTGAGAGACGTGAGTCTGAGTTCGTTGACGGGCGTGAGCTCGGTGAGTTCATGAGCTCGGTGAGGGGCGTTAATTTGTGAGTCCGTCGAAGGGAGCGAATTCGGTAAGTTTGGTGAGTTCATGAGTTTGGTGAGAGGCATGAGACTGAGTTCGCTGAGGGGCGTGAGTTCGGTGAGTTTATGAACTCAGTGAGGGGCGTTAATTTGTGAGTCCGTTGAAGGGAGTGAATTCGGTGAGTTCATGAGCTCGGCGAGGGGCATTAATTTGTGAGACCGTTGAAGGGAGCGAATTCAGTGAGTTCGGTGAGACGCGCGAGTCCGTGAGTTCGTTGAGGGGCATGAGTTCGGTGAGGGGCGTTAATTTGTGAGTCCGTTGAAGGGAGCGAATTTGGTGAGTTCGGTGAGTTCATGAGTTCGGTGAGAGGCGTGAGTCTGTGAGTTCGTTGAGGGGCGTGTGTTCGGTGAGTTCACGAGCTCGGTGAGAGGCGTGAGTCTGTGAGTTCAATGAGGGGCGTGAGTTTGGTGAGTTGATAAGTTCGGTGATGGGCGTGAATTTGTGAGTCAGTTGAAGGGAGTGAATTCGGTGAGAGGCGTGAGTCTCTGAGTTCGTTGAGGGGCGTGAGTTCGGTGAGTTCATAAGTTTGATGAGGGGCGTTAATTTGTGAGTCCGTTGAAGAGAGTGAATTCGGTGAGTTCATGAGTTCAGTAAGAGGCGTGAGTCTGAGTTCGTTAAGGGGCGTAAGCTCGGTGAGTTCATGAGTTCGTTGAGGGGCGTGAGTTTGGTTAGTTCATGAGGTCGGTGAGAGGTGTCAGTCTTTGAGCTCGTTGAGGGGCTTGCGTTCGGTGAGTTCATGAGCTCGGTGAGGTGCGTTAATGTGAGTATGTTGAAGGGAGCGAATTCGGTGAGTTTGGTGAGTTCATGAGTTCGGTGAGGGGCGTTAATTTGTGAGTCTGTTGAAGGGAGCGAATTTCGTGAGTTCATGAGTTCAGTGAGAGGCGTGAGTGAGTTCGTTGAGGGGCATATGCTCGGTGAGTTCATGAGTTCGTTGATGGGCGTGAGTTCGGTTAGTTCATGAGCTCAGTGAGAGGTGTGAGTCTGTGAGTTCGTTGAGGGGCGTGTGTTCGGTGAGTTCATGAGCTCGGTGACGGGCGTTAATTTGTGAGTCCGTTGAAGGGAGTATTTTCGGTGAGTTCGGTAAGTTCATGAGTTCGGTGAGGGGCGTGAATTTGTGAGTCAGTTGAAGGGAGTGAATTCGGTGAGTTTGGTGAGAGGTGTGAGTCTGAGTTCGTTGAGGGGCGTGAGTTCGGTGAGTTCATGAGCTCGGTGAGGGGCGTTAATTTATGAGACCGTTGAAGGAAGCGAATTCGGTGAGTTTGGTGAGTTCATGAGTTCGGTAAGAGGCGCGAGTCCGTGTATTCGTTGAGAGGCGTAAGCTCGGTGAGTTCATAAAATCGGTGAAGGGCGTTAATTTACGAGTCCATTGAAGGGAGCGAATTCAGTAAGTTCGGTGAGTTCATGCGTTTGTTGAGGGGCGTGAGTTCCGTTAGTTCATTAGCTCGGTGAGAGGTGCGAGTCTCTGGGTTCGTTGAGGGGCGTGAGTTCGGTGAGTTCATGAGCTCGGTGAGGGGCGTTAATTTGTGAGTCCGTTGAAGATAGTGAATTCGGTGAGTTCGGTGAATTCATGAGTTCGGTGAGGGGCGTGAATTTGTGAGTCAGTTGAAGGGAGTGAATTTGGTAGTTCATGAGTTTGGTGAGAGGCGTGAGTCTGCGAGTTCGTTGGGGGGCATAAGTTCGGTGAGTTCCTGCGCTTGGTGAGGGGCATTCATTTGTGAGTCTGTTGAAGGGAGTGAATTCAGTGAGTTTGGTGAGTTCATGAGTTCGGTGAGGGGCGTTAATTTGTGGGTCCGTTGAAGGGAGCGCATTCGGTGAGTTCGGTGAGAGGCGTAAGTCTGTGAGTTCGTTGAAGGGCGTGAGCTCGGTGAGTTCATGACCTAGGTGAGGGGCGTTAATTTGTGAGTCCATTTAAGGGAACGAATTCGGTGAGTTCATGAGTTCGGTGTGAGGTGTGAGTATGTGAGCTCTTTGAGGGACGTGAGTTCGGTGAATTCATGAGCTCGGTGAGGGGCGTAAATTTGTGAGTCCGTTGAACGGAGTGAATTCGGTGAGTTTGGTGAGTTCATAAGTTCGGTGAGGGGCATGATTGTGTGAGTTCGTTGAGGGGCATGAGTTCGGTGAAGGGCGTTAATGTTTGAGTCTGTTGAAGAGAGTGAATTTGGTGGGTTCGGTGAGTTCGGCCTTTTAACTACTTCTCGCGAAATTTGAACAATACGCAGAACTTGCTTTTTTCTCAAGATGAAAACAAGTATAGGCGGAAATATGCCTTGAAGTTGATGCTCCTCAGAGCTGTGTGCGAATGGGCCTTTCTATGCGAACGAATAAAACTGCCCGCTGGCGTCTTAAAGGGTAACTGCAAAAAAAAAAAAAGCTTTTTTTAAAGAGCCTAATTGAGATAAGCATGCCAAAAACAATTTTTCCGCGAGAAAAAAAAATTTACAGCAATATTTATTGCGTGAGACTGATTTTTGTTTGCGGCTATTTCGTCCGTTTTAGATCGCGCGCCACGAAGTTGGTGTTCCGTGACGTCTAGCACCCGTTGGCTGCTATACTTCTCATTGGCTAAGAGTTTGATTGACTGCTTAGATTTTGGTTGTTAAACCTCTGTTATATGTTGTGGTTTCCTTTTGATCGGCATATTTTTACGTCTAAAGAATAACCCATGTAATGAGAGTTATTATTTTTTACAAAAGGTTTATAAGACGGGTACTTCCGTTTGGATTCATATAACAAACAAAAGCTTCGGCAATCTTTCATGGCCGCCGATGTCTCTGCTCCCTCCTGTCTCGCCTACCTCGACTTGTCGTTTCGCCAAAGTGATCAGTGTTTCGTGTTGACCCAGCTGCTTGAGTGAGACTTCCTGAAGTGAAGTAGTGTGTGTTTAGCAGCTGTCACCAGTGTTAGTGATAGGAAGCGACGCGGGGTTTTGGCTTTCATAGCGCGGTTTGTTTCTTTCGTTTTCCTCTTTGTTTTCTTAGCGTGCTTTTTTTTTTTGCTTGCGCCTGCAATCCCGGCTTTTTGGAGATGTCTGCTCCTGTAAAGCGGCGCCGTTGCTGTCTAATGTGCTGCGAAATGAGGGATCGCGACAGCGAGTCTTCCAGCAGCCATGTCGCCCCGAAAGATCACAAGCTGAATGCTATTTGGCTGCAGGCAATCGGGCGTTCGCGTAGCGACAAACGCGTCCAGGTATGTTCTCGTCATTTCGCTCCAGAGGCCTTCGACATTCGCACCAGGTGCACGGAACGTCCACGACTGAGACACAGCTGTTACGTAAAAAACCTGTCACAGCCAGGTTATTACGTAACAGCTGTCCGCAGAAGCCTTCGGACGTCCGAATTCAGCTTTAGACGACAGATCTTTTTTTCTCGGCCTCCGGATTATATTACGTAAAGTTGTTTTAATTGAATGTGTACTGTTATCGTAAATCTTGGCTTGTTATTGCGCCTATGTAGATAATCTTATTTGTTTTGCTGGAGAGGCGCAAACGACGAGCATAACAAAATCGTTTGCATATTCCGCATACCTCGCCAAAGAACTTCCCCAGTCATCTTGCGAAACACGGAGTCCGCACCGTCCTGACTTCCCAGTCTTTTACCTGCTTTAGAGCAGTTTGTACCTGCTAGAAGGTATGCCTAATGAAACTGCAACTTTGGGCAGTGCCAGAGAGGAAAGAGAATGTTCGGAAAGCTTGGTCACCTTCCCCAATTTCTGAATTCTCAAGTGATTGTACCATAATAATTGTACCAACGCCTCTTCCCAAAATAAAAAAAGTACTATGTTCACTACGTAAAAAATTGTCTCAGTTCATGCATCTGTGGGCAGGTAGGAAATCTTGCCCAAATTTATTCACACCGCATGATGAGCGCTACGAACTCGCACGAGATTTACAGGAAAATATCGGTGGTGACTTAAGTTTCCCTGAAATTCTGTATAACCGGTCGTTTGCAGGACCGAATCATCTAATCGAGCGGTGTGCGTCGTTGTGCAAACACGTCGCTGTGCAAACGCAGTCTAACTACACCAAGCATAAAAACGGCAGATTTAGGACAACAATCCGGAGTTCATTGTTCAATTAAAACGACGTAATTTTGTTGAAAACGCCCCGCAGCTTTTTACTCAGGGTATGTGTCGGGAATCTTCCACATTGTAAAACGAAACGGAGGAAGATTTAATTTTAAAAACTCTCGCTGCCACAGCTCGCTGCGTCCTATCGGACCAGCTGGACCGGATCAGCTGATGACGACGGGACTGAACCCGTTGAACGTCAACCCCACAAGAACCAATTTGCGCTCCGTGTTAGTGTGGGTTTCTACTTCCAAGTCCCGCGCCACACACCACGAACGTTTCAGTTCTTTGTCGCATCGAGGTGTCGCACCAAACAGAACGAGATCGCCGAAGTCAACGCAGCGCTGTCGTGAACGTTGGCTTGTGGTTGCGCACTCGTGGACCCTGTGACTCCCTCCGCTTTCAAAGCACACACGACGATTACGAATGATACTTTCCGTCTTCCGAGAACATCTCAGGGGCACTTCTCAGGTCACGTCTCTGCTACATGTGCTCGCAGACCGCGGAGGCTTCTCGCGTCCTGTCAAACCAAAACACCGGCGCCATGTTGAACGTGCGTTGTTGCAAGTTTTTCACCGACCAAACAAATACAACGAAAGCAAACCGGCTCTAGCTTCCAGCGTACATCGACGGCACCTCCCCCTCCCCCCCCCCCTTCCCTTTCCTTCCCTCCCCTCCTCCCCGGATCCGCGGCCGGAAGTCAAAACGCTGCGTACTCCGCAGCCAGGTCAATCCAAGAAAATCCAAGACTGAGGGGCGGGGCGTACCTCTCCTCCGCGAGGGTCGAAAGAGCGGGAGTTTCAAATGTGGAGAGGTTGTGACTCCGACTAAATTACGTCCTGTGGCGTAAATATTGCAAAAAAAAAAAAATTTTGTTTCCGCGGAAGATTTGTTTTGTGACATGCTTGTCCCAATTAGGCTGTTAAAAAAAAAAAAACACTTTTTTCTTTGCAGTTACCCTTTAAAGGGCCCCTGAAAAGAAAAAAACATTTTTTTAAACAGTTTGGTTGGGACACGCGTGTCAAAAAAATAATTTTTTCGCAAAAAAAAAAATGTTTTTAGAGCAATATTGACGGCGCGAGACGCGATTTAGTCGGTACTCACCTTCTTTCCCCTTGTTCCCTCTCTCGGCATTTTGGGCGCGTGGAGAAGACGTGGATCGGCTTCACCTTCACGTTGAGGTGGAGAGAGCGAATGACAATCTCGTTGATGTGGAAATGGCGATTAACCATTTCGTTACGTTACGGACTCTGCGCGCAGAATTTCAATTAAATCTCTCGCCGTCAAAATTGCTCTCAAATGTTTTTTAGCCTAACATTTATTTTTAGGCACGCGTATCCCAACCAAGCCGTTTCAAAAAAGCATTTTTTTTTTGTTTCAGGGGCCCTACGAGGGCTTTTTTTTTGTAAATAGCAGTAGAATGGCTGCCACTTTTCCATGCTGCGATTTTTCTTGCGATTTAGCAGTTGCGACGTTGAGCACAGCAGCTTCCACGCAGTTCTTATTATTTATTTTTTTATCGCACGGACGACGCCACAACTGCGAAATTGCAAGTACAATCGCCCCATATGAATCGAGTATTTAATAGACGTGCGAAAAATTAACCGAAGATCGCACTGATGTGTGAGCGAGCAAAAATTGTTTGATGCTATCTTCGAGAGTCCTGGGTATTTACTGCACGTAAATTGAAGAAATGGTTGCGTTAAAAACAAATGTAATATTTTTGTCCAATAAAGGCTCGCAAGTGGTTGCTTAAAAAAGGTTGTGGAACTATATTGTTTTTCACGTTCTAAGAATTGTGCGACTTTTCCACGGCTTTTCGCACAACGAGAAACCAACCGAAAAACGCGCAAAAATCGAAACTTGGAAAAATAGTGCCACACCACTTTTCGAATAATAATAGACCGATCTCACCAAGCGTTCGGCGCATGCGTGACGCCGCCATAACTTTAGTTCATAGGAGGCAGACGGCCGTGCATGCAAGGGCTCGTGCCGTCTCGTGCTCCACTCGCGCAGACCTCCAGCGGGGTTGTCGCGCGTGCAGAAAGACTAAAGTTCCCTCGATGCATTGCGGCAGCGGTGGCTTAGCCTGACTGGCTGGTGGGATCGGTCTATTGTGGTTGTGGGGATATTTATACAGCGTGTAGTTTGGTCAGCCATTTAAAGTTGCGACGAGTCACTCGCTGTAGATGAGCAATGGACCTATTGCAGTATTACCCAAGCATCAAGGAGAATGCAGGGATTGGTGTTCCTCGCGCCACACGCGCACGCCTTCCCCGTATAAAAGATTCGAAGCAAATAACCAAAATAAAGCGTTGACGAACGCACGTGCAAGATGCCATTTGTTTTATGTATTTGCTTTAGAAAAGTTGCTACTGCTGACGCCGGCACGTGTGGCGCGTGAAACGCCAATCCCTGCATTCTCCTTGATGCTTGGGTAATATTGCAAATGGTCTATTTAGCCAGTGCAGTACAACTGCTAGCCTGGGGTCTTTAACGTGCACCACGCAGTAGTGATACACGACCGCACGCCGGTACGATGCTCATCCAGATCGAAACGTCCAGGGGTTGGGATTGAACCCGGGATCCCTGGGTTCTGCAGCGCGAGCTTTCGCTCCACGTGCTCCGAGATGGTGTGCGCTATTAGCGGCGAGATGTTTCGGTGGCGCCCTCGTTCGGTTACCTTTCGTGACGTCATTACCTTGTGAACCACAAGTTCGATGGTGTTTGTAATGGGCATGGTGGAAGCCTGAAATCGTAGCGCTCTCAAAGCAACACTGCCAAAACCGTCAAATTTGAAGTTCTTACATTCCTCTTATTTCCATCGATGAGACATCCTTTGCTGACGTCATAGTCAGCATTCGGCAAATTGTGGTGAGCCGACTACAGCGACGCTTTCGATCACTCACGTCGCCAATACTTCGTCTCACCCTAGCATGGACTAACCGCGAAAGCTGTGCTAGCGCGAGCGGCCAGCCTTGACTGCCTTGACTAGAGCACATGCTGCACGAGCGCTCGTGCAGCCGCCGCGGCTTCATTCAAAGCTACTAGCTCGCGCTTTTAGCACGCGCGGCTAACAATAGTCCATAACAAACCACCCAAGTGTATTTGCGGTAGCAAAATTGTGAATCTTCTAACGAGACTATATTTGCGATTTGCGCCCATTAAATACACTCGGTGCTCGAAAATGGCGTGGAATGCTTTTCGAACCTTTCGATTTTCGTCCCATCTTCGAATGGATTATTGGACGTATGTTTCAACCGTCCCTGGGACTCTTTCAATTTGCAACCAATGCGTTGTAGTTCCAAATTCATTCCTTTATTTCACAGGAACTGCAATAGATGGAGCCACTACCCCGTCTCTACGCTTCTACTGCCGTTCTGGAAAGAGAAACACATACAATCAAATCTAGAAGAAGAAAGAAAAGTCAGGGCCATAAAATCTATCTCCGTTCTAGATCAAATGAAAAACGTATATATACATACATGTATATATATATATATATATATGCATTTTTTTTGTGGAAGTTGGTATAAAACTTTGTTTCGCATCCTAGGTGCAGGGAAAAGGGGGGGGGGGGGGGGGCTCAGGGGGCTGGGATGTCTATGACTTGGGGTGCGGAGAGGGGGAAGGGGGGTTCAAAATGCATGTGTATATTATAGGGTCGGCTGGGCTAGATATTTTTGTTTGGGGGGAGGGGGGGGGGGGGCTGAAGCCCCATAAGCTCCCCCCCTGGCTACGCCACTCAAAGGGTACCGGCTTTGGGGCGACCTCATCGCTAGCACACTTTTAAAAAATTTGACGCCGCAAGACTATCGCTTCCTGGCGCACTAGAAAGGCAACTGGGCGTTGAAGAACTTTTTCGTATAAAAAAGAGCTTAAAAGAGCCTCTATAGCTGTTTCACAAAGAACGTTTTTAGGTGGCACTTAAATTAAATTTTTAAGGTGAAAAATATGGACAAGCCGAAGAACCCCTTAAAATTCTTTAACAACCAGTATGTTTCTTTTTTTAGAGTGAGGAATAATCTGGCTTGTTTGAAGGCCCATTTTACTTCGTTCAGACGGGACGTCGGTCGGATTATCGCAGGTGCAGCTATGTCTTCTCGCTACATTCAGTAGTGTTTATTTGCAATGCTAAAACCGAGACTACGTTTGGGTCGGTCACGCAGTTACTTTTCAACGAATTTTGCACCTTCAGTAAATACTTCTTTATTTATTTACAAAAAAGAAACCTGCGGAGGTCGAAGCATTATAGCAGGGAAATCCTGGTATTACTAACAAAACGAAAAAAAATCTGGTTAGTGGAACATAAACAGGTATACAATTAAACACTCATAATTTAACAGAATTCAAGTTATAAGAACAGGCATTTAAAAAAAATCTAGATCGCTTCCTGAAAAAAGTGATACTATGTCAATACTTATAATGACAGTGCCGTACGAGGGAACCGCGGCCTCTACCGAAATTTTAGCGTGGGGTGGGGATGGTCAAAATCGTTGTCGCTCGAACGTTTTTTTTTTTTTTTTTTGTCGTTAGTCAAAACAATTACCGAAACATTTTTTGTTTGTTTAGCACACACATAGTGAAATCTCTTACGTCACCTTTTCGAAGGGTCCTTTATCCACCACTTTCGCAATCTCCCCCCCCCCCCCCCCCCCTCCCCCCCTCTCTTCCAAAGTGCACACGGTACTCCAGCAACACATGCCGCGTGCGCGGAGGAATATGCCTCCCGGAGTCTGGCCGGCGAACGACTCTGTTCTTGGTCCGGCGGCTGTCTAGACGCTCGAGATAAGCTTCGTCGGCCTGACGTCTGTTACTCTGGCCGTCTGACTGCATCTCTGCTAACCCTTTGTTTATCGTTTCCAGCGTTTCTATCGGGACAGCGTTGCGAAAGCCGTGTTGTTTGCGGTCCAGGGTTAGAACAGTCGAGAAGGCTGAAAAAAAAAAAATAAAAGAGAAGAGGAACAGAATACTGCTATAAAGCGTATGGTGGAACATTCGCTTCTCGCGTTTTTTGTTTAATTGTCTTCACAAACATAACATATTTCACATAAATAGATATACAATTTTGTGCCTGGAAAGTGGAGCAAAACAAAGACGCGTTTGTTTTCGGTGGTAGGTTTGGAAGAGTGGCAAGAGCCTGGTTCTTTCTCAAATTTCGTTTGCCTTTTTGGTATGCAACATAAGAGAAGGCAACAATGACGGGTAATTTTGAACCTTTACATGTCGGAGGGACTAAAAGTACTTAAAAATATATTTTTAACATTTACGCTCAAGAATTGTTAAAACAAAATTTTCGAGACCAACAAAACTTACAGAATCCTCGCGAAAAATTTATCGACGTCGACGCCGATACACCATAAGCAAAATTCTAAATGCGTCAAAGCAAAAAAAAAAAAAAAAACAATAAAAAAATAGATGCAGTTGTATATGGGTGATTTCATCTCAACTCAAACACAAATTTTGGGTCGAATTTTTAATTGAAAAAAACAAAACAAAAAAACATGTTCTCGGGCATTTTCTATAATAAAAGAAGACGCAAACAACGAGTTCGTCGGATGTTTGTTCTCAAGTTATGGACCGTTGAAGCGGCCAAGGTGGAAACTGACGTTTTTCCAGCTTATCGGAGGTGCCATATTTCGCTCCATCCCTTTTCTCTACGTTTTACGCTACATCAATATAACTTTTTGGGAACACTCTCGAGATATGTTATTTTTTATGCTAATTAAGCGTCTAGGTCATAATATCCTTAATGTTTTTTGTTTTAATTGTCAAACCGTCTTTCTGCGACGATATTTGACGAAGTTCAGCAAGCTGTGCTGTGTGACCTAATCAACGTATTTTTATGATCTTTACATCACCGTAAAGCTCCATTTAAGCTATTTTTTTTTAGTATAATTTGAACATTTTGCGTTAAATATATATCGCGCAGCATGTGTATGAAAAACGAATATTTCGAAAAACTAGCAAGTTTGGAGTCGATTTTTTTTAAAAAACACCACCTTTTTATTCACAGTTTGATAATATAGTAATCTATCAGGAACTACCAGCAAAAATTATAATATATCGTTTGTATGGCCGCTATTAAGACTCGAATCTCGTACTATGAGCGTTTTGAACGGGATTTCGCACAGGCTCTCTGCTGATCAGAATGTTGGCCTATATAAGTTTTTCTATTTATCGTTAGCAGTTATCTCATTATTCAACCATAAACATTAATAAAATTTGGAGTAGTGCACTTAAAAAACAAAAAAAAAAAAAAACGTTTAGAAGTCCGTATCCACAAGTGCGGGCACAGCGGCTTACTTCCTCCCGATTCGAGGGAATGCAGATCGTTATAGAATTCCTCTGGGGCCTTTTGCTTCCGGCTTTGAGTTTGAAATACCGAACTTGATATGAGATTGTCATATTTTCTTATGTCTAACAGATATTTAGTGCATATACATATGTACGATTTAGTATCAGAGGCTTAGGAAGTACGGTTTATTTTGTGCACATACGGACTCTTTCGTAAAATAACGAGCATTTCGTAGCGTGTAAGGCTTCAAATGTGTTAGTCATGTGTTTAGGTTTCATTTCTATTTTCAGTGATTCATGCCGGGTTACTTAGACTTTTCCCTCTTGATTTAAGTTTGTCCGGGAGTCTAGATGTTATGTATCTTCTCCGCCAATACACAGGGCGAAGCTCACACACCTTGCAAGTCACCCCAGTGCCAAGTAAATAAATATTGTTAGGATAAATATTACTGCTTCACTGGCTTTTAGGCTCAGATTTTGAGGTAAATACTAACATTAAATTGAAAACCTTACATAGGTCGGAATTCTGCTCAGCTGAGCGTCTATGCGAAGTCCCGTTCAAAACTTTCATAGCACAAGATTTGAGTCCTAATAGCGGCCATAGAAACAATATATTACAATTTCTGTTGGTAGTTCCTGACAGACTACTATAGTACCTAACTGTGAATAAAAATTGAAAGAAAAAAAAGGGTTTTTTTTTTTTTTAAAGTCGATTTGAAACTTGCAAGTTTTTCTAAATATTTGTTTTTGAGGCAAATATTCCGCGTTATATGTTTAGGGAAAAATATTTAAATTATACTCAAAAGAAAGAGCTTAATTGGAGCTTTACGGTGATGTAAAGATCATAAAAATATATTGATTATGTCACACAACACAGCTTGCTGAACTTCGTCAAATATTGTTGCAGAGAGGCGGTTTGACAATTAAAACACAAACATTAAGACATTATGACCTTGACGCTTTATTAGCATAACTCGCCGTTTGCATCTTTTTTTTTGTTAAAGGAATTTACAGGTAGCTACTAAAAATTTCAGACGAGTTAATTATGAGGTAGTGTATTTTTGTGAGTCACTTGTATTACTGGGCGACAAGTGAACAAAAACCAAAATGTGAGCTTTTATAGCCGCCATAGAAACAAAATATTACATTTTTTGTTTATTTTACTTTATAAAGTACTGCAATAGGTAGCTAGAAAAAAAAAAACTAGCCAAATAAAAGGTAGGCTTTTTAAAAAATTGGCCTCCAATTCGCAGTTGTTTTAAAATTGTTCTTGCTTTACAAAAGAATACTTCCCTTTCTCTTTTACACACAACATCAAATTTGCTATCATTAGAAGAAGTATACTCTAAGCTTTCTGAAAATACTAAATATTTTACGATATCTCAAATAGGTCACACGGAATAGCTGGTCAAAGGGACACACTTTGACAATATTTAAAACAAAAGTGAAGATGAATAATCGCAATAAAATTATTGACCATAAATAATCACTATTTTGGGAGTGGCCAAAAAACGTTAGATTGCACCACCAAACAAAGGCAAAAAGTAGAAAGGAGTGAAACAGGACACCTCCGACAGGCGAGAGAAAGGTCAGTTTGCGCCTCGGCTGCTTAAAATGTCCATAACTCGAGAAAAAAATATCGCCCGAACCTGCGGTTTGCACTCCCTGTCACAAAAGAGTTTTCCCCAAAACATATATATATTTTTTTTGTGGAAATTAAAGATTCGATTCCAAATCCGTGCCTGAGTTGAGATGAAACCACCCATAAATAAATATATATATTTATATGTTAAATAAATGTCAAGAACAATATTCTTATTTCCATTATGGTCACAAGTGCATATTTTATACCCCTGCCACAGGGGTATAATTTCTGTCGAATGTCATTAACCGGCGAATTAGCTCGCGATCTTGACTGTGAGTGTCGCTGGTGCACCGCCGCTACGCCAGGATATACTTTAGCTGATCAGATGTACTTGAGTGAAACGAAATGTTACTAGGGAGTTTTATAATAACGTACGCAAATTTAGCGCCCGCAATAGCTAAATTTAGCGCTTGCGTTAGCACACGCTACGTAAAACAGTTTTAGAATAGCGTTTTTCCGCCGCGACGCAAAAGCACAAGCCTCTTGCGCTTGCAACGCCACCAAGATAAATGCTATACCTTGAGAAAAACAAACAAAAAAACAAGTTTCTTGGTTTAGAGTAACATTCATGATTTGTTTGAACATGAGAATGCGACGCGAGCGGTCGACCGGTCATGTCCGCTTGCGTCGCCTCGGCAAGAGAGGTCCAGTGTACTGACCTTCGGCGAGAAATGTTAAGGCCCGTTCACACTCTTGCGACCTCCTAAACCTGGGTTGCTTAAAACTTCTTAAACCAGAGGACACACTGGCGCCATCTATTGGGTAGCAGTTTAAACTCGGCGGTCCGGCATATTTTTTTTTTATTTCTCTCGCGCATTATCCTTTCTTTCTTGGCTCGAAAAACTTTTGTCAATGTTATAAACGAGCTTTTCTAAGGGTATTACGCACATTTGACCTCGGAAATCCCGCAAAACCTTCGCTCTTGTGAAATGCAGTTCCAGGGTCACCGCATAGATGGCGCCACAATGCCAGCGCATGGCGCCACAATGCCAGTGTGTTCCCTCGTTCTAAAAACATTTAAGAGATCTCGTCTCTCTCAGTCGTACTCGGTCGCAAGAGTGTGAACGGGCCTTTAGCGCGTAATAAGCATCAGGTTGCGGGTGATCGCTGCCCACTTTACTCGGTTTTACGAACCGAGCGCAATGTCATCCCGTATTGAAAATCGCAGTCGCGAGGTTGCCGACGACATCGCCTTCACGACGCCGCCAAAGCGACCGCAGCTATGGTCCTGGGAGCCGCCATTTTTTAACTGTGCTCGTCTTGGCTTTAGACAGCTTCTCATGACAAATCCTCCTTGGAGCAGCGCAGACTCTTTGCGTACGCACGTAATTTCCGAAAAATAACGTACGCTAAAATAGCGCACGCAAAGCGCAAAACGTGGATGGCGTTCGGCGCATGCGCAGCGGCGACGACGCTATTCTAAACCTCTCTACTGTCTGCCAGACACGACGGTGTTGTTATCACCAGAGGATGCTGTGTAACAGTTTTCGCCCTGTTTTTGTAGACAGGGAAGAGTCAGTAATGGAGTCCCTGATTTAAAATTATAAGAGGACACTTAAGACTGCTTACGTGTAGGAATGCGATAGCATTCCTACACGCAGCGCATTCTTACAAGCAGCGCGCCACGTCTTCCTATCGTATATGGCGCTCCGTCGGTGACATCCCGCTCCCCCACTATGCAATCGCGGTGAACCCCGCCGGCTCCACGCCTTCCGTGACGAAGCATCTGCGTTGCTGTGCTTTTTCTTTTATCTGTTTTCTTTCTGAGGCACGTTTGCTTTCACCATGAGCCCCCCGACGGCTTGCGTGACGAAGCATCTGCGTTGCTGTGCTTTTGGCCAATGGGAATTCAGGTGCCGTTTCGCTGCTACAAACGGTTACAGACAACGCCGGCTTTGCTCCATGGGACAGTAAATGCTCTCGCATTAAAACGCGCGGCAGGCACTAATAAAATCAAATGCGAACAGTTTATTATGTTAACGCACCCTCGATTTTTTTTTAATACATTTGGTTTGGCGATGAATTTTCAAAAGCTAATGAGCCCGTTTAACTGTGTTGTGAGCAAGATTTCTCCAAAATATTAACTCTGAAGTAAAGCTTCCTCACTGTAAGTCTTGAATTTGTTACTCTTGTCTTCCAAGGTATAAAGCCTGCTTGTTTTGTGTTTTTTTTTTAAAGCACACTTCCAGGTATACTTTTCTATGCCCTTGCGAATGTCTAAAAAACAAAAAAACGAAATATTAATTTTTAGCACTCCGCTAAGAAACACTAAATTTCAAGTGCAGGGCGTTGATGACGTTTTAATACAATTTACTAGTATATTAGACTAGATACAACATATATAATAAATCAATACATCTTTAGAAATCTGGGCCGGCTTGCTAGAACCAACGTCTCAGCTGAGACTGGGTGAAAGAAAGCACTGCCAAAGCCAGCGCACGAGCTGAGCGGGACTCAAGCTGCGTCTCAAGACGCTCGCGCGCCCCAGCCTTTGCAGTGCTTTCTTTCACCCAGTCTCAGCTGAGACGCTGTTCTAGCAAGCCGGCCCAGATCTCCTTTTGAGCTCAAACCAGTTGCATGCACGATACGATATCTGATGCACCTACACTAAAAAAAAAAAAGTATCACGTACCTTACACCCTTTTGTCCCATATTGCCACGCGCGTCGGCGAGCGACTGCGTGCATGGCCGATTAAAGAGCGTACAGGGGAAAATTAGCCAATGGTACGGACGATTCCTCTCTTTGTTCAATAGATCTTTTATTTGAAATTCTGTCTTTTTTTCTAGCGTATGGTACGCCGCACAAATCGTGCCTTCTCGTTCATCAGACATTCACAAATTTCATAGACTTTGTGCCACCTTCATTTGGCAATCATTGTTTGAACGTACGCGCAGAACTAATTTGTTTTTGAGTCTTTTCAAGGGAGGGCTGGGGCTCGTTAATTTAGAGTTGAAATTGAAAGTCCAACGGTTTTTGTTTTTTCGGGACCAAGTGAATCCGGGAACGGTACGGTACTTTAAATGTTTAGGAGGGTGGTACCTGGCACAGTGGCAAGTGAGTACGGTGGAGGCTTCTCCGAGAGCTCCTGTACTTAGATTTTACAAGGAGATCGAAGACGCGATCGATTTTTTCCAAAGCCGTTTTTCCTGGGACTACCTCATGCAGGTGAAAAGGAAAACTCTTTACTGGGATACCATCGATCTGGCTATACCGCCTCCGTTGTATCGCCCCCCACATGGATCCCCAGGGGTATCGCCGGTATTCAAACGTTTGCGGAAATATCCCGCACAAACAAGCACCAAGGATTTTTTTGTTAAATTCCATATGGAAGTTCTACCCGTGAAGACATGGCTCGAAGGCAAAGGGTTTTCTGTGCCGTGGACCACTAATAGACCCTTTCCGAAATTCAGTGCCATCTGGCGGTTCGTAAAGCAGTTTAGGTTTCGCCATATCAATGGCGGAAATGAACTTGAATCGGCACGGTCACTTTCGCCAGTCAACGGCACGCAACGAATTGTTCAGTGCGAGTTCTTTCTCGGTCACTTTCAGTTCGATGGTGACCAAGATCCTGCATTCAGAACAAAGCTCCAACCCACTCAGACGCCTCGAGAAAATTCTATACACCAAAGTGCTTTAAAGCCAATTGTGTGCCGCCCACAGATTAACTGAATCTGAGTTATTAGAAATAAACGCTTACGTAGCTCTTGTGTTTCATTTCTACGTCGCGTCGTACTGACCTCCCGAATGTACAGGCCTCGCAACATCCGCTTACGAGCATCTTCAACGTCTTCCTTTATCAGTCTCTAGAAGGCCGCCATTGGTATGGCACAGATGCCGTTCCACAGATGATGATAGTGATCAAAGTGGCCAGACTGAATTTCGGAAAGGGTCTATTGCGCATTGTGTCCCTTCCCGGAAACGTTACAACATGTGTTCATGTACTGTGCAAACGCTGAGATATTTTGGTCGGAGCTCGGCCACGCGTTCAACATAGACACACGGCCGGACTGGAATACTATGAAGTTTCTTGAAATCCAAGCTGGCGATAACAAAAAATGTGTCGAAGTGCTTTTTCTACTCGGGCTGCACGCGATCTGGAAGTCTCGAGTGGACCATTTAATGGTGGCTGAGAAGGGCAAACCCGCTTGGAACCACTTTGTGGACGGCTTTGCTTGCACCAGCAGCGTGCTCGAGCACACTGAAATGTCTGACTTTGCGCAGTGGCCCGCAATGAAATCCTGTTTAAAAATGTACATGGCGAAAAGAACCAAAAATATAAATAGACACTGTATAATTTGTAAATGACCATTGCCCCTTAATCAAGCATGCTGCGTCATGCTCGTGACATGTTAGAAAAGTGCTGTGCATATATGCTTTTTCCTGTTGCTGCTGCCAAGTTGGCGGCTTTTATTTTGTAAATAAACACTTTTTATACAAAAAAAAGACTGCGTGCATGGCCGAGTGGTTACCGCGCCTGACTTAAAAACAAAAACAAAAAGAAAAAAAAAAAAACCGCGCTTGACTGTCGCGCGGAAAGTCTAGGTTCGATTCCAGTCGGTGGAATGTTTTTTTATTTATTTTTTGAACATTGCGTTCTCGTGAGTTTGAGAACATTTTCGTCTGATCGAGTTCCGAATGTTCTAGTCGCCGAACCTTCTAGGCTGATTGTTCCAGAATCCAACGCGCGTACATTAGGGGCTCCGCGTGGCGATCTGCAGTCAGTCTCTCCCCAGCGCTCGATCCTGAGCTGTTTCGCCGACATCGACGCCCGCGACGCTCAGCTGTTTTCTTCTCTTCCCTTTTTGTTTGGGGCACAAGTTCGCCCCATTAAGGTGCAACCCCACCGTCCATGACGTTTTGGTGCTTTTTTGACGGCTTATAACTTTATTTTTATGTATCCTACAATTATAAAGTTAATGTCAAATTAAAGAGCTGTCCTTCAACGATATTTTAATGTCTCGATATTACGATTGTTTTAGTTGTTAGTTAATTATTCAGCTTTTAATAGACCACAGTCTATAAAATTGAAAAAAAAAATATTTCTCGAGTTATAACGTCCCATCGTCCACGATATTTTACGTGAGTGTTCGGTTGGATGTAATAAATTAAAAAGTAAGCAACGAACTCTACAGATACTGTATATTTTAAAATAAAAAATAAAGTTTAAAATTGTATTATTTTATGGCGTTATAAAAACGGAATCACGTCAACTAATCAAAATAACGAGACATTAAATTATGAAGCATCCTGCGATATTACATTTTACAGAACTTCCGTATTGATACATTACACGTTAAGAATGTTATAAGACCTCAAACTTTTCCCATTCAGTTACGGCAAATTGTAGTTTCTTAATATAAAGTACAGATGGCGACACGTGTTCAAGAACAGCTTGATGTGCATTTCCGTCGTGTGCCGCTTGGAACGCCACGTGAAAGACAGAAAAAGCGCCAGATCTCAGGGTGTCAGATGCCTGGATGCCGGCAGTGAGCGAGCCAGAGATGTCAGAACAACAAGCGCGAGGCTCCGGGTGCACCATAGCTACTTTTGCGCGCGTTCTACAGTGCGTCGGTACACATGCCCGACGCGATCCAAATGAAATGGGCGCCATGAAATGCAGTCTGCCATTTAAGATTCCACCCCGTATGCGAAAACATATTAATGTCTTTATCACTTGCGAAAAACATTTTCGCAATCAAACTATGCTTGTCGGAATGGTTCAACTATATTTTGTTTCAAAAACCACCTCAGTGGCTCTTAAGTGGCAGGGATATTAAAACAAAACACAACACATTAAATCGTCACTGTCTCTGAGCCAACGCGCTGGCCCATGAATCTATATTTGTCGGGTTTAAATATCGGCCGAGGTGCCCGCAATCCGGCGGAGGCCAATCTGAGATTTCGGTTGCACGTCAAAAGATCATCAGCTAGTCAAAATAAACCCAAATTTTTTTTTGTTATTGTGGCGTGTTAAGTGATTTTTGTTGGTTTGGCTTGTGAAACCCTAAAATCTGAATATTTGCTTTGCTTTACCTTAGTTCGGAGCGTAGCCAACGCTACGGACTGATGAAGCCACTGAAGCAGCGCCAAGAGCTCGAGGTCAAGCTGTCTGTTCCTCTGCGGTGGGCCACGGTGTCGGGCTAAACTAGAGCCACTAAATAAGCTACGCTTCATACACATCTCGGTGCTTAAAATGATGGTTGTCAGTTATTTGAAGCTTTATCTGAAATCACAGGAAACGTTTTTCCGTCCTCCACAAATGTTTAAACAGTCGCGACAAACAAAGCAATATTACGTGAGCTTCCTGACACCCAAACTAATGCTGAGGAAGTCGCACTTTTCAATCATGGTGATCGGCAGCTGCGTTTGATTTGTTACTAACCACTAACCCACAACAATATCGGGGGAAAAAGTGCCGATACTCTAAGCGAAGCTCATTTGGTTTAGCTCACAGGCTAAACCTAAAGCCCCTTCATGTTTCAGAAGCAGCGAAAGTTTCGTCGATACACGAGGCACGTGCAACGTGCAGCCATTGGGAAGGTCATGGCGGCACAGCGCAGCACTGAGCAGGTGGAGAAATGCTCGAGCGCGAGCTCCGTTCAAAGCCGGAGCTCACGCTGCAGAATGGTCTTTCAAATAACTTCAAAGGGGCCAGTGCACGAGGCCCGTGTCTCGAGCGGCCCTTGGAGGCAAATGGCGGAGCAGCACTAAAATGACTGACCCTTATGAAAGCGAATGGCGGCGGAGCACCCGCTCGTGGCGCGTGTCTTGCGCGTTTCCACAATAATGGTTAGCGGTACTTGTAAAAAACGCCTTTATTCAGGGACTTTAGCAGAAACCCTGGGGTCAGTCGCCCATCTGCATCCTACCGTCATTCGATCGTGTACCACATCGTAATGCACGTTAACGACCCTGAGCTAACAGTTGCACTGCACTTTCTATAACCTTCAACGGGTAACAATGTCGCCCTACGAAACTGCTGCTCTCTAAAAAACTAACGAATATTTTTGAATGCGCCGTTATACTGCATTTTTAATGTTTGTTCGCGTGTTCGCGTTCTTTTTTTTAGTCTACATTTTTGATTATGCGGCTCATACTTATGATGAAACAGACTATAGTTGTCGAACTTCTGGAAAAAATATTATATAACTAAGAAAATGGCACATGAACGCAAAAGACAAAAAAAAAAAGAAAACACACACACACACACATAGGCGCACTTAATAAAAACATTTGAAATAATAGAATTGATTATAATTGTGTTTTCAAAGGTTTGAGCGCACCAAAAGCTATAAAAGCGAGCTCGATGCTTTGGATGGTGCGCTTGTTCACTGGAAGTATAGTTCAGGGCAGTATGCTCGCGCTTGTATGTTCCGCTTCGCTCGCAGGATAAAACCAAATATTTTACTGGTAATGTATTTAGTAAAACAAAGCTTACCTTCTGTATATGTGCAATGCCCTCAGACACGCTTGTTTGTCATTATTGTTTTCGTTTCCCACTTTGATTCAGTTCGTGCTCTTTTGTGAGCTACATGCATTAGAGACCAAGGCAACCCAGGAGCATTCTATTTCGCGGTTTGTAAAAAAAACCTATGCAACTTGCCACGTGTGCCACAATCAGTACAAAATATTCTAAGCTTCACATGTGACCGCTTGCCTGAGTAAACATTGTTGTTTGTCAAGAAAAAGTGCGATTGTATTAAATCACGTGGGAAAAACTCGTTCTAAGCATGCGACCGTTGGCATGCAGTGAATACTCATAATCGGTGCCGAGATGATTGGTCGCTGTCAGCAGGTGGAGCTTTTCTATCAACCCAGAGTTAGAATGTTTCCTTCTTTCTGTTGTAAGCAATCAGGAGACAACTTACATCAAATCTGAGGGTAATAAAGTACTATGAGCATTCAAACATAACGGCCTGAGCAGTATATGTGTACAAGCTTTAGCTTTTTATGCACCCTGAACTTTCGATACGCTCAACGCTAGTGTAAAATGTAGGGCTGTTTCATTCTTAATCAGCGTACCATGTGCGTGCTTACACTATATTTTATACGACGCCAAACTCTATCCGTTTGCATCTTTTTCATTTTTGTACACCACTACTTGCGCGCATAAATCACCAAATTAAGACTGGTAAAGGATGTCACAAAACATAAATTTACAGAGTTGTTTTACCACAAAAATAAACTACGCATCGCTTAATGCTCATTCTCCGCCCAAATGTAGCGTTAGGTCACAACCAGATGCCAAAGTTACATCCCGAACGGACACCTTATTCAAAAGTTAAGGAATTTTCTGAAAATTTCAATGGGAAAATGGAGCCCATGTTTGCCCGTTTTCGGTTTCTGGTGCCATAGAGCCCCATGTATTCGAAAACTCCGCCGGCCGCCGGTTTCCTATTGAACTTTTCAGAAAATCTCTTATAACTTTTGAATAAGGTATCGGATCGGGCTGAAACTTTGACATCTGGATGTGACCTCTAGCGCTACCTTTGGGCGGAGAATGGGCGTTCGGCAATGCCTAGTTTATTCTTGCGGTAAAAAACAAACAAACAAAAAAACTGTAATATTTTGTTTTGTGACGCTCTGTACATTGCTTAAACGTTGTGCAAAAGCTCTCCACAGACCCAGAATGTTTGCCTGGCCAGTCATTGCATTTATCACTGAGATCGTATTAAAATTAACTCTTATCATTTATTGCTGTGAGTTAATTTTTAACCTCGGCATTTTTTTTTATTATGACTCCCGCATCAGTCCTACTTTTGGTTTACCAAACTCAACATCTGAACCTGAGAGTCATTTTTTGTGTCTTCCAGTCTCGTGGTTTTGGTCAAAATAAACACCCAGCTACCTAAATGAGACAACAGGCTGCCCAAAAAATTGTTCATTTATTTTTTTATTCTTCGGTAGTTAATTCCACAAGCTAGAAGTTTGGAAACCCAAGTCTACCACGTCATCACGTTTTCCTGGAAATCCACAAAGAGTCAAACACATGCACGACAAAAAGGCCGGCCCGTCATATTGCCGCCCGCAGAGCGGAGAAAGCAACGCTCGGTCACGGACTTCTCGAAGATTCGCGTTCATTCTTGCACCGGACGTAACTTTCGCCCTGTTTTGTTGTTCTGGAACGTGCTAGTTTATCCTCGCCCGGAGCGCGCGACGCTCGAACCTTCTTTGCCGAACTTTCGAGATGGTGACGCACTGTAGATAAGCAGCCGCCAGCGACCTTGTCGAGTCAGTTTCGCTCTTGCTCTCTGTTACGTTGCCGGATCGCCGCCTGCTTTTCTGCTGCCTCGAGGCTCTTTCTTTACTTTTTTTGTTTGGCACAAGTTCGCCGACTAAACCTTTATTTTTCAGTTCACTGTTCGTCCTCTCGTTACCTCCATTCGTGTCAATATAAATCTGATCACATTGAAATATGTGTAATTGGCCTCTGAAATATCCGATAACGGCGCACAGGCAATTTTATATTTTTCAACGCGTCGGTGGTTTTGTTGTGCATATGTCTCGCCATTTGGCTGAGGACGATTTTCGCGTTTTGTCATGCCCACATTTGCTGGAAACGTGAGCTCGGAGCGTAGGCAACTGGCCCCTTGCACGAGAACTGGCGTAGCCATGCGCGTCCCAAAGAAAGCTCGTGCAGAGAAAAACAAGCAGAGGACCAGGGATGTCAAATTCAGGATCTAGAAAAGACCGCACTTTATCGAAGGGCCACCACACACGATTTCTCGCATTGATGTACAGGCCTGGAAGGCGATCCCACCGCCATCTGTAGGTTCAGAATCACACTAACCAAGGGTGGGGTTGCACCTTAAGGGGGATTGAACCGCTATTTATTTGTACCCTTTTCCTCATAGATGGTGCAGAATTTTTCCGGAACAAACGAGTTGCATGTTCGCAGCTGTGCATGCAGGTCGGGCGCTCGAGGCGGGCTCGGGCCACGGGCTGTTCGCCGGCAATTCCGAGCTAGATCTTTTTCGCTCTGCGTCCGCCGCTGCAGGAAGCGGCCAACAGGCGGCGCGAGATACGAGCCATTACATACGTAGATTACAGCGGCTTACAAAACGTAGAATCAGCTCTGATTTCCGAATGAATTGGAAGTTCCATCCACGTTCGAAATTATCGAAAGCACGAGGTACGGCGTTGCATGCGGCCATTTGGACCACCACATTTAACACGCAAACGTTTTTTTGCAAAAAAAAAAAAAAAAATATTGAGCTTAGTTTAAAGCTAGAAAACAAAAAAGAAATAAAGTGGCAGTTTTGCACTTCCTATGTCGTACATCGGCCTGCTCTTCGTCCGAATACTGGTTTGCAAACCCGCTCTCAGGTTGTGTGGAGTAAAGCCTATCTATCCTGGGAAAAGTGGCGCCAATCACTTTTGTGGAAATGCTAGAGACACGTGCCGTGCCGGTGCGCCACTTCTGGGAAGAACTAGAGCCACTAAATGAGCTGCGCTTAGAGTATATCGGCACTCTGTTCCCCAACATTGTTGTGGGCGCCGGCATTTTGGTGCTTGTGCAGAGTGGGGGGGATCGGTGGCCGAGTGGTCTATACTCGGCGACAACGTTTCTTGGAAATAAAGGGAATGCTAGGGTGGGAGGGGGGGGGGGGGGGCGGAGCTCCTGCACATGTATCACTCCGCCAAGCATCGGGGCTTTCATTACGTCAGTTTTGGTTTCGTTGTCGGCATTCAAGGCAAGCTCGTTAGTGTCTATGAAACCGTTTCCAGTGGACATTCCCGGGCTCAGAGCAGATGCCATCTGTTAAGGAAGAGATCCCGGGCACGTCCGTTTCGATGGTGTCGGTTTATCGTTCCCTCTCGTGCCGTTCATGATCTCGTGGTTCTGTGCTCCTCTACCTCCTTTTCCTCTTGTTACCTACTACGAGATCTTTAGTAACTAGAAAACTAATTTAATTTTTATATTTTTATTGTTCAAGATTCATAGTGATGTGACAATTATTATTCAAATGACGAATATTAAGATTATAACTTACGTTACAGCCAAAACACAATTTAGACCCGTGGACTGTGTTCAGCTGCGTAAGAAGACAGCGTGTTTCGGCTCTGTAGCTTCGGCAGCATTGCCAAGAAAAGCTCGGAGCACGTGGAGCGAAAGCTTGCGCTGCAGAACCAAGGATCCTGGGTTCAATCCCCACCCCTGCCCGTTTCGATCTGGATGAGCATCGTACCGGCGTGCGGTCGTGTATCACTACTGCGTGATGCACGTTAAAGACCCCAGGTTAGCGGTTGTACCGCACTGGCTAAATTGCTCATCTACAGCTGGGAGACTCGTCGCCCGTTGAGGCAGACCAAGTTCTAGACTGTATAAAAACATACACACAACCCAATTTTTTTTTCTTGTACAGAGTAGACGCAACTGCCGATCGTCATGATTCAAAAGTGCGACTTCCTCAGCATTAGATTCCGTGTTAGGAAGCTCATATAAAATTGCTTTACTCTGTCGCGAACTGTTTAAACATTTGTGGAGGACGGAAAAGCGTTTCCTGCGATTTCAGTTAATTCTTCAGTTAACTGGCAACCATCATTTTAAGCCACAATATAAACAAGTGTAGTTACTCTGAAGCGTAGCTTATTTGGTGGCACTACTTATAGAAGAACATGGCGTCTGAAATCTAGCTCAGTGCTGCGCTGTTCCGCCATGATCTTCCCTAGTGCCACTAAATAAGCTACGCTCCAGGGTAACAACACTTGTCCATATTGTGGCTTAAAATCATGGCTGCCAGTTATCTGAAAATTTTTCTGAAATCACAGGAAACGCTTTTACGTCCTCCACAAATGTTTAAACGCTTCGCGACAGGGCAAAGCAATATTACATGAGCTTCCTAACACCGAATCAAATGCCGAGGAAGTTGCACTTTTGAATCATGACGATCAGCAGTTGCGTCTGTTCTGTACAAGCACCAAGATGGCGGCGCCCACAGCAATATTTGGGAACACAGTGCCGACCCTAAGCATCGCTCATTTAGTGGCGAGGTCCACACTTCTGCACGCCCAGAGGTGTGGACCTCGTCGAAGAGGTCCACACTTCTGCGCGTCGAGTCAAAAGCAACAAGAAGCAACCGTTTCCCACCCGTAAACTGTACCAAGGAGTTCTGTCCAAGCAAGTGGCGCGGCTCTACTACTGGTCACAATCGCGCGCCAAGTGCACAGCAGCTGACAAGATTGGCAACGGGTATGGCAAGAAAGGACACTTTCCGTCTGTCTGCCTGTCAGCGAAGAAGAAGTAAATAACCACCCAAATACACAAAGCCATGTTGCACTCGAGTTATCCTCGTAAATTCCATAAGTTGAAGACGCTGCCGGCAAGTGCAGTCTAAATTCATTTGATAAAAATCACGCTTTCAAGTACCGCGAACCATTGTTGTGGAAACGCGCAAGACACGTGCGAGGAGCGGGTGCTCCGCTGCCATTCGCTTCCAAGGGCCGCTCATTTCAGTACTGCGCCGAAAACTGCAGACTAAATTCATTTGATAAAATTCACGCTTTCAAGTACCGCCAACCATTGTTGCGGAAACGCGCAAGACACGTGCGAGGAGCGGGTGCTCCGCTGCCTTTCGCTTCCAAGGGCCGCTCATTTCAGTACTGCGCCGACAACTGCTTCCAAGAGGCGCTCGAGACACGGTCCTCGTGCACTGGCGCATTTGACGCGACTTGCAAGACCAACGCAAACAAATCGAAAGGCTTGAGTCCAGACAGATAAAGAGGGATCGGTGGCCAAGTGCAATAACGAAAAAAAAAAAAAGGTTCGGTGGCCGAGTGGGCTAGAGCACACCAGCTCGGAGCACGTGGAGCGAAAGCTCGCGCTGTATAACCCAGGGATCCTGGGTTCAATCCCCACCCCTGCCCGTTTCGATCTAGATCAGCATCGTACCGGCGTGCGGTCGTGTATTATTACTATTGCGTGATGCACGTTAAAGACCCTAGGCTACCGGCTGTACTGCACTGGCTAAATTGATCACCTACAGCTGGGAGACAAGTCGCCCGTTGAGGCGGACTTGGTTCTAGGCTGTATAAACATACACACACCCCAATTTGTTTCCAGACAGGTAAGGTAGCACCGCTTCGTTCCACCGTGACATAGTAAGATCACTGTTGAAAGAGGTGTTCGTAACAAACAATAGCGTAGTGAACTCCCGAGGTCACTTATGAAGACACGAAAGTTATTTTGAGGTTCATTTGATTTTGCCTAAAAATTAGAAAGGTGAAGAGAAAAAAAAAAAGAAACGTACGCTTCACCTTAGGTAGAAACGTATTTTCTACTCTACCTATTGATGGTCCGTTTGGTTTTCTTTGTAATCCGCAAAACGGCGAAGTGTGAAATTTACAACAAAAAAATTATTTTGGGCGCCAAAACGCTAACGTCAAAATTTAATTTGCACCTCAGAGTAAGCACCTGCTTGTTGGTTAAGAAAATATATTGTAATTGTTAAAAATAATAGAATTCATGCTTCTTTTTTGTTTTTCATATCCACTAGCCACCAAACAAGGTCTGCAGAGAATGAGAATATCTGAAATAATGTTTCATAAAATAAATGTTGTTCCGAATAAGTATTTTAGCCTTCTTTGCAACTCATTTAACTATTTTTTTTTATTTCCAAATACATATTAGTAGGGTGCCTTCATGTGCGCTTTGCTTAGGGTGGAGACATCTGGCCAATTTGTCCCACACTTTTATTTTTCTTTTTTTGTTCAGAAGTGCGTGAAAGAGCGTGTCCCGGCACGGGTTTGTGGCGCTGACAGTGCTATGGCGAGATTTTGTTTTCGTCGATTTATTTGTATTTTACCCGTGAGCGCGTGCTGTCGGCATCGGGTACTACAAAGGGTGGCATCACCCTAAGCCAGGGTGCCCTAAGCAGAAGGACATTGAGGCACCCTACATATTAGGATATCTTAGGGTGTCTTCATGTTGTCCCACACGTTTATTTTTATGTTTTGTTCAGAAGCGCGTAAAAGAGCGTGTCCCTGCATGCGTTTGTGGCGCTGACTGTGCTATGGCGACATTTTGTTTTCGTCGATTTCTTTGTATTTTCCCCATGAGCGCGTGCTGTCGGCAACGGGTACTACAAAGGGTGGCATCACTCTAGAAAGAAGGACATTGAGGCACCCTAGGATATCTCTGCTCAACCCTGCACGATCTTAAGGCTGAACACCATGGGACGAATATGCTGCGAATAACCGACGAATTTTGGCCAGCGGCTTTTGCTCTGCGCGTGGAATCAACACAGTGGCTGCTACGTCGCGCGCAAAACGAGCGTGCCGTCGGGCGGCGTTCGCCAGTTATTCGTCACATAATTCGTTCCATGGAGTTCAGCCTTTAGGGTGCTTACGAGCCACGCTTGTAGCGTATGCAAGCGTTTGACCACGCGCGCTAACATAGCACGCACAAAAAAATAGAATCAACAAAAGTATCGCCTTCACAGCCTTATCAGGCCTTTCGCTATACTTCGTCTCACCCTAGCATGGACTAACCGCGAAGGCTGAGCAAGCGCGAGCGGCCAGCCTTGACTGCCTTGACTAGAGCACTTGCTGCACGAGCGCTCGTGCAGCCGCCGCGGCTTCATTCAAAGCGACTAGCTCGCGCTTTTAGCACGCGCGGCTAACAATAGTCCATACTAAGGTGAGACGAAGTATAGGAGTCTGCTGACGACTATACTCTGTGTCACCTTGTGTTATATCGCAGGAAAGGCTACAAGCGCGAGCTCCTTGCTCTAGGGCACATCTCGGTGGCACAAGCTCTCGTGCACCAAGGGCAGCTGCCAACGCGATGAGCACGCGCTTCTAGCCTTCGCTGCGGTACAACATAAGGTGAAACGGAGTATAGTTACCCTTTTTTTGCAACGTTCAAAAGGTGCCGACCAACGGAGCCATCAATAGACCCTTTCCGAAATTCAGTGCCATCTGGTGGTTCGTAAAGCAGTTTAGGTTTTGCCATATCAATGGCGGAAATGAACTCGTATCGGCACCGTCACTTTCGCAAGTCAACGGCACGCGAAGAATTGTTCAGTGTGAGTTCTTTCTCGATCACTTTCAGTTCGATGGTGACGAAAAGCTTGCATTCAGAACAAAGGTCCAACCCACTCAGATGCCTCGAGAAAATTCTATACACCAAAGTGCTTTAAAGTCGATCGTGTGCCGCCCGCAGATTGACTGAATCTGAGTTATTAGAAATAAACGCGTACGTGGCTCTTGTGTTCCATGCCTACGTCGCGTCGTGCTGACCCCCCGAATGTACAGACCTGGCATCATCCGCTTAGGAGCATCTTCAACGTCTTCCTTTATCAGTCGCTAGAAGGCCACCATTGGTATGGCACAGATGCCGTTCCACAGATGATGATAGCGATAAGGGTGGCCAGACTGAATCTCGGAAAGGGTCTATTGTAATTCTGTTGTTTCTATGTTTATACAGCGGGAAGTTAGTCAGCTCTGAGGGCATCTGGGCCGGCTTGCTAGAAACAGCGTCTCAGCTGAGACTGGGTGAAAGAAAGCACTGCCAAAGCCAGCGCACGAGCTGAGCGGGACTCAAGCTGCGTCTCAAGACGCTCGCGCGCCCCAGCCTTTGCAGTGCTCTCTTTCACCCAGTCTCAGCTGAGACGGTGTTCTAGCAAGCCGGCCCTGGTGTCTTCGTTGGAGATGAAAGACAGTGCAGTATACCACTGCTTGTCTGACATCTTAAACGTACATCACGCAATAGTGATACATGCAGACGTGTACCGTAGGCATTACAAGTAATCAAATTACTTGTAATGGGATACTTTTTGAAGTAATTTTGTAATCAGTTGATTACTTTGATTAGGCAGTAATCACAAGAGTAATCTGATTACTTTTTGAAGTAATAAAAATTACTTCTAACCCCCTGCACACCCTTCTTTTTCTGAAATGAAAAAATGAAATTTGCTTCTTTTTTCGAACAGAAAAAAAGAATGATTTTTGCGCAGCTGTAGGAAACGAGGTCAACCCCTTTGTATGTACAATTTCTGTGGAATGTTCGTTTTTTTTTTTTCGTGCTGGGACTGGGAAGCCCCAGGAAAGCCCCAGTGCGTGACAAAGGCCATTCAGGGCGAAGTTTGAGGGAGCAGAATGTAGCTTTGGAAGTCCTTCGTTCAAACTAGCCCCTCACGCACACACACACAGAAATAATAAAAAAAAACAATCCTGCTTACGTTACCTACACGCAGCCCGTAGGAGAACCAGAACCGAAGAATGTCTAAAGCGGATGCAAAATATAACAAAGCCAGCTCCAATATTTCCCTATTTCCCCTACGTAGTCTTTGTGACAAGCAAGGTTTCGAGTTGAGAACTGGTCGGGGCGATCTCTTCCGCTAATGGGTGCTACACATGATCCGTTTCAAATCCTGGAGCTGCTGCTCTTTTGTATAACATGCGAGTTCATTCACATGTGAATAGTAAAATGAGCAACAATTAAGATCTAGAACCCCCTTCGCTCCCCCCCCCCCCCAAACTGGCGACCGCCCAAATCATTAAACTTCTTCAAGCGAATTCTATGCTTGTGTCCGCATTGTGAAGGTGCAACGACCACGAAGAGGGAACTCGTTTTTTCTTCTTCAATACTTGTGAAAATGTGAAATATAGGCTCGAAGTAGTTCATTGTTATGAGCGCTAAACATGTAAGTCTTCACACAATAAAGTAATCAGAAAAGTAACGGTCACTTCTTCAAGTAATGTCCAATTACTTTTGGTGTCGAGTAATCAAGTAAGTTGATCGAATACTTTTTAGCCAAGAGTGATAGTCATTGTAATCGATTACGTTTTTCTAGTAACGTGTACAAGACTGGATACACGACAGCACGCCGGTACGATGCTCATCCAGATTGAAACGGGCAGAGGCGGTGGATTGAATCCACGACCAGTGAGCTTTACAGCGTGAGCTTTCGCTACACGTGCTACCGATCCACGAGCAACGAGACATCGCGGTCGAATTCGAGCTCAAGAGATAAACAACAACAGCAACAGCAAGAAAATCTCCGGTTTGAGGCATTTAGTACTATACTTTGTTTCACCTTAGGATGTACCGCAGGGACGGCTACGAGCGCGAGCTCCTTGCTCTAGTACGCATCTCGGCGGCACAAGCTCTCGTGCATTAAGGGTAGCTGCCAACGTTATGAGCTCGCGCTTCTAGCCTTCGCTGCGGTACAACATAAGGTGAAACGGAGTATAGTGTCGACATCTCGTTTATCAAGTTGGAAATAAAATTAACAGGGTGATTTCATTTACACAAATACGCAAATACAGCAATATTTTGCTTTCTCGTCATGGTCTTAAAATTAATATTATAGGCACCCCTAGTACGTACGGCCAAGCGTTTTGTCCCGTTTGTCTTCTAAATAATTGTATTTTCAAAAATGCCTCAAAACGCGCTAAAAACAGTCGAAACGGTCCTATTTCTGGATTTTATTAAAAATCTCTAGCGCTCTAAAAGAAAAATTCAAGGGCCGCACAACCTTCATTACGTTATCATAAGTAACCCCCAAAAGAATGAATACTATCGTGCATTCCTGAAACTCAGGTTTGTGTAGCGAAATGTGCCCATTGAGTGACGAGTGGTTGAATCCCCCTTAAACGTTTAGTTTCTTCAGCTATTCTTCGCCTCATCATTTGTCGTTCGTGACAATATAATGCATCCCAAAACTTCAGTTCAACGTACAGCGTACTATAGTCGAACAGACGTCCCCAAATTTTACGAGGAGCTTGATAACCGTGCGATATAACTTAATAAACAGCTAAAGTACGTATCAAAGACCACAAAAAGAAAACACTGACGTTTTGCAGTAAGGCCAAGAAAACCCCGATTATCTCTTTTGTAGTCAGCAACACTTACATTAGCCCTTTTAATAAGTTGTACCACACGGCTATCAAGCCTCCCGTGAAAGTTAGTACCATCATATCGACGTCAGTGCGCTGTACGTCGAACTGAAATTTTGGGGTGTCATATATGGGACAAAGGGTGTGAGAATACACCTTTTTTTTAAAGTGCACCATCTTGCGGTTACCAGGTATTTTTCACTACCTGCCGACGTACACTTTCATTGTTCCCATTTTTTTCTGTCACATTCAAGGGCAGTTTAAAGCTTCGGTGATCGAAGTCATATGATTTGAAAAAAAAAAAAAAGTTATATTTTTCAGTAAAATATCTCAATTTTCCGACTTTAGAACTTCCAGCAACCAGTCTCAGAATCTACAATCAGCCTCTCCGTCCATTCTTTTCTGAATTCTCGTGCACAATTTAATGGGCCCAGTCTATCTCGCAGACTTGGAAAATATTTTTACGGTCATTCACAAATCAGTTCAAAGCGTGTTTTAATGGTTGCTACCGTGACATGTCTCAATGACGTCGCTAGCATGACCCTAAATTAGAACAACTTCGCTGAGAGTTAGCAAACATGACCTCGTGACTCCAACTTACAATGCAACTTCAGCTGCTTAGGGTCGGCCCTCTACTTTTTTAAATTTTTATTAACAATCTCTCACACTCCATTTCTTTTAAAGTGCGTCGTTTCGCAGATGAATGTGTATTGTGCCGCCAGATCAATTCACCTGATGACCATCTCTTACAGAACGACTTAGGTGCCATGATGAATTGGTGATCCGACTGGCTTATGTGTCTGAACTACTCAAAATACAAGCTCGTTCATTTCACCCGCAAGCGCTTCATTTCATCATGCACATATTTTCTTGGAGCTCAACCCATGCAAGCTTTGTCATCATGTAAGTATCTTGGTGTGCACATTACATCTGACGTATCATGAACCGCACACATCGAATCCATTTCACTCGCCGCTTCAAAAAACGTTGGGCTGCATCAGGTGCTGCCTTCACTCTGCTCCTCCGAATCTTCGCCATTTAGGATATCAAACATGCGTGTGACCAAAACTTGAATACGCCGCTGCCATATGCAGCCCCTCATCAAGCTTACCTTGTCACCCAGCTTGAAGCCATTCAAAATCGTGCCGCTCGCTACATCCTCATACATATGATCGGGTCGAAAGCGCGACGGCTATGAAGTTCTATTGGGGTCTAGCTTCATTAGCTACGCACCGTAAATATTCACGACTCTGCCTTTTTCATAGGATCAACCACTATCATCCGGACATTAGAGCAAATCTCTAGCAACCTCCTCCCCGGTGTTCCCACAGGCTAACAAACTCTGTGTGCAACGGCCCTCAGGATCAATTATCGCATTTAATAACTCATTTGTTCCCCTAGCGATTTCCGAATGGAACTCTCTACCGGAGAACTTAGCCCCAATCATGTGCCCGGACGCATTCCGCGCTTGTTTAGTCTTGCATCTGGAAGAGTAGTTATTTGCCTGTGTGTGTTTTTCTTTTTTCTATGTGTGCTCCATGCTTGAACTAATTGATTGTGCACGAGTGCGTGTTATTGATCAACTGTGTTTACATTTGCTTTGTCTTAACCTCCTGTGTTTATATTTTTTTCTAGCTCAGTGTTTCTTTGTTGTTACTGAATTATGGATGATCCGCCCCTTATGTAATGTCCTCAAATGAGGGCCTTTAAGAGTAAATAAATAAAAAAAAATTATATGACGAAAGACCTCCAGAAAAAAAGAAAAAAAAAACATTACTCAATAATTGCTAAAACATTCCAGCACCCGCAAAACGAAAATTTATCCCTTTATGCAACGCTGGACACCAGTAACGTTTGCGGGAAAATCGCTAAATTGGGAACACTTGATCCTCCCATCATATAAATTAAGAAGAAAATAACAAATAAATTGGCTAGATCCAGTAAGCTGGGATCCCCCGATACAAAGGAATTAGCCGCATATCCATATCCATGCCAGCCAATAATGACGACCGGTATTCGGTGCCGAACTTTGCTGCATAAAATGTGCACTTTGATGCGCATTCCTTGCATACCGAAATGCAAACTTCAAGATCATTAAAATCAATCTAGTATTTTGTTTTCTAATTTGCGATTTCTGCGTACTTTATTTTTGTTTAGGAATGCCAATTCGAAGCCCTCCCGTGAGCGGCCGTTGTCCTAGCTCTCGATAACTTTTCATATCTTCGGGTGGTTTCATTTACATTCAGAGTATTTCGTACATTCATATTTTTATTTCTGAACTTTTCTCTCTTGCGGCGCATAAAACATAAAAAATGCATTTCATTTTAAATTTTGGGCGCATTTATAGTTAAAAAAGTGTAAAAGGAAATGAGGACGGCGTATTTTAGACGATTGCATTTGTACTTGGTTCGAAGCTCCATCAATCTCAGATCAGTACGCTAGGTATAGTGAAATAATTTTTGTGTTAAAATATTATCGACGAATTCGGGAGTTTTATAAAAAAAACAACAACTAAAACCCTTAACACACACTTGCAGCCAATTGCACCTAATATATATATATATATATATATATATATATATATATATATATATATATATATATATATATATATATATATAATGTGTTCGACGATCGGGGCCCGATCGTCGAACACATTACCGGAACAAACCCATCAACAAGCCGTCGTTTTTTGAAGAAGATCCGTGACTTTTAAATCCACAACGGCCTTCTGTACAAGCACAACTATGCACCTGATGGAAAGCGTTGGTTGCTTGTCGTTCCATCATCATTACGTCAAGAGATTTTACGATGTCTTCATGATGACCCTACTGCTGCACATCTTGGCCTTTTCAAAACCTATGCCAGAGTCCGCCATCGCTATTTTTGGCCCGGAATGTACCGCACAGTCGCCCACTACGTCCGATCATGTCAACCATGCCAACATCGTAAACGACCACCATCTCCTTCCAGCGGTCTCCTTTAGCCCCTACAGCCACCGCGGTACCCCTTCGAGGTTATCGGAATTGATATTTTCGGTCCCCTGCCTTTATCAACAGCTCAGAATCGCTATATGGTTGTGGCTATTGACCACGCGACCAGATACGTTGAGACCGCATCCCTTCATGAGGCCACTGCCGAAGCCATCGCACGGTTCATTTTCCAGAACATTATATTACGCCATGGCGCTCCTCGAGTTCTGATTAGTGACCGTGGAAAATCCTTCTTGTCAAGAACTGTTGAAGCCTTACTGCAAGCCTGCAAAGTTTATCACCGTCTGACATCACCTTATCACCCGCAAACCAACGGCCTCACAGAACGCTTCAACCATACACTCGCGGACATGCTCTCTATGTACAGTACATCGCCAACACCCACTCCAACGGACGCCATATTACCATTTGTCACATTTGCCTATAACTCGGCCATTCAATCCACGACTGGATTCTCACCCTTTTATTTGCTCCACGGCCGTGAGCCTTCTACCACACTGGAACAAGCCTCCTACCGTACAGAGGCTTGCCGCCAACTTGCCCGTACACGGACATTACTCCATTACCAAGCCTCCAAACGCTCCTATGATGACCGACATCAGGATCACCAATATAATGCGGATGACCTCGTACTCATACATTTTCCTACATTTTCATACACATCCCCTGATAACTACCTCGTGGAGCCTGAACAGCCTTCATCTGACCGCCGCAACCGTGGTCGGCATGTCGTGCATGTCGGTCGGCTCAAGAGCGTATACCGACAGCTACTTTGTGATTTTTTTTTTCCTCAAGAGAAATTTTATGTTCCGCAGAAAAAGTTGTAATATGTTTTTGCGCTTGCACAACAAGTAAAACATACATCATTTGCTAAAAAAAGAAAAAAAAATGTCGACCGGACATGGTCGTTCGATCCTATCTGAAAACGCCCAATACAAACAATCTCAGGCAATCGGAATTTTTTTGCTTTTAAGTATCTTTTTTTTTTCTACGCGTTGTTTGGCCCTCCACTGCGGCGGATCTATTCACTCTTAAAAAAAAGGGTACTGTAGTATCCTCCTTAAGGGGGTAACTGACTTGCACAAAGGGCAACCCCTTTTGGAGGTATCGTTACCCCCTGCATCGAGGGTGCAAACTTACCCCCTGGGTTAGGGTGCAACGTTGCCTCCTTTTGGAGGTAACCTTAGTTCCTTTTGGTGTTAAAAGTGCATCCTTTATGGGTCAGCCTTTACCTCCTTTAGGGCGGAATTTCAACCCTTTTGAGAGGTAAGACGACGTAATTGAGGGCGCTGCTTTTACCTCCTTTTGGAGGGAACTATGATTCACTTTGGGGTTGAATGCACACGATGAGGAAAACAGCTCAGAAATCGCGAACTACGAAGAACAAACACGACAGAAAAGTGCTGTCCTGTCATGTTTGTTCTTCGTAGTCCGAGCTTTCCGAGCTGTTTTCCCCATCATGTATAACAGCAACCAACTGGCCCAGTTCACCACCTTATTACAGGTTAAATGCACACTTGATGGAATCACTTTGGAATCACATGACAATGTTTTATTGTGGCTGTCACAAACAAAATGGCATAAAAATCAATGGCATGACTAGACATCTTATAAAAGTTCTAAGATTAAACCACTAAGCGCAATAAAGGCATCTGGAACAACACTTTCGGGGCTCTAGTCGTAGCTAAAGATGAACTAGAGGCAGAATGCAACCAGGACTGCCTCAGCAGGCGACGCGGCTTCGAGATCTCCCTCCATTGCCGCATAGCTGGGCGCCTCAGGATTAATTAGGCTTGAGCTGACAGCCACCGGGTAGATTGCACTGCCTGCCTGGAACCAAAAAAATGTGGAAATCATGTGATATGAAGTTGAAACATATCATCCCCAATTTGAAGAAACTGTGAAGAAATATTAGATTTTTCTAAGACGCATTTGGAGCATTTGATGGGCCACTGATTCCAGCATTATAAAGCATCGACCATACTTACCGGACGTGACCAGTTTAACTGTTGACTAACTACCACTGACTAAAATTATCACATGGCGGGTGGTAATCATAGATTAGTAAGCACTTTGTATTCACCGGTCATGTTTAAATTTGTCACCCCGATTTACTTAGGTGACTAACAAATCTTAGTCAAAGGTGTACAACTACTGTAGCAGGTTAGTATATACAAGTGCTGATTGTTGGGCGAGTTGGTATTGTACGTGAAAAAAACATGATTGCGCTTTAAGACAAGGACTGAGGAAGAACATACACCACAGAGCGCTACACCACATTAGCTACTCAGCACCACAGCAGATCCCTATGACCGCCAACCCTAAGTGCCGAACTTCGGAAAATATGCAAATATTTTTGCCGAAGTGCTCTGCCAGATGAAAATTGAATTTGTTTTATTCAGACATGAGAAGAACAGCACACAAGGACGAGAAAACATAAAAAGACCACGCCGAAAAAGACACACTCAAGCGCCTTGTGTGTCTTACTCTAATTTATTTACTCGAAGTATACCCTCAATTTTCTCTGGAAAATGAACGAACACCACACACACAAATAAAATTAAAAAAATCAAGAACCTCATTTCAATTGCCCAAATGCGAACAAGAACATCAAAATAATATATCTGACTACGCTTACCTGCAGTTGCGTCCAAGGTAGCAGGCATCCAGTACCCTCGACGAAATCACCCTACAACGTTGCCGCAGGACGAAAGAAATATATTCAATCAACTTCAAATCATGCAAACCTGAGTTATATCTAACTCGCCTACTGAATGATCAGAGTTTTAGAAATGCCTGATCACACGCAAAGAAAATGCCAAGACAATATAATTGCTAACCCGCTGCCTGTCACAACTTCATGACCTTATTCCGTAATATAATACTATCAATGTTTGCGAAGCGCACGAATAATTAGCTCAGACATTTCTATTCGGTATTTCAAGGTAACGTGACATTTTACCAAACTATTTATTAAACCTCGTTAAATTAAAAAAACAAAAAAAAAACAACGTTGATATTAAAAATCAGTGTTTAACACTGATTTTTACAAATATCACCGACATTGAGAATAAATCGCGCCGGTTGGCCGGTGCCGCCAATGAATGCCTGATCGACTACTGCTCTGCGGGGAACAAACAAAATAAAACAAAAAACAACCACCTTATGAGATTTTCAAATATCTGATCAGATCCTCAATTTAACGTCCGACGCGACACACCAACGGCCCCAAAAAGAGAAAACCTCCTACCCCCTCACGCCTTAAACGTAGGCGACACCCGATTGAAAAGGCGTCTTGCTGCCCGGCTCGCCGAACCGCCGCTCTCCCCCTTCGTCCACCCGCACACACATACACCGGGAAAAGCTGCTGGCTAAGCCACTGGTTAGCGTATGTCAACCTTCTAAATGTGCGCTAGTGCAAGCGACAGTCATTCCTGTTCTTGCTCTTTATGAACTTCGATGGTCTAAACCGTGTCTGCGTTCGCGCCACACACTAATTTTATCGAACGCTCGACGCCTTCAAACGTGCCAACATGTCCGCCAACCCTTTGTCTAAGGAAGACGGGGGTCGCCTTCCCGGGCGGTCATAACCGACGCCAACTGCCGACCGCGCAGAACATTTCCTTACCTGCATACGGAGCACACGACTTGGATCTTCGACTGAAGTCAATGCAGCGCTCTCGGTGACCTCGTAAGAAGAGACTGAACCGAACAGAACAATAAAGAACGTTCCTGCACCGGGACGCCTCCGTCGAACGTTCGAGAAGAAACACCGTTATGCCGTCATGACCGGGCGCGTCGGCGGCGAAGGCGCGGACACTCTTCGGCCGGGCAGGCGCTCTCCCACGCATGCGCGAATAATCACGTGTCATACGAGGAGACCAATTAGCGAACTCGTTTGCGCCTTTCCACAGCCAATCGCAGCGCCCAGGCTTTGGCAGTGCAAAACAGGTGCACCCTCTGGGAGGTAATACATGCCGCCTTGGGGCCCCTTCGCGGCGAACTTCACCTGGTAGCACCGCATTCTTCGTGTTTGCTGCGCTTGAGGAGGTAAAAAGCGGAGCGCTTTACCCCTGGGCGGGAGGAGGGTGGTAAAGGCGGTCTGTTACCTCCTTTTGGTCCCCTTTTTTCTAAGAGTGTTGGCGCTCACAGGCGGCGCAGGTTCAGGTTCTACCGCGCCCTACCTCCTATATCATGTTACCGCCAAGGTTGTGGGCTGATCTGTTTGCAAAGTCGCTCCGGTTGCTTCCTTTACGTCGCGTAGACGGAAACGCTATACGCCGGCTGTTGAAACAGGTACCGCGAAGCATGTTACAGGGTGGCGCACCTCGATCGCTCCGGCCAATGGGCATTTTTGGGTCGGTTGTACGAAAATGTATTAGAAATTTTCCCTTCAAAACTACCGTCCACCTCTGTGCTGTCAATTCGTATTTCCTGACCACCCCGTAGCATTTTTACACGTTTTATTAAAAATGAAATTGTGAAGAACGGGTATGTGCACGCACCATTTATGGCAACCGCGTTAGCGTCAATTTGGCCCTGTTCCTCGCTTTATAACTTAAAAGCAACACAAATATTGCATCATGTTTTTGCACTCTGTTAGTGCATATTATAAACGTTAATTTCAGAGAGTTTAAAGAAAATTAAAGATGGCCTTTTTTTTAAAATGATTTTCAAAATAATGCATTTTTAGTGACATGCCCCTGTGTGAGCAATTCTTGTAAATATTTCCAGCTAACCAGGACAACAATATTTCACGCAAAGATGAACTATATACAGGGCAACAGACTGGTAAAGTTTGAAGACCTTAGCTTTTATAGATACGGAGAAAAATATTCTTGAATTCAGAGCGTTATTGCGCAATGTGCCGTGTTTGCGATTTTTTTTCTCAAAATAACTACCCTAATACTCGGTGATTAATACTTTTTGTCAATCCTTCTTATGCCTAATTTGTTAGTTAGTATTTGAAGACCCGTAGCCCGAACAGTTTTTTGGGGGAAGCCACCCGAAATGTCAACATCGCGCGATACGCAAAACGCGCCTGTGACTGAGGGGGTGCTTACAAATTTTTTTCGCAAAGACAAAAATTTTTTTCCGAAAACAAGGATTGGTTTTATTCTTCTGGGCATAAAGCCAGCACAATATATTTATTTCATCAAAATTAAAAATGGTCACCGGACAGGGTTGTTCGATCTTATCTATACAGGGTGTGTTTTTTTTAAGCTTAACAGATTTGTTTAAAAAAAGCCGTGAAAGTTACTTATGCCGCTTGTGGAGGTAAATTATACGGCCAGGGGGACATATTATAGGGGGCTAATCGTAACGATCAATCGGCTAATTACTTAAAATTCGTTAATTAACTTTTTAATTAATGAAAATAGACCTATGGTTTCAATTAGAAATTGGTTCAGCGTCATTGAAAACCCCTAAATCAGTCATTTTCAGAAAGACTTTGAACGCGTGAGAAGCGTAGTAGTGAACTGAAGTTACCGCTCGTGGAGCAGGTACAAAGCTAGAGGTTGCGATAAGGCACCCGCGCGATTTTTCCGTCTCTTATCTAGCCCCAGCCTTGTACCTGCTCCACGAGTGGTAACTTTAGTGCACTACTACGCCTCTCACGCGCTCAAAGACTTTCTGAAAATGAGTGATTTAGTGGTTTTCGATGACGCTGAGCAAGTTTCTAATTGGAACCATATGTCTATTTTCATTAATTAAAAAGTTAATTAACGAATTTTAATTAATTAGCCGACTGATTGTTACGAATAGCCCCCTGTAATATGTCCCCTTGGCCGTATAACTCACCGTCCACAAGCGACACAAGTGTAACTTTCACGGCTTTTTTTAAACAAATCTGTTAAGCTTAAAAAAACACCCTGTATATATAATATATATATATATATATATATATATATATATATATATATATATATAAACAAACATATGCAGATGAATGAACCGTACTTAATCTAATGAATCAAAGAATCAAAGTTTTCAGGAACCCGCCGAAAGCCAAAAATTGGCGGAGCCAATTTTTATATATATATATATATATATATATATATAAAGTGGTGAAGGTTTACAAATACTTCCGTTCATATATAGGCCAAAGTAGGGTGCGCAGACGCAGCAGCCGTAGGATAGTAACCGTAAAAAAAATCTAATTTAACGCGAAAAAAATCACAGAGAAAAAAAGTGAAAGCAGTTTACAACTCCCTGTAACGCCGAATTGGAGCGCAGCTCTTGAGGAGGAGGAGGGAAGGGTACTCAGGGGAGGGTATACCCCTCCTCCTCCTCCTTCCCTCATTCTTCAATCTCCTTCGGAGAGGGGGGGGGGGCACGTGACCTCGGGGGGAGGGGGGTGGCTCGCGCGGTGCATTATGGGACATTTCCCATAATGCACCGCGCTGTTACGCCGACGCCGACGGCGACGCCGACGCCGCTCAAGCCGGAAACGGGCGTCTAAGAGCTGCGCACTAAAAGGTAAAAAGCCGAAAAAGAAAAAAAAAAACTGGATTAGTTTACAAAAATAATCAAGGCTAGACACAAGAACGCTAGATACGCGGTGAGTACACTTAAAATGTGTAATTGTCATTTACGGATATTGTGGATCATATTCAGCCTATTTCTGAACACGACGGGTATGTATTTCAAATTTCGTTGAGGTATCCCTTTAAGGAGATCTTGAGAGCCTGGCAACCACAGCAGCGTAGTCTGGCAACCGGGGGAGGACTACTTCCGTCCGACATTTTGTGGCTCTGACCTAGGAACTCTATGCGATTTATCAGGAATAAAAAAGACAAAGAGGTAACGCCATCTTGTGTTATCACGAAATCCGCTTGTTCTAGCTACAGTGTTCTAGAGAGTTGTAGTGGCAAGAGCGGCGGCCACCGCGTGAAGATTTTGCGCGTAGACGACACCGTAGCGCTGCTGTTCTGTGCCCTAGGAACTGTGGCAAGAGGCTTGAATAAAGAAGAACGAAGCGCCGGCGACACACGCGCTTCATGTCTAGAGCCCAGCGGACATGGCATCGTCTCGTCCTTCCTAGATATTTCTACAGGAACGTGCCCCCCTCAGCCTCGTCGTCGGCGCTGCTCGGCGTGTACTATTAGCCCCGTGCGCGACCGAAAGCGTCGCTGTGGTCGGCCTTCCATGATTGGCCGAACGCTGACTATGAGTATGACGTCGGAAAGAGGATTTATCATCGACGGAAATAAGAGGAATGAAAGAACTTTACTTTTGACGGTGTTGGCAGTGTTCCTTTCAGAGCGCAATGATTTCAAGCTTCCACCATGCTAATAACAAACACCATTGAACTGGTTGTTTGCAAGGTAATAACGTGACAAGGGGGAACCACAGGAGGGCACCACCAAAACTTCTCGCCGCTAATAGAACATAGAACATAGAACATAGAACATAGCTTTATTTTTCATTTCAACGATACAGGCTTGTGTACCTAGCTCGGCAGGTGGCGAAATCACAGTGTAATTCAAAATGAAAGGGTCTATTTACCCTCAAAAACACAATTCAGAAAAATACTGACAAGGAATACACACATATATATACACACCCATATATATAGAAGACACACCGTTACTTGGCACGTAATACAGGAGGTCAGAAAATGTCAAATCACTGATCTAGGTTTCGGAGTACTTTTTTAAGTTTATTTTTAGATTTTATAGAAAGCAATGATTCTGGCAGGTTGTTGAAAACATGTGGTACATAATACATTCGAGTTCGCTCGCCATATTTTGTTCTGATTCGCGGTACATCAAAACGAAGTGAAGGTCTCATTGATCGCGGCGGCAGATATGGAGTTTTAAACATAGAATTCCAGAAGTGCCGGAGAACGACTGTTTCTTTAAAAAGCCCCTCAAAAGACGGTAGTCGAAGTTCACGAAATATACATGTATCAAGTAGGATATCTGGCTTATCAAACGCAACACTTTTCAAAATACCTTTTAATAAAGAATTTACTTCGTTTCATCTTATGTTGTACCGCAGAGAAGGCTAGAAGCGCGAGCTCATAGCGTTGGGAGCTGCTCTTACCGCACGAGAGCTTGTGCCGCCGAGATGTGCCCTTGAGCAAGGAGCTTGCGCTTGTAGCTTTTCGTGCGGTACACCATAAGGTGAAACAGAGTATTAAAGGGGTACTCCGGCGATTTCTTCATGGTCCCCGATTTGCTTAAAATTTTGCTAAACTCGCCAAACAACATCGCTAAAATAGTATCCCAAATATTAGGTCAAAATAATTTTTTTTTCACGAAGTTATTGAATTTACAATTTTGGTCCTCACCGTGTTTTTCAAACTGAAAGTCTCTACTGGCAACAACGAAAAAGTGACGTCAGTGGAAGGCAGCGGTTCACTTTTTGGGCTGTAGAATTTGTTCCCAACTGATTCCAAGCAGTTTCATGGTGTCAAATCAATGCTTTGGAAGCTCGCTCCAGTACCCGCGCGCCAGCACGGATCAAATGATTGGCATATTCTATTTTTTAGACTGCTTGCTCGACTGGCAAGCCTGCCTGCCACTGACGTCACGGCACTGAAAAGTGTGGGTATATTTGAATGTTGGTTTTTGCATAATTTTCATTTGCCGATTTCACAATAACTAATATGAATTTTGCGATACTAAATAGCATACTGGAAAAAGTAAAGGCCGGGGAGTCAGAAAATATAGTTAGTTGAGGTAGCCCAAAAAATCGCCGGAGTACCCCTTTAAGGCCGGTTCAGACACTTGCGTTTGAGTGCGTTTGACTGCGTTGCGGCGAGAACCGAACGCGAGTCACCGACACATCTGTGCTTCGTATGAAGCGTGAAATCCAATCCAAGGAATCATCTTGGCACGCGATATAAGCAGCAGGGATGTCCTGGTTTCTCGCTGCCGCAACGCAGTCAAACGCAGTTAAACGCAACTGTCTGAACCAGGCTTAACACTTCAAAGCGCAAGGAAACAGACGCACACAAAAATAAATTTTAAACACCCAAAGAAAGAACCCTCACAATGCGCTGACTCTGATGTCTGTGGTGTATTACACTTCATCTTCATCGTCTTTTTTTTTTGCTATTATACACATGGAAATGAAAAAAGAAAGGAAGAAAAAAAAACACAAAAAGAAAGCTCTCAACGCAGTGGTAGCCAACGTTATTGGAGCAAGCTTGCTCCAGTAACGTTGGTGGTAGCAGACAACACACGAGACATGGAAGCAAGATCCAACTGCAGCGCCGCTAGTTCTCGTGACCGCCACCTGGGCCACTCGCCTCTGCAGGCGAGAATAGAAAGCTGCGAAACTGAGCTTGCTTCAGTAACGTTGGTTCTATCGAGCAACAAGCTCCGCCCATTGGCCAAACTCTCTCAGTATAAACGGCTTTAAGAAAAGCCTTTACCGGGCGCCTCTAATGGCAAAGCGACGCACTTCATCGGCGACAGCGTTTTCCTTAGGAAGCCATTTTGTGGGCCGGTCGGAATTACAGTAGGTCGTGGTTCTGCATATCTGCTCTCTGAGCCTGGCGCAGATGAAGCCACCGGAAGTTTGATCCTTGTCTCAGAAGTCGGGCGTCTGCTAGGCTTCATAGTGCATTCAGTCGATGTTCGATTAGTGCTTTCTTATGTTTTTGAGTGGGTTTTAATAATCCCGTTTTAAATGAAATCCCGATAATAAGGCATTTGAACGTGTGACCCACGCGCCCTTGTTCAACTAGAATCACGAAATGTTCACATCTAATGGCTTCCCAGGAGACTTCTCGGGTCCGCATACGCTGTTACTGCGCAACAAGCAGGCTCTCTTGAGATTACAAGAAAAACTCCAGCGCCCTGAACGTTGTTCAAACCAGCAGTAGGAAGGGCTGAAAAAAGCCTGTCAAGCGCTCACTTCCCGGAAACGCCGCTTACTTCCGGTGGCTTCGTACCAGTTTGCCAACGTTGCTGTTTGCTCAATGCGCCATTGAGTCCCCTAGTGAAGATCAGGGAAGCAATCAAGCACACACAAAAAAGAACACTGGCTCTGCTATAGTCTTTTTTTTTTCAAAAGTCAAGTCATCTAGTAGCTGCTGAGCCAAAATTCGAGCCCGCCATTTTTCGGGCACGTACACTGATCACGTATTGGACACGAGTCCTGCGTCAACGCTCGGCGAGGACTCGAACCCAATCACACGCCTTGTGCACAAGAAATGGCGACCGCTAATGTAGCTTGAGGGGGGTTTAAAAGTGTCCATTGCGCGGATCGTCCTTTCCACACACATGCACACACACACATACACACACGCACACACCCAAATGAAACAAATGAAAGCCGTTTACAACTTCCTGTAACGCCGAATTGGAGCGTAGCTCTTGAGGAGGAGGAGGGAAGGGTTACTGAGGGGAGGGTATACCAAGTATTTGGTATAGCCGAACTCAGCTCTGTGACGTCACGGCGCGGTGGTGGCGCGTCGGTCGCACTTCCGGTCTGCGGCTGTGGGCAGAAGTCCCATGTCAGACGTGTATTTCTGCGTTGTTTTGAAAGGAACCAGACAAAAACCTGCCTTCTCGTCAAAATGCCGCGACTGGGGCCGTACCAGAAGTGTCGAGAAAGGTTTGAAGGTCAGTTTTCACGTGCTCGGTTCGTCCGAAAATCTGGATATGTGCCGTGAAAAGGGAAAAGCAGACGCCGTCGGACAACGATTGCTTGGGCGGGAAGCACTTTGGGTTTAATTCACGGATACTTGTGGTCATCAGATTTATTTGTTTTGTTCCAACATGAACGCCAGAAAACCGTCAAGTTGTTCGGACCACCTGCGGACTACGTTCAGTGCGTCTTCAAGTTCAAACGGCCGCCCGATCGTTCGAACTGTCGTCTTCTCTTTCAAACGTTTCTGTTTGTCGTCTGATCTCTTAGACAACGCCGGCCCGTAGACCAAATGTTGGCCCGGTACTTACGATAAGAAGTAAGTGCAGGCCTCAAAAGACTAAAGTTTGAAGGTTGGTAAGCAGGCTCGATGTAAGCAGGAGATACAGTTGATCATTGTTACCAGTGACCATCACCGACTTGTTATGCCTAATTCACTTGGTCCGATTCCTTGCGATTTTCAGTATCAACGTCGACCATCTGAGCTACGGTTCACGCTTTTGCAGCCAGAGCGGCGTCGCGACCGAAAATTGCGAGCGAAATCTCATCATGCGAATCAGGCTTTAAGCGCTAGACACATGCGCGAAAAATCCATCCGACCCGACGTCCGATCCGTCAATACGACTGCCTGATCCGAAAACTTTGGTCACTTCAGACGTCGGATCGGCGATCCGTCGTGCGTCCAACGTGCCAGATAGTTTCGCACGGCGGACGGACTGTCGGGAGCGTCCAGCCATTGACAGCACAGCTAGCGCGAACGTCATGATGACGTACTGGGTCTGGCAGGACGAATAAGAAAGCGGGACGGGCGACGGGAAGCCGCGGAGGCGTGGATCCCGCTGACCCATTTCAAAAAGATGGCCCAGGCAAAGAATGCACGCGCTAGCGAGAACGAGCTCCTAACTTCGCTCGTGCGAGCTAAACCGCGTAAATCTGGGACCAGAGGTCTATGAACGAGGACCTCCGCTGAGTGCTTGGATCTCCTGGGCGGAGCCGAACGGATCGGAAGCGTGTGTCTCAAACTGTCGCGTGCGGCAATTCGGAGCGGCGTTCGGGCTGTCGGATCGGACGTCGGATCGGACGATTCTGCCGTCCATGTGTCTCGCGCTTTAGCGTACATACTGCCAGGGATTTCCCCAGACCCCCCCTAGGGGGGTATACACCCCCCCTAGTTTTCCTGGACACCCCCCCCCCCTTGAATCTAAAAAAAAAGGAAAAAATAAAATTCTTTTTTTCAGATTAAGTAGAAAACACCACCTCTCAGGTGTATATATAGAGAAAGGGAAACATACATTACGGGTATGAGCATTTGGTTAATAGACGTCTGTAATTTAGCTTGTGGACTAAAAAGAAACAGTTTTATATTTTATCTAGCCTCGCCTCGCATCGCCTCCCCCCCCCCCCCCGAGCCATTGGGACACCCCCCCCCCCCCCCCCCCTTGATTAGAATCCTGGGGAAACCCCTGCATACTGCGGTGTCCACGCGGAATGAATCGCCACGTGTCACATTATTCACGCGAAGTTTTGCGGTGTAACGAGTCTCGGTAATTTCGCTGTCGCCGCTCAAGTAGTCAGACATCGCCAGGAAGACGTAGAATCAACAATTCGAACGCGAAAAAGGGCAGGGGGACTCACACCGACCCCGACAACATCGCATTTCAATGGTTTGTTTATGGGCAACGGCGAGCTTCTTGCCCACACCCCCATCGCGCATGCGCGGCGCCGGTGGCGTCCGCTAGGGGCGCTCCGGTTTGTTTGTAAACATGAGTTGGTGTATACCCGTCCTTTCTCCTCCTCCCCTGACGGGGGGTCACGTGACCTCCGGAGGGGGGGGGGGTCACGTGACCTGGGGGGTGTCACGTGACCTGTGGGGGTCACGTGACTTGGGAGTCATGTGACCTGGGGGTCATGTGACCTGGGGGATTACGTGACCTTACGGTTACGCCGACGGCGACGCCGACGCCACTCAAGCCGGAAACGGGCGCCTAAGAGCTTCGCTCTAAAAAAAAGAAGATAGTGAATATTTGTTTTGAAATTTTAATGCGCAAGGTATCTCCCAATTGTGCGCCAGCGTAGATCTACGGTTGGTGAAATAGAATTTTCATTCAGGACAAGCTTTTTTTCTCGTAGACTGTTCTAAACACCGAGATCATCATGGCGCTGTGGCCACTATTATATGTATAAAATTATTTCATTTTATTTATTTTTGCCAGTCCCTAGCGATGCATTAACTCCTGCAAAATGTTTGGGCACGGCAGTGTAAAAGAACAGTAGTCAGTAGTATAAACATAATCAAACACATTTTATAGTAAAGGTAATGCAGCCTTCAACACCGTTCACAGTGTCCCACTGCTGCTGAGAGGTAAACCCAAATTGCGTGACTGTAAAACACCAAGAAAAAATCGCATACGCTCTGCGCGCTACCAGTCGCGATGGGTCCGTCCCATTTATACTTATAGTCTGTTGCAGGTTAAGAGTGCAGGACAAGCTCTTTTCACAAAGCCCTCCGCTCCTTCCACTTTAATAGAGCGAACGCTGGAAAGGAGGCGAGGTGGGACTAGAGGGTAAAGGGCTTTGTGGGTGGGGTTTGTCCATTACTTAACCTGTCACCGACTATAGTCACTTTGACGTCTTCAGCGAACCCCTTTTCAGAGACAGGACTTTCAGCAAGCAGTCACCGATTGTGTCATGTAGAATCACTAACTGTTTGTGGCCATTACGCACAAGCCCCCTGTAGTTGCTGTCTGAGAGAAAGTCCAGCATCTCCTTTCCACTGACGGCGGTGGTGACGCTGACCATCGCCCCCTTGGGCTTGAGAAGCCTGAGCAGGTTTCTCAGAGACTCCACGAAGAGGTTGCCTACACTGTGCATCTCCTGGAGTCTACTCGAAGTCGTCTTAAGGATCATGGACATGTGTTCCATGGCATGGGCTACCTGCCGAAACACCTCGCTGACGCCAGGGACGTCTTCTAGCTGGGCCGGCCGCTCCACGAAGGCAAATTGGTGAGGCCGCCTCACGCGCTGGCACAGGGTGCCAGAGAAGTCGTTCACCAGTTCCCAGGCCTCTTGCAGGAGGAGCTGGGGCAGGGGGGCCATCATTGGTGATGGCGACGAAGACTGGGGCTTGGTGAGCGCAGCTGTGACCCGTTCAGGTGCCCTGGGAAACACTGCGGCAGTGGGAGTCCTCCTGGGCAGTGGCATGGCTGCCCGAGGGGGAAGAGGACGCCTAGGTGACTTTCGGTACATACCGAGCGCTCCACCGCTTGCCGTGGGACAGCTGCGGGGTGTGCCTGCGGCAGGTAACGATGCCGGCACCGCACGATCGCAAATAAACATCCCCGCGTCCATACTTGGGAAGTCTGGGCCTGAATTAAGGCACTGACAAGGAGTTCGAACGTTGACCAAAATACGGTAAACGCAGGCGGTCGACAGCCGTTCGTGTCACGTGCGGCGATCGTGAGTGAAAGTGTTCTATGAAGCCTTGGGGAAGGGGAATAAAGGAAGAAGAAGTTTATCACGGCAGTGAAGCCAAAGCTAGAAGCACGAGACCAGTGCTTTTTGCTTTTCTCCATAGCTCGCGCGATCGAGCAAAGCCTGAACGCACGGAGCTTTCGTGCTCGCGCTTCCAGCTTTGACTTCGCTCGCACATGAGATGAAACGAAGTATATACTCCGTTTCACCTTATGATGTACCGCAGGAAAGGCTACAAGCGCGAGGTCCTTGCTCTGGGGCACATCTCGGCGGCACAAGCTCTCGTGACTTAAGAGCAGCTGCCAACGCTATGAGCTCGCGCTTCTAGCCTTCGCTGCGGTACAACATAAGGAGAAACGAAGTATACAGTTTACTAGCATACGGTGTAGTTTGGGACCGGAGTGACGCTCGCGTGAGGCGTGTGGTGTAGATTGCGATAGGTGTCGACACCGGCGCATAGGCAGAAGGGTCAGTATGGTGGTGGTTGTGCACGTGCAGTACGCACACGCGCACGTGCGGCGGCACGAGCGGACTGCAGCGACTTTCTGCTGCCCTGTCGACTGCAGCACCGCGGTTGTTGTCTATGCGCGCAGCCTCAAAAGCTCCATTGCCGAGCCGCGCCGGTCCAAACAGTGTGATGTACAGGGGGAACAGTGAACCCGCAAAACAGTCACTCAAGTCGACACACAGAAAAGAAAAAGACAGCGCTGACTAAGAACTCTTTGGTACACACTAAACATTATCACACCCTTGAGGGTGTAAATGGCTTCTCCTATAACTAACACCCTTGTTGGTGTAACAAAACGCCCTAAGAAAAGGGCGTTTTTCTAACACCCCTAAAGAACGGCGTGTGATTCCACTGTACACCTTTTTATTAGGGTGTTATGACTGCGCAGTACGCCCTCTAAATTGGGCGTACCTCCGCCAGAAAGGAAAATAAAAAAAGACGCGATGACCAACAACCATAAAGTAGGTTGTAATAACCCAAAAGAGTGCACGAAAAAATGACTGCCAAGGTGTCGAAACATGCCCGGTTCACTTTTTATTTTTCGATCAAGGTTCTACCAGGTTCTACTAAATTCTCTATAGACGATTGCAAGCAGGTCATCTGGCCACAGCCATGTCTTGGCTTATGCGGGCAAGTGCGTACAATTAAGAGCTTACCAAAGGGCAAAGCTACGTTCACGCGCGCGTCATCAAACTTGGCGGGCAAGACTAAAAGAAATAGTTCCCCTTTATCCTCGCAATTTCACCACGTCAAGACGCTTCTGAACCAGTGGCGTTCCGTGCGTGTAAGGTCATGAACATTCCAACCGGATATTGTTTCATAACCCCTTTAAATTGTACAACCGAAGGTCCTAGTTCAATCTCCAACTTTACTTTTCTTGCGACATTTATGCTTTCTAGCACTGGTGACGTGGACAAAACTGGCAGGCTTGCAAAGACAGAACGACCGGGAGTTGCTTGGGACGCGTAAGCGGCAGTTCATGTTTGTAACAATAAAATGTTCTATTGAGACGGAACCAGGACTACTATCGGAAGCATGCTTGCAGAGTACTTACAAATGAAAAAGCGATCTCATGTAATCCGTGATAGATGCATAATCCGATTCGGGCAGCACAGAACAATCCACAAACACAATGTCGAGGATGAAGGCGGTCGCTCACATTCAACGGAAGTTTCGTGGTCGCCGATGAACAGCTCTCTGTCGTGATAGATGCGTAATTCGATTCGGGCAGCACAAACCAACGGAAACACAATGTCGAGGTTGAAGGCAGTCGATCACATTCAACGGAAGTCTCACGGCCGCTGATGAACACCTCTTTGTCGAAACGCGTCCAACAAACACAGCACAATAATTCCATGGACTTCGACGAAATAAACGACCATTACCGAAAAGTTGGCATGGATGTCTTCGGGCCGTTCATGACAAAAAATCCCGGCCGCAACTGCAACGCACGAAGAGGAAAACAGTGACGGGCGCCCCTTTTTGAAAACCGGACCTAAGTGGCCGCTACAACTCACCATAACTTGGCATACGGCAAGGACTACGGCCCCAGTGAGCCCATTAGCGCGCAAGAGCGAGTCACGTGACAAATTTTCGTCCAAGCGTTTTTGTCCTACGGAGAGCGGTCACGTGTTTCGCGCCGCCCCTCTGATTTGCTAGAAGCGGCCTTCGCACTCGCTCACAGCCACACAAAGACACAAAAGATGGTGTGGAGGCTTATCAGAAGACGAGGTTAAAGGGGGTTGGACAAAGCAGCTAATCCACCTGCGCTGCTTTGCATTGCCACCTGCACTGCCCAGGGAAGGTCGCGAAATGGGACTCGTCTGGAATTGCTTTGCGTAGTACAACCTTGAGCGCGTCAAACTGTTACTCATGTAGAAGCGCATGCTCTGGTGCGGACCGCGAGATCACAAAATAAATAAAAAAAAAAAAACTTGAAAGCCGTCGAAGCACGGGACAAAGCTAAGACGCTGAGAGCATGAAACACTAAGAGACGCGGCTTCACGTATACCAAAAAAAGTGTCGGGATGCTAGATATTTTGGCGTCATTACGCAGAGATAAGAGTCGTGAACCCTAGCGGGGTTGTCATGAACCCGGCACTTTCAATGGTCTTGCGACATTGTTTCTTCAGAAGTGCACACAAAAATAAAATCTCAGTGAAGGTGCTATAAGTAGTGCGTAACCCAGTCAGGTGAGTTTGTAATACCCGAAATGAAGGCACAGTATGTTCAAGGCTTCATCGCAGGAGGTCTTTCTCGGGTTAAAAGTAAGCAGATTCTGGTTTGCTTAATCTTGTTTTGTTTTGTGTTTATACGTCGGATTTTAGGCAGACAAGAAATAAAAATACCTCGCCGGCATAGCCGATTCACGCAGGACACTCTTGACACTCAACCAAAAACGGCGCCGTGTACGTTATGTCAGGATGGCGTCGGCGCGACCAATCCCATTTTTCACAAATATTGGCTAGACCAAAATGGTATCGGCACAATCTTTCCGATATAATTCCATACCGGCGCAATACTGTGTGTTGCCTCGGTTGTATATTTACACGTCTTCGTTCATTTTTTTGCGAGCGGAGATTATTTATTTAAAATCAAAGTTGAACTGATAAAACTGATGCACGCGCCACACGTAATTATCGGCTCGTGTCGGACGGAGAGTTCAATTGGAGTTGCAAATCTATTCTCTAGAACGTCCTAACCATACGCCACTTCGTGTGGCGATTAATTATACTCGATGTTTGTACCGCCGTACATCAGCAACAGCTTCACCAAAGCAATAGACATGAACGTCTATGAAATCATGGGTGTGTTTGACAGCATCACCATTACACCCTGTTCGAGGCGGGGCTTAGGCCGCACGTCCGGAGGCTTCCTGGCTCGTGACGACGACCATTCCCCGAAGAGAAGAACCCAGAGGTCCAGTGGAGGTGGGAGAATTGGTAACGTAACGGACGGTTTAATTACATGGTAGCGATACAGTCGTCAAATCCAAGAGAACAACTGAGCAGCCTCACGCCCCGCCTTATATAGGGGTCCGTTTTCTCCCTCACTCTCCGCCAGGGCAGCAGGTGCGACCGCCAAGTGCGTTGCAGCAAAGCCCGCCGCGTCGTAGCCAGAAGTGCGTCGTAGCCATGGTTCTCCGCAGTTAGGCCAGGCCTCTCTCCCCTTCCGGAGCGCACGAACCCACACGCACACACACACACGTCCCGTTGACGTCACGGACGCGTTGAGACTCGTTTTGGGCAGGCATCGACAGGTGGGCGACAGTCCAGAACACGTCGGGACTCGTTTCGGGACTCGTTTCCGCAGCGTTGAAACTCGGAAAAGGTTGCCGAAGGTTCCATTCTTAACAGCCCCTCCGGGGCCAGGGAAACCTCGAATGGCCGGTGGTACAATCGCTGGCCTGAAGAGGTGGGCTTGGAGTAGGCCTTGAGAAGACGCTGCAAGCACCAAACAAACTCCCAAACCTCTCACAGCGGAGGCATCAGCGGAAACGTCCCCCACAACACCACGCCACACCGCAGTCAAACGCTCGGAATCCGCCAGAGACCCGCCAGACTGGATTACGGATTACCAAAATTTGGTACAATTCCGGGTATCGAGACCCCCTGTCGCAAAAAAAAACTCATTTTTCTAACAAGGTCACAATGAACAAAATACAAAAGACAAAAACTCTTCGCAATTTGTGAGGTCCTTTTTGGGTTTCAACGAAGTGCCCCCACTTAGATCCTCATTCCCGTGGATGACGAAGACCTCTGAGATCATCCCTACTATTTTTCGTGATGTCAGAAAAATCTGCTCAACCCATCGGCATTGCCGTTAAATTTGCCTTTTCTTTTTCTTACGCTGAAGTCATAGTGATTCATTTTCACGTGATTTCTAGACGTGAAAATGCGGTCCTTATAGCGCCGATAAAACAATCCGCCTTTTTCATGCCCCGTCACATTGGTCCTAGCAATCTCCTGAGCTGTACCGCGAAACCCTGACACACTAGGGTCGCTCTTCTGCTCGACTGTCAAAGACACTCTGTCTACTCGTAGCAGAGGACCAAAGTTACGTGACACCGGAGCTACGAGAGATCTTTCACTGATCCCCTCTTCCTCCGCCTTTTCCGCCGGCGCGTTGGGACGGCGTACGCTTTCTAGTGATACGAGGTCAGGCGGTTCTACAACCTGGTCCCTCTCATCCTGGTTTTCTGCCTCCAACTCTGGGAGTGCTTGCTCCCCGTCAGCTGCCTCTGGCTCTGGATCACTCGTCAACAAAGGGGCGACCTGACGCGATTTGGACCTCGTACACGACTGAACTAGCCCTTCTCCCAGTTGTTGACCCCTTTCGCGCAGCAGGAAATCTGACCGGTTAGAAAACAAATAAGGATACTCCAACGGGACTGTTTGCGAGACAGCCGCCTCTGTCACTAGCTCTCCGAACGGGCCAGTTATCCTTACTGTCGCCATAGGCAGACAGACACTGTGCTTTTCGAGCAGCTGCTTGATCCAAACTACCTTTCCCGTAAAATCGGATGGCGTTACATACGACGGATGGACAACGTCCATCGTCGCTGCACTGTCCCGAAGCACCCTGCACGGCTTTCCGTTTACATGGAGCTCGTGAAGATAGGGACGAAGAAGCTTCAGGTCCCCGTCACTACCGTTCACGTACGAGAACACAACCCACGGTTTCTTACATCTGGCCGCTGTGTGTCCCGGCTCCTGACAGTTGTAGCACAGGAACGGCTTCCTTGCCTCGAATTGCCCTGTTGGGCTTTTCCGCGCCTCGTCTCTGTTCGAGTGTCCTGCGCTCTTTTCTGGGACCTTTTGTCCTGCTTCGAGCTTCTCGGGCCCGTTTTCTCGCGAGCCGTTACCCTGTCGGAAGGTCTTGCGCTGATCGCTTCGGCCGGATTCGCTTTCCTTTCCGCTCAGCTTTCTACGCGTTGCGTACTCTTCGGCTAGCTCAGCGGCCCTTTCGACAGAGTCGACTCCCACCCTGTCCTGCACCCAGAGCTTGACTGACTGCGGAATGCTACGAAAGAACTATTCGAGGCACACACACTCGACTACCTTGTCTCGGCTTTCGTACACTTCCTCGCTCTTCAACCATTCTATCAGGTTGGTTTTAAGCCCGTACGCGAATTCCGAGTAGCCCTCGCTGCTCTTTTTGGATGCGTTTCTAAACCTTTGACGGAACGCCTCGGCAGAAAGGCGGTACCGCTTCAAAAGGCTGGACTTCACCTTGTCGTAGTCGTCCGCGTCTCCAGCACTAAGGCGCGCGACAACCTCTGCAGCCTCACAGGGCAACAGAGTCAAAAGCCGTTGCGGCCACGTTTCTGGGGCGAAGCTCAACTTCTCACATGTCCTCTCAAAGTTAACTAAGAACAGGCCCACGTCTTCCCCAACTTTAAACGGTTGCAGGAGCTTCTTCATTTGATACGACTCGGTCTCACTTGCTCGTACCGGAGCCCCAACTCTATTGTTCTGCGAGTTTAATCGCTGTTGTTCAATTTCGAGCTCCAGCCTTTTCTGCGCTCGCTCCTGGTCTCGTTCCTCTCTCGCTGCAGCCCGCTCTCGTTCCTCTCTCGCTGCAGCTTGCTCTCGTTCCTCTTTCGCTGCAGCCCGCCCTCGTTCCTCTCTCGCTGCAGCTTGCTCTCGTTCCTCTTTCGCTGCAGCCTGTTCCTCTTTCGCTGCAGCCTGTTCCTCTCTCGCCGCAGCCTGCTCTCGTTCCTCTCTTGCTGCAGCTTCACTCTTAGCGTTCTGAAGCAGTTCCCACGCAATTTTAATTTCCTCTGCTTCCGCGCTCTCTGAAATCGCTTTACTGATCTCAGATTTCTTCATCTTTTGCTCCACCTCCACACCCAATTCTTCACATAAACAGAGTAAATCTGTTCTCAGTAACCTCATTAGATCCATGATCGCTGCTTTTTAGCTTTGGCTTTGTTCTAAAACTTGTCGCGAGGTTATACCAAAACCTAGCGCACGAGTCAAACACTAAGGATTCCCAGCAGTTCAAAATTAATTACCCATAATCTGAAGCCTGGCGAATCTCAAAGCAAAGTCCAAACGCTCACCCACAGATGTAGCACGATGTCGCATGGTCCGATCCCAACCGCTGCCAACCAGTTGTTCGAGGCGGGGCTTAGGCCGCACGTCCGGAGGCTTCCTGGCTCGTGACGACGACCATTCCCCGAAGTGAAGAACCCAGGGGTCCAGTGGAGGTGGGAGAATTGGTAACGTAACGAACGGTTTAATTACATGGTTGCGATACAGTCGTCAAATCTAAGAGAACAACTGGACAGCCTCACGCCCCGCCTTATATAGGGGTCCGTTTTCTCCCTCACTCTCCGCCAGGGCAGCAGGTGCGACCGCCAAGTGCGTAGCAGAAAAGTCCGCCGCGTCGTAGCCAGAAGTGCGTCGTAGCAATGGTTCTCCGCAGTTAGGCCAGGCCTCTCTCCCCTTCCGGAGCGCACGAACCCACACGCACACACACACACGTCCCGTTGACGTCACGGACGCGTTGAGACTCGTTTCGGGCAGACCACGACAGGTGGGTGACGGTCTTGAACACGTCGGGACTCGTTTCGGGCAGACTTCGACAGGTGGGCGACAGTCCAGAACACGTCGGGACTCGTTTCGGGACTCGTTTTCGCAGCGTTGAAACTCGGAAAAGGTTGCCGAAGGTTCCATTCTTAACACTGGAGAACACCGGAGTAAACTGCAGTCGGTTCGTGCTCCGTGCGTTTTTGAACGGAATCAAGAAAGGTACACACGGCAAACGTGCGTTTACATTTCCTTGTTTTAACCGACGTTCTAATTAATTGCTGTTATGAGTGTCCTTTTTTTTTCTTTTGATTATTTATATTTATATACTGGAAACCTTTTTTAATTCACCAACGTCTCAACCGAGACTCAACCTGTTCAGAACCAAAGGAAGAAGAATATCGATAATACCTTACTGTTACAACTATGTTTTTCTATTGTCTGGCAGTATGTGCCGGTATACTAAGATGGACATAAATTAATTCTTATTCTAGTTTTGGCCAGATGTATGGTGACTTCTACAGCTTCGCGATTTCGACAATGAAGAATTTCAGTAGATTGGTCTGATGACTCCGATAACAATACCCGATACCCCGCCGCCGCACATGCGCATTCATCGTAACGTTATCGGGGGTATGGAGGTATCGGAACGATCTACTAAAACTCTCGAATATCAGGCAACGGCTGCTACGACGAAGCTTTGCTCTATCTTCGAAGTAAATGGTACTTCCATTGCTTCGCTGAAGAAGCTCAATTCAGAGCATAAAGCATTCGTGAGGAATAATATGCCACTTCCATACAGTGCCTCAGTTCAAAGGGTGTTCAGCGTAACAGTCGACATCTTCAGTAAGAAATAGGGCAAAATGTCTGACGAGACTTTCGAGAGTCAGCTGTTGCTCAAAATACTCAAGGACATTAAATGGAACAGGTTGCAACAATAATAACTTGAATAACCCTCTTCCCTTTGTTTCTTAATTGTAGACAATATTGTTGAAAGTAACGCCACGAAAGTAACGGATTACTTTTTGGGGTAACGGTCACTTACTTTTATGGGAAAGTAATTGTAATTGTAATAAATTACAATTTAGCCTTGGGTAATTGTAACTGTAATTCCTTACTATTTTTCAGTAACGTGTACAAGTCTGGTTGAGATAACCCCGAGACTGCGGGTAAACGACACGACACTAAAAAGTCTCTATTTGGAGACTTTATTAGAGACTTTTTTTAGAGACTATTTAGAGACTTTTTTAGAGACTTTTTAGTGTCGTGTCGTTTACCCGCAGTCTCGGGGTTATCTCAACCATGTGCAATGTACACCAGCTCGTTTGCGCCCTAACATTTTGTTCATTAAAGCTAGAAAAATGCGAAAATCTTATGCTAAAAGTTGTATCGTTAAATCGTTGCTCAGTACAAAACGCAAAGATCTCAGTAGCTTCTTCGCTAAAAGTTGCTGTGATTATGCGGTTACATAGTGCTTTAACAACTTCCCCTAGGCCCTATGTGCGGCGCTTACAGTTCGCATCAATTGTCAGATATTTTAAAGTTGAAACAAAACTAGGAGAATGCGAAGGTTTTATGCTAAAAAGAAAAGTTCTAGCGATCCTCGGACACATCCGGGAATCCGAGCACCGCTACGGCGATACGATTGATGCTGCCTCACATGTGCTATTATCCAGAGCGATCTTGCGGAAAAAAGGGTATAGTCTCATTCCTTCAGATCTTCACGTTATACCAAGCATATACCAAGACCAAGCAGTGTCACATCACGACTACCGCGCACCGAATGAACTCTGGGCGCTGCCATCTTACCGGTGACGTCACGGCTCTTGCGAGGTCACGTGACGAGTAGTCACTTTTGCGTACAGTACGGCGGCAACCGGGGTGTGCCACTTTCGAACTTCCGGTTTAGCACTCTAAGCCCCTCTGCCTCGTTGGTGCCAACGTACTAAATCGCAGACCTCTGCAATGTATCGTAGTCGTCAGTCTGCATCAAAGAGCTATGAAGGGGGGGGGGGGGGGGGCAATCAAGAGTGTAATAATTTTTCTGTGTTTCTTAAAAAAGACTATCAACATCGTACAGCGTAGAATCAAAAGGAAACAATTCACGTGAGCTAATCTTTCATAACTTTCCACAGGGAGCCAAACCTGCGCGAGCGGGTGCGTAAGAAGCTTTGAAAATGTCATATTCGAGCATATTTTTACCATTCGTTAGAATCCCGCTTCCGGGTCTACAAGGGGTGAAATATTTTTAAAAGACGAAATGTATCCTCCGTCTCCGCATTCTTGTTAAACACCACAGACATTTGAGCACAAGCTCCGATAAATGGCGCCGCGGACGTCGTCTGCCCTCGTCGTCTACTCTCGTCCTCTGCTTTTGCACGGACGCTGAAATGACTTCGGCACCGTTGCAATGTTTTGAGGAACTTGGTCTAAATTCACTCAGAACTGAGATTAATCGAACGCGCCAGCATAGAGCCCGTGCAACGTTCATTTGAATCGAATGCACTACTTCCTTTATTGCTGAACTAGTTCAGTCACTTTAGGCGAATCAAACAGACCTATATTGTTCTACAGGCATGAAACCGGGGACTAACAACGGTAATAATAATTGTAGGGGGAGGGTTGTGTTAGAACAAAATTTATACAATTTTAAAAAGAATGGATAATGAAATGTTAGACTAGGTGGGACATGCTGCCGCCCGTTACAAAGGGTATCGCCATGAACATCCATCCATCCAGATGAAAATTATTATTTAATAATATGGCGAAAGGCCCTGCATTACGATGCATTTTCTCTCGACCTTTCTGGCATCTTAGTTTGCGCATTTGAAGCGCATCGGGGCGTCGTTTTTATACGCGTCCCTTCGCACTGCTAGCAGCGGGTTTGTTGCAAGCGGGAAAAGGGCCGGGCTTCATTGGAAAGACTGCTTCCAGCTGGCCGCGGACCAATCGGGAGACTTCCACCGGCCGGGGCTTGAAGGCATTTGTTTTAGAGCAAGGGACTGTGTTGTCGGCATCAGTTTCTGGTACAGCCATTAATTGTAAATTAATATTATTGATAACCGTTTAAAAAATTATAATATGCTCATTTATGTCTACTAATGTATTAGTGTGCTTTATCAAAAACTCTGTATTAGTTTGTTAAAATATTTTTAAAAGACTTATCTACTTCAGCGGTTGGTTCTATTCAAAGAACAAAGAGTGGATTCTTTGAATTCTTGTGGGTTCTATTCAACGCGTCATTGTTGCCTTGAGTATATTATATCGTTATCAATTGCAGTTATTCATAAGAAAATATTGTGTCACTAAGTGACTACGAGTCTGCAGAAATTGTATGTGTAATGTCACCACAAAAACACCACCATTTTAGAAGCCCCTCGTGTTCGGGTGACATTTGTTAAAATTTAATTTTAAAGCAGCCTGCATCTCCGTGGGGCATTTTAGCAGGGACTCGGTTTACAAACATTAAAAAACACAACTTATATATATTCAAATCCATCAAACAAATGTACGAGATGTATTATAAAAAAACATTATTGCAATAAACCTTATATATATAGTGTATGCACATAACCACAATTAGAATATTAATAGAACTATCAAGAAACACATAAAAACATTAAAGCACCAGCCATCAAACAATATTTTTGAAATTTGTCAAGAATTCATATTTGGCAGCCTATTCCCCTCCTTAATAGTTATCTGGGAAAGTGAAAAAGCAAACATGTCAGCCTGACAGGAGTACGGTCGGCGTTTCCTCGGTTTGTACACTCTTTCTGATATATAAAACGGTTTATGTAAAAACATATTCCTAATTTTCACTATTTTACTGCTATAAGTGCATTTTAGAAATCTTAATCTAAAGTATTTTCTTCATTCGCTAAGAAACTCCCATTGTAGGGTATATCTAATGGCGGTAACGCTTGCTCCCAATTCATAGTTATTTAGAATAAATCTACACATTCATTTTGAGTTTTTGAAGTAGGTATAATGAATATTTAGGGTGGGTGTCCCAGGCTACTTAAGCGTACTTAATGCATGGACGAGTAAATGTAAAATACAGAATTTCGTTTACTTGACTCGAAGCCTGTCGAAAATTTCGCCGAATAAACTTAAGTCTGCGTAATGTCTTCAGCACTATCCTCTTAACATCACTCTTCCACGTTAGGTAACTAGATAACATAACATCCAAGTACATTACATTTGAGCTAACTTTACTTATTTTATTATTAGGCATGTCAGCTGAAGTAATATAACTATTTTTCTTTGTGCATCTTATGCAAATTCACTTTTTAACGCTTAAAACTATTCTCCATTTCTCACACCAATAGAACTTGTGTCGACACCACTCTGCAAAATATTATTATATCTTGAATGATTTGTTATTTTTTTAAATAATGATCTTCAAACAGTCCAATGTAGGAATATGTGCCAATAATTATATCTTTTATACAGACCAGGAAAAACAGAGGACAAAGAACAGTACCACGAGGAACACCGGAAGTGACATTTGCACGATCAGGTTTTCCCATTAAGAACAACACAATGAATGTGTCTGCTTAGATACTCAATCAAACTAGCCAATACCTTTCTGTCAATTAAAATTAGCTAATTTTATGAGATAACAATTAATGGTCAACGAGGTTGAATGCTTTCCTCTTTCCTAAAACTCAATCACAAACAGTTCACATCGTTACAAGTGTCACTAACGCAAGCAAGAAAGTGAAAAACATCGAAAAGAACATTATGTACTACAAGATTCTTTACAACAAAATTCGTGCTGATGTCGCATAATAAAGTTTTCTACATTCAGGTTAGCGATGAGGCTACTATAAATAACATGTTCCATGCCTTGCAGCTTATGCACGTTAAATAATTTGCCTAAACTTTTTCCACACAGCCATTAGCTCCCGATTGCCTACAAGTGCCATTTTTCATTCTGTTGTAAGCTCTTTATTTATTAGTGATGTGTTAAAGAGCATAGATATATAGTTCGCCATACCTTCCGAAGAGTCCTTCAATGTAATCAGATAAATGTTATCTGCTCCAGCTGAATTTTGCACATCGTATTCTCGTAATAACAATGCTATTTCAGTGTACGTTATTTCTATGGTTGACATAGCATCCTTCATCTCTGGTTGAGCATTTGGGTAACAGCCTGTGGTAGTATGTTTAAAAAATACAGGTTTAAAAGAAATCATTGAGATATGTAGCCTTCATGGTTTCATGGGAGGTAGGATTGTCATTTTTAGAAGACAAACATATGTGTAATCCTTCTTGTTGGATTTTATAAATTTTCAAAATTCCTTAAGATTCATGTTTAGTTTGGAATAAAACTGATTGCTTGTAATACGTTGTCTTGAGTCCTTCCACTGTAGTTTTAAAAAGTGAATTCATTTTAACCGAGCTCTCTTTGTTGTACGCTTTCCCCTTATCTCTATATTGGAGGTACGCTCTTCGTTTCCGTTTGAATAGTTGTGTCACTTCTTTTGTCACACATGGCTTGTTCGTAGTTCTTGAAGATTGAATTATTGAAGGAATATATTTGTCAGCTATGTTATGTACTTTGAATTTGAACAAGTTTCAGATTTTATCAATGTTGATTCTATCTGACTGTTCTTCAAAATACGAAAAATAACTAGCGAGTTTACTTCTCATGATGTCATTGTCTCATTTATTGTAATAATATGCTTTTATTTTTTCAACTTTGGTCTCTATTTTTGAATGAATGAATGCTGCTCTCACAAACTTGTGATTAGAAAATTAAGAAAAACACACACACATTGTGAATCTCTCCCGCTACCGGTAAGTTGCATAACAAGAAATCTAATATGTTTAAAAACCGCGATCGCTCCGTGACATATTGTGTGATTTCTAGCATTTGTACGATGACATTGTCTAATGTAAAGCAAGTTTCCAGAGTAGGACACCTTGCCATTCTCCCAAGTTAGATCGGAGAGATTAAGATCCCACTGAAAAGAATAAACTCTCTAGCAGCCGCAAGTATTGTATTGCTTAGTTCATCTAGAGCTTTTCTGTTCTTATTTGGTGGGCAATACTATACGCCCACCGAAAATGTTTCTCGTTTAAGCCCGTCTGACACCACATTCTTTCTATTGTGTCTTCTCAAATTGTCACTGACGTGTACAATTTTTTATTTCTGTTCACGGCATAATTATCACGAGTTATTTCGTCCTAACGTATACAGGCATACAACCATGACTCGGTACCCAGGACGATCACAGGTTGAGCTGTTTTTAGTAGTCCTGTTAATTCGTCCGTTATATTTTTTTCATATTGCGGCAGTTGGTAACCATAACTGTACCAACAAAATTCTTGATCTAATTTAAAAAAAAAACATCCTTTCCTAAATAAAAGATTTGACTTCTAAAAATTAAATGCTATTTCTAAAACAAGGTCTGGCTTGGACGTCTATATAAATGGCACCAAGAATATTGGGAAACCTTTTATTTTGTGTATTAACCGATCGAAATAGCGAGCTTACAAAATAATTCTCCTATAAGAAAGGCGACGGAAACATTTACGTACATCTAATGTCAAACGGAAATTTTGTGAAAATGATATTTCATATATGAACCTTTATTTAAGCTACTTCACGAAACTTCTCGTTCACATCACCGCATTGCATAACACAAGGCTCCGGAAATGTCGCATTCATTTCCCACGAACATAGTAAGAAACAGAGTTTATTTGTGCTTTATCCAGAAACGTCTAAAATATATAGTCTTATTTTAACTTTTCAACAATATTCGCTCTCCTGAGCATCAATTCAGAATCAAAATTGAAACTAAGGCTGCTGGAAAATGGAATTTCGGACGAATCAGCATTTGTGTGCCTAGCGCAATTTATACGCGTATAACTTCTTTCAAAAGAACAACAAACCTCCATTCATCCGAACACCAAACAGTGCAGTCTAATTTGTATAGTTGTTTTAGCAAGCATGTTCATATACACTGATAAGTTAGCAGTAATGTCCTTGTCATTTGTCATTTATATGAATACCATTAAACTCTGATGGCTATGCTGTAGATACATTCTATTTAATTATCTTGAGTACGTCGCTTGTAATGATGTCTTCTTCAATTATAATTGCGGCCTATCATGTGCGGTCATCACTGAAATAATAGCCGCACTTTTTTACAAATGTGAGATCTCGGTCTTTCCACATCATTAGGAATGGTGAACCAATGCAATACTCAGAGAGAGATGTGCTCTGCAAATTAATCGCCGAGACACATACACAAAACTAGTCACTACCGTTAACTCGCTATCGCGTTAGGCTTTACGCAAGCTGGAAAAATTACACGAAGTTTCCCGGAGTCTGTAGTTTCCGAGAATTCAGAAGCATAATGGGTTGTTAGAACAGCGGCCACTCTACAGCAGCAACAAAGCCGTCAGCGATAGGTGCCAGGGTATCGGCGTTGTGTTTTCGAACAGACGTTGGAAATCACGACGCCCAAAACGTGCATAGGGCACACGTCTTTCGACCTCTCCTCTACTTTGAACCTGTCTAGAATGTCATGCTTGTTGTCTCAATTTAGGCAACCACTAGACTGAAAACGATATCTGCAATAATTAAAGCGAATGCAACGAACGGAAAAATCAATTTGCGGGAGCTATTTTTTCACCAGTGCGACAACTACTCAATTACGTACGGTTGCTTCAGCAGTGCATAGGTTGCAATCCATTTTGAAAATAAACCGTGCGACTCTGTGTTGTATTTCAATACAGGAACTTAAAGACAGCTGGACGGAAGACCAGCTGTTTCATCTTCGTCTTCCATTCACTCCTCGTCTTCTTCTTCCACCCCCTGCGGGCACTTCCTTCCGACAGATACCAGGCACAACACTCTGCAGTTAGTAATAATAACAACATACGTTTTAAAATTTTAGAAACAAAATTGCCCTTTTGAGAGTAGGCACGAAGTTCTACCTATTTTACTTTATAACGAATTAATATTTTGAGTCAAAACGTTATCTACGCAACCAATACAGAAAACTTAAGTTAGTCAGCCGCTGACTCTATGGAGATGTGTGCGAAGGACGAAAGGATCGAGGGTATATTTAAAAAATTGGTTATGAAAATCCCAAATTTTGTTTTACCTTTAAGGAACAATTTAATATAATTACCTTTATATGATGATTTGCAGGCTACGATTGGGAATAAAATGAGCGCCGTATTTTCTCACGCATAACCCGTATCCTTTATTTAAACAGATGACCCTAACATTAATTTAAGACACTAATTTATTCATGTCGCTTACATGTGAATCGACAAGCTTTGCCGCGCCCGATCGTGCGTTGGTAGTGGTCGCGATGTCTTTCGTTTCATCTTCAGTCTGTCTGATTTGTTAATTCCTTGCTTTCTTCTTAATCCTATTTTTTGTCTTTGAAAGTTCGTAAATTATAACCGGCTCTCTTAAGTGAGCAGGTGCTTTTTTTAAGTTACAAAGCACGTCCTAAATGTATCGGCCGGTGGCGCTGATCAACAGAATGTTCCACAACCCTTTGTATCACCACTCTTCCTTTTTGTAGTAGCAGTCGGTTGTTTCTCAGTGGGACGCGGTTATAATTTAAAATGTTCGTTCCCCTTGACAAGGCGTCGTTCAGTGAAAAATCACCTGCAACACCATGGACCTTGGAGAATACTAGCCGCAACATCATTGTTAGCCCATCGTGTCGCTCAACCACTTGATGTGGAATGTTGTGTGTCCAACTTCCGGTTTTGTGGTTATTTAAACGTTTTTCCGAGAAGTTAAATTCAAGGTGGTCACGTATGGCGATGCACGCTAAACATTGTAACACCCATAAGCGTGTAAAAATTGGTGTAAGAAGGGTGTACGTTAGGAAAAACACCCGTTTTACACCCTTTTTACACGATTTCTGAATATCGGTAGGTGTAAAAAGGGTGTGCTGACGTCTTACACCCCGTACACGCCCTTTGTACGCCCTACTTGTGGCAATCGTGTCCAGAATCGTGTAAAAAGAGTGTATGGGCGAATTTTACGCCCTTCATTCACACGGTGTGAAAGGGGTATAATGGTGATGCTGTCAAATACACCCATGATTTCATAGCCGTTCATGTCTATTGCTTTGGTGAAGCTGTTGCTGATGTACCGCGGTACAAACATCGAGTATAATTAATCGCCAATTGAAGTGGCGTATGATTAGGACGTTCTAGAGAATAGATTTGCAACTCCGATTGAACTCTCCGTTCGACAAGAGCCAAAAATTACGTGTCGCGCGTGCATCAGTTTTATCAGTTCAACTTTGATTTTAAATAAATAATCTCCGCTGGCAAAAATGAACGAAGACGTGTAAATATACAACCGAGGCAGCACACAGTATTCCGCTGTTATGAAATTATATCGGAAAGATTGTGCCGATACCATTTTGGTCTAGCCAATATTTGTGAAAAATGGGATGGGTCGCGCCGACACCATCCTGACATACCGTACGCGGCGCCGTTTTTGGTTGAGTGCCAAGAGTGTCCTGCGTGAATCGGCTATGCCGGCGAGGTATTTTTATTTATTGTCTGCCTAAAATCCGACGATAAACCACAAAACAAAACAAGAATGACCAAAATGGAATCTGCTTACTTTTAACCCGAGAAAGACCTCCTGCGATAAAGCCTTGAACAAACTGTGGCGCCTTTATTTCGGGTATTACAAACTCACCTGACTGGGTTACGCACTACTTATAGCACCTTCACTGAGATTTTATTTTTGTGTGCACGTCTGAAGAAACAATGTAGCAAGACCATCGAAAGTGCCGGATTCATGACACCCCCGCTAGGGTTCACGACTCTTATCTCTGCGTAGTGACACCAGAATATCTAGCGTCCCGACGTTTTTTTTTTTGTTTTTTTTTTGTTGTTATACGTGAAACCGCGTCTCTTTTTGTTTTATGCTCTCAGCATCTTAGCTTTGTCTTGTGGTTCGACGGCTTTCAAATTTTTTTTTTTTATTTATTTGGTGATCTTGCGGTCCGCACCAGAGCATGCCCTTCTACATGAGTGACAGTTTGATGCGCTCAAGGTTGTACTACGCAAAGCAATTCCAGACGAGTCCCATTTCGCGACCCTCCCCGGGCAGTGCAGGTGGTCATACAAGGAAGCAGAGGGAGATTAACTGCTTTGTCCAACCCCCTTTGACCTCGTCTTCTGATAAGCCTCCACACCTTCTTCTGTGTCTTCGTGTGACTGTGAGCGAGTGCGAAGGCCGCTTCTATCAAATCAGAGGGGCGGCGCGAAACACGTGACCGCTCTCCGTAGGACAAAAACGCTTGGACGAAACTTTGTCACGTGACTCGCTCTTGCGCGCTGATGGGCTCACTGGGGCCGTAGTCCTTGCCTATGCTAAGTTATGGTGAGTTGTAGGGGCCACTTAGGTCCGGTTTTCAAAAAGGGGCGCCCGTAAATGCTTTCCTCTTCTTTGTGCGTTGCAGTCGCGGCCGGGATTTTTCGTCGTGAACGGCCCGAATACATCCATGCCAACTTTTCGGTAATGGTCGTTTATTTCGTCGGAGTCCATGGAATTATTGTGCTGTGTTTGTTGGACGCGTTTCGACAAAGAGCTGCTCATCGGCGGCCGTGAGACTTCCGCTGAATGTGATTGACCGCCTTCAACCTCGACATTGTGTTTCCGTTGTTTTGTGCTGCCCGAATCGGATTACGCATCTATCACGACAGAGAGCTGTTCATCGGCGACCACGAAACTTCCGTTGAATGTGAGCGACCGCCTTCATCCTCGACATTGTGTTTGTGGATTGTTCTGTGCTGCCCGAATCGGATTATGCATCTCTCACGGATTACGTGAGATCGCTCTTTTATTTGTAAGTACTCTGCAAGCATGCTTCTGATAGTAGTCCTGCTTCCGTCTCAATATAACATTTTACTGTTACAAACATGAACTGCCACTTACGTCCCAAGCAACTCCAGGTCGTTCTGTCTTTGCAAGCCTCGCAGTTTTGTCCACGTCACCAGTGCTAGAAAGCATAAATGTCGCAAGAAAAGTAAAGTTGGAGATTGAACTAGGGCCTTCGGTTGTATATCTTAAAGGGGTTATGAAACAATATCCGGTTGGAATGTACATAACCTTACACGCACGGGCCGCGACTGGTTCAGAAGCGTCTTGGCCGTGGTGAAATTGCGAGGATAAAGGGGAACTATTTCTTTCAGTCTTGCCCGCCAAGTTTGATGACGTGCGTGTGAACGTAGCTTTGCCTTTTGCAAGCTTGGAATTGTACGCACTTGCCCGCATGAGCAGAGGCATGGCTTCGGCCAGATGACCTGCTTGCAATCGTCTATAGAGAATTTAGTAGAACCTGGTAGAACCTTGAACGAAAAATAAAAAGTGAACCAGGCATGTTTCGACTCCTTTGCAGTCATCTTTTCGTGCACTCTTTTGGGTTATTACACCCTACTTTATGGGTATTGGTCATCGCGTCTTTTTTATTTTCCTTTCTGGTGGTGGTACACCCAATTTAGAGGGCGTACTGCGCAGTAATAACACCCTAATAAAAAGGTGTGCAGTGTAATCACACCCTATTTTAAGGGTGTTCGGAATAACGCCGTCCTTTTGAGGTGTTAGGAAAAACGCTCTTTTCTTAGGGCGTTTTGCTACACCCATAAGGGTGTTAGTTATAGGACAAGCCATTTACACCCTAAAGGGTGTGATAATGTTTAGTGTGTGGAGCAATGATTTATGAAGGCGTCGTACCTCCTGAGGTGTGTGCAGCCAGTGATTTGAATCGTTTTGTAGCGTGAGCTACACTGGCCGAGGTTGAGCAGTTTCGCGTGGCTCGCATAATAAGCCGTGTTTCGTGCTGCGCATGCGCGAGCAGCATTGACGTCACACGGCGCACAGCTGGCGCGCCGGAGCCGCCGCCGCCGCGCGCTCCGCCGCCGCCTTGCCCGACTCACCGGTCTGCGCATTCCAGAGGAGTGACGTCATAGCTGTGGCAGACGCACTAGCGCCGCCGCGGCCCAGCTGTGCGCCTCCGTTGCGCCGTAGCCAAGTCTGGCGCTGCACCGGAGCCGCTTGATAGCGCGTCTCATTTTGTGAGCATAAGCTCATGCTACGTATATCCTGGCATAGCCAAGCTAAGCCAGCGCAATTTTTTTTTGCTTTTTTTTTCTAGTGCGTTCATCTTACCGTTGAGCATTTCACTTTTATCATTCCACGGTTGGGTTACCTTTCTATATTCTGCGTTCGTATATTATTTTGCTCTTATATACTTCGACATCTGGCACTGCGCTAGACAATGCTCTTGTGAATTTCGATATATTCTGATCCCCGGAATGTTCGGAGCTGGGTTGAAATTTCTTTTGTGTCAGGTATTGTCACCTTCATTACTCCTGTTACCGATGAGTAGGAAGCATTCGGTACATTTGAGGATGTGTGGCATTTTGTAGTCCGACCAACGATGCTGTCGGCGGTCATCAACCCTTTTCTTATGCATTTGACTCCTCCACTCAACACGTATTAATGTTGGCCTGCTTCGATTGGAATCCCGGTATTTGTTGTACTCGTTGTCGTTGAGAGTTGTGTCAGCGATTAGCATGTATCCCGGCATGTCCCGAGCGATATCGGTTGGTTAGAATGGTTGAAGTCAAACGGAAGTATGATTTTATCTCTCATCATAAATCTAACAGACATATGAATTCTGTAGGGACAACTCAGATTCAAAAACTGTAAACTCTCAAGCGTCCAACCATTTGAAGTTCCTAAAAAGAGGTATTGCCTTCACCTGCCTGTGGGGCACCATCACCAAGTCCTGCCCACACAAGGTGAAGTGCAGCATTAAGGTTCAAGTGGACAGGCTGGAGCAGATAGGCTATCCGCCTGCGCTTATTGTCGGTGTGGGCGAGTATCTTTTAATGAGATTCGGGAGGAAGACGTGACCTCCAGGTAGACAAATGTCGAGTTAAACCTGAGCATTGCCCTATGTACACAAGATAATCGACAATATCAAGAAAATAACAGTGAGACTTAATATGCCGTCGCTTTCTTCCGCTAAAGGCGCGTTCTCACCGGCGATGCGATCTAGTCGCGCGATAACTTTCATCGCAAAAGCGACCATTGAAGAAAGAAAGTGACACGATTTGAGCAGTCGCTAGCTGACCCGACTTTTTGCGATGCGATCAAGTCGCGGAGCAGCTCGGCATATCGGCGGCGTTCGGAGCAAGAGTTTTCAAGAAGCGACTCGTTCATCGCGCAAGCCAGTGTGACCATCTGATTTTTTTGCATTGCGATCTAACTGCCTTACATCGACGTTGTGAACGCGCCTTAAAAGAAAACGGGAAATGTTGTGTGGCAGGATTGATGAGTGGCGGGAGGGGGGGGGGGGGGGGGGGGGGGAAGGCGGGAGTTTCGGAAAGAACCATAAAACCAGTTTGTGAGGCGTGGATTAGAGGTGGTGTGTAACATCTCTCTGTCGTGTTGCAATATGCACATTGAACAGTTTGGTACGAGCGTTACTGATGGGTTAAGGCACGACGGCGCATTAGTCGTTCGGTCATTACATCATGGACACAGTTGAAGGTGACGATTTATTAAGGCAGATGCAGGTGTCCTACAGTTTGCTGATACAGAAGTCATGGCGCGATACGGCAATCAATGAACAAAAAAAAAACTTTCAAGGTGTTCTATATCTTACTTAGAATCGAAGGAATAAAAACGCGGAGCACAAGCACAGGACAACCACGTTCTTTCATTTAGCAACAACGTTTATTTTGGGCAGGAAAATTGCATCCCGTACGAGATTCCAACAAAGATAGGGTGATAAGGGGAAGGAAAACTGGGGGAAGGAAAGGTGGAGCAGGAAACCACAAGGCACGGGCAGAGTTCATCAGGCCTGAACTTGAAAAATATCCCAACTCACCGTCACTGTAGTTCTGCCCGTGCTTCGTAGTGTCCTCCTCCCCCTTTCCTTCCCCCTTATTACCCTACCTTTGTTGGGATCTCGTTCAGAATGCACTTTTTCTGCCCAAAATAAATGGTGTTTCTAAATAGAAGAACGTAGTTGTCCTGTGCTTGCCCTCCGCGTTTTTATTCTTTCGATTTTAAGTATTCATTTTCAACTCGCTCGCTTTTACCAGACCAGGTATTCATCGCAAGGATGGAGGAGGGCACGTGAATCAGTTTCACATCAATCGAATTGTATGAAAGAGAGATATATCTAAGTCAGTGTGAAGTTAATAGCTGACAACGTTGGTGTAGTAGTTGTTTTTGTTTTCGCCGGCTTGTGTGTTTTTTCTGTTAATTCTCAGGTGTAAGTGAGCTCCGGGTGCGTACAATACTTCAAATTGCTCCTTGTCTTTTACGGTTTCTTTACATTCGCCGTGCTTTACCAAGTCACCCATGTTTATGCCTTTCAATCATCAATTGGCTAACTACATCAACTAGACTACATGGCCTCAAACAGAAACTCGCCTTGTACTAAACAAAAACAAAAAGCAAGAAAAAAGTAAAGAAATAATTGGAATTACGAACGATTTGTACGACAAGTGGACTTATTTAGCGCAAACGCAATTTATCATGCGATTGATATTGTACAATTAAAGTGTAGAGAAGTGGGAATATACGACAAAAATAATCCTTCCAACCATCGAAATTTTGTACACGTTACTGTGCATTTTATACGTTTAAATTAGGACATATTTTTGCACACAAACTTCATTTTTGCTCGAGTATGATTTTAAGTAAGTTTTTACGTTCTGTCTGATATTAAGAAAACATTTTGTTCCATTTAGTTTCTAACCTGGCTTTGCATGCTAGATGTAGCTTCGTTGAAGCTTATTAGATCTATTTTTGCGCAAAAAAACAACATAGTGAGCAGGATCTTCTCTCTGGCCTGCTAGATGCAGCTTCGTTAAAAGGAGTTACATTAAGCCCCCATCGACCTTGACTCCTGCCAAGTGCGTGCTGTCTCTGTCGTCATTGTAATGCAATTTATTTCAGTTTCCTTTCGAGCCGCTAAGCATTCCTCCTCGATCGAGAAGAATAGCCGATTATATATACTCTCATCCTCTCTGGTCGCATTCGTATAAAATCTGTCGCAGCATACAGATGAATAAACCTTCCAGATTCTCGAGCGCGAAGTCCGTCACCCTCCCAATGGTTGGAGTAAGTACCGTTTTTTTTTTCTTCTCAAGTTCTTTCGAAGTTATTAATATGGAAAAGCCACTAATTTAGCTAAATTGCAGCTGTGAATCTATCAAGTCTGCTTTTGCGCATTTTGGTGATTGTCCTCAGTCACGCCAGGTTATATCAGTTATTTCACAAAGAAATCCATATGATCAAACAAATATAATTCAGGGAGCGCGCAAGAGGCGATGAATAAACTAAGAAAAAACGAAAACAAATGATGAGGAGACTAGAGTCCTTTTTGTCCAAATAATTGCTTTCACATCTCGGATTTATTATTACACTTCGATAATAATTGAAGTAATCCTCAACAAGTTTATACTGGTGGCTCGTCTGACAAATAGGTCATCCCAGGTTTTAAAAAGGAACTTATCTGATCCCGAACACTGTGGCGAGGTCTTTCTTTACAATGCAACGAAACGTTTATAGATCAGCTATTTGTTCGAAACGACCATGATGAGGGATAATGATCCGCAAGCTACCGAGGGTATCGGCTGCTTAGGTATGCATAATTAAAGTGTCCCTTTTGCAGTTTGCTAAGAGCGCGTATGATAATCGCTTTACCGATCGAGTCAATTGAATTCAGCGTTAAGCCGGTACCATGGTCATCCTGGAAAGGAAGCCGGTACCATATTTATTTATTTAATAGAGGAAAAGAAGTGTGCTGATCGTGAAGGCGATTCGCGTCACTTTCCGCTGTAACACCAAGCTGGCCCTTGATTGTTCTTTCTGTGCACGTTGCCCAGAGCTAGGTCCCGTCTTCTTGGCCTATTGAGCTGTATTGCGACGACTGTTTTGGTTTTTCAACCTCCGATGAACAGAGTAAGAAATCGACAACAGTAAAAACATAATTTTGTACGCATAGTTTATATTGTAGCTAATTTTCCGCTTAATCACCGCGCAGATTTAGGCAATTATCGTGGCGCTGAACAGGCTTTGGGATGCTTTCTATAAAGAAGGTTACCACCTTGGTTGTCAGTCATTTCATCACGCTTAAAGACCATCAGTCGACACAGACGTTTTTTCCTGATACCCATTACAGTAGTCACCTGTTCGTCCTCCCCGTTACTTTATTAATGTTTTTATACACATTGCAAGTCTGTGTAGACACACGGTCTTGTCGACACGTGATAGAGGGACCGAGAATCTAGACGGCAACCTTCTTTTAAGAATCCATCCACGAACTTGTGACAGGTCGTGATGAGTACCTCAAACTGCTCGGTGATTACGAGAAGTCGCTACAATATGTAGCTAATTTTGTGCATATTAAAAAAGATCATTATCAGCGTACCTTTGTTTTTACCCAGTTCATTGAAAGCTGGTGGTTACTAAAGTAGTAACCGCCTTTTTTGAAATTAGCACTATCACGGCGTATCGATGTCTGCCCTTGATCCTAGCGCAGTCTACCCTTCAGTTAAGAAGGCAGGCCAGTCACTTCGCGCATTCTTGTTTGATATCTGAATCAGTACAATATTGTAAGTTAAATATCCTCATAAGTTCAGTTATTAAGGGAGTTTGCGATAGGTTCTCTTTGTGAGATGTCATCAAAATAGATTAGGATGAGATTTTCTAAAGGACTTCAAGTTCTCTTTTATAAAATAGCCTTTTTTATACTCAAACTGAGCAGAAGTAAATCACTTTCAGCAAACGCGATTGCACTTTTTTTTCATAGCGCATATTACGATTATGGGACGACATTATCCTGCAAAACTCGGCAAATTGTTACAAGAATGAGTCAGCAAAAAGTAATGTAAGGTACTCGTCCGCCAAGCAAGAGACTAATTTATTGTGAATGGCTCCCGAGAGTAAACATCGAATATCTTTGAACGCCCAAAACCAGTAAACCGACGCCAAGACTCTGTGCCCGACTTAAATAGTGAAGAGCATTTTTTTCTTTGCGACTGGTATCTTGTAAAGTTCATATTTGTTGTTCAATGTTCATTGTTAAAAAATGCCCCACCCCCCTGTACAGTATTTTGTATTCTATAAAAAGAGGCCTGTACCATCAGAAGAAGTTATGACTTTCTTTGTGCTATCAGACTGAGCTTTGAAAATCCCGAGAGCATGCAATTGTTTTACGAACGGAATCTGCTTTTGGGAGACCGAGGTAAAGGATTAGCACACTAACAAATATAGTGCAGACCATATTTATGAACCTAATTAAATTCAGGTAAAAGAGCTCGCTTGTTTCCTTCTCTAGATTGTGGCGATTTGCTCAATGCGTGTGTTGCAAAGAGGGAGGCCTAAAGAAATATGAGAACGGCTTAAGGGTACTTGGTGGGTTTAAGGGGGTTTTGCCGAAAATACATAATAAATATTTAAATAAATCGTGTATGTGCTTTGTTGTGTTTACTATAAATAAATTCCCTGTCGTTGCATTTCGGAAACAAATATTTTCTTTTTCACTATCATACTCAAAATTATTATGATTTGCCTAGTTTCCTGGTCAATGAGAGCCTGTGGTACGTTTTTGCCGCAAAGTCTTTATTAATTTACCACATGAACAGGCCAACTTATTACACCTATCAACTGCTCTAAACCTTACGTCTGTCCGTTTGAAAAGCACTAATTTTTAATCTTACGTCGCAGTTCCGGTTTTTTCTAATCCTGGCCCTTACCAGCCCTACCTTTGCTGGCTTACTCCGGGGAAATGACGGGCGTGGACTCGGAGTCACGTACGTTGATGAAGAAGATTACTATTCTGAAACTACCACCACGAGCCTCTCTCCTGGAGTTCCAAGCGTCACTAGCACAGTCTCCGCCTCTTACAAGAGCGCTCCGGAGGCTGCCACTGTCGCCTCTGTCACCGAGGTCGAGCACACGGCTCCGGTAGCCTCAGTCACTACAACGGAAGAAGTCACCCATGTTCATCCCCCAGCTCCAGTTGCCACCGTCACCACCACAGAAGAAGTCACCCATGCGCACCACTCTGTTCCAGTGGCAGCAGTCACGACCACTACAGAGGTCACCGAGGTCCAGCATTCTGCTCCGGATCTAGCAGCGGCCCCTAGTGTCAAACCAGTTCACGTGGCCACTGAAGTTACGACGTTCGACGCCGCTCCTGCTGTAGCCAACTACCACGCCTCCCCATCGGTGGTCACTTTTCACGCCGCTCCTACAGCAGCTACAGTTACTCATGTCTCTCCTGTCTTCACAACGGAAACGCACGTGGCTCCAGTTTACTCTTACGGCGTGGGATCACTCGGCTATGGGACCGGAAACTACGGGTATGGGCATGGCTTGGGCGCCTACGGGCTCAACTACGGTTATGGTCTCGGCGATCCTGTGGAGTACGCCATTCTTCTTCGTCGAAGAAAGTGTAAGTTAACACTGACAACTCTTTCAAAAGCTAAAGACTTTAAATGAGTTTTGCTATTTCGCTATCTCCTCAAGTATTTGGTTGTAAAAAATACTAAAAGAAAATCGTGCTTCTAAAATCGTGCTTAAAAAAATTGCAGCGGAGCAGTTGATGTCCTTGCTCCAGTCCTTTATCCCAATCAGCCTTCAATTAATTTACTTGCTGCTTTCCCCTCTTATAATTTCCCTTTTTCTTTCTCTGTCTCTACCTATTTATTGAACATCTACCGTGGAGATCAGGCAATACCACATACATAAAAATCAGTAGGGCTGTTTTTTCTGCGTCAACCACTGAGGACCCGTGCAGGTTCCATATTTGACGCTAGCCATGTGCCAGTGTTTGGTTTGGACTCGTGTTCTCACTGACTGAATGCGAGTTCAAGCCTGTCCGCTATATCTATTTGGGGTTTCAAGATGATTACCAACGTTTTATTTCAGCACATCGATGCATGGTATTATATATTCGGTGCAATCGCCAGTACAGCCACCAACTCTGATTCCAATTCTCAGCTTAAAGTCTCTTTGAAGACTTGGCCGGGAATGCAGTTTGGCCCAAGCGCAACGGAGCTTTGGCAGCGACCGCGTTCAGAGCCAAGGTTACTATAGGCAGACACCTGCCGAATTGTTAATGGCCGTCAACAAAAGAGTAAGGGGCAGTAGGACAACCTTGATCACGTGTATCAGCAGTTGCTCTTCATGAAATCCAACAAAACTAAAGAAACGAGAGTTTTATGTTTAATTTTTAGTTGATTGTAGAAATTATATAGGGTTATGGTTATAATGTAATTAAATGCAAAGGTGCAAGCCAGTCACCTAGCTGTGTTTGGAGATTTGTGATTGTCCTTTGTCCCTCTTATTTCCCTTCTCCACGGTTTATTTTCGTCGTTATATAGGCTGTTTGCTTTTAATTCGAAAAAATTGCTTTTTCAGAGGGAGCGAAATTTAGACAAGTGCTGTTTTCATTACGTATATATAAAGCTCCGCGGACATTAAATGAGAAATTCTCTTCATAAAACGTTGACACATCAACTAAAATACGGTAATTACATTTTTAATTACTGGTTTTAATGGGTATATTGAAATCGCAGCATTGACGGCCATTACTATTAGAGAAATGATCAATTAAAAGAATTTGAGAAAATGTAATGCTTTTCTAAATAATATTGATAAATTTTACACTTTTTAAGAGGATTGAAAAATTGCGCGCTGCAAGCCCTACCCACAACGACGCTTAGATCCGTGACGTGGTCGTTTCAATTACGTCGTCACAACCCCGGCAGTGTGTCCTGGGTGGGTGCGCTGCAACGTTACTTGATTATCTCAGTTACGGAACTGCCCATAGACGTGGCTTCCACTAGCAGTACCCCTTCTCGTCCTTACGACTCGTCTCCCGTCGTTCGACGCTCCACCGTTTTGAGGAAGGCTACTATATTAACAGCAGCCTATTCTATGCAATACATGTGTTTTGAAGCGCAGCTGTCTAGATGGCATTTCACGATACTCCATGGAATTTACCATTTTTGAAACGTAAACCTAGATGGCGTTTCAAACAACAGGGGGCGGACCGATGGAGGTGAGGAAGACCCCTCCGCGGGTGTTCCAGAACCGAACTAATCTCTCAACGTTGGTACGCAGACGACACGACTGACGATGTGACTGAAACGACTACGCCATTTCTCTAAGCGTCAGTGGGCAGAACTTGCGGCGCGCTTTTTACGCGCAATTTTTAAATCGGGCTACGAAAAATGTGAACATGTATCAATTAATATTTTAAAAAGCACTTATTTTTGAAAATTCTTTTCATTGGTCTGGCCTCCAATTCTAATTTCCGTAAATGACGTAATTGCAACATGACCCCTAAAACCAATAATTTAAAAGTTAATTGAGTTTAGTTAATAGTGAACTTACCCCATGGCGATTATTACCGCATCTCTAGTACGCCGAGTTTTAGTAAAAACATGGTGAAGCACTCGCCTAAATTTTACACAGTTTTTTTAATTTCTTGGAATTAAAATTAAATACCGTGTGTATTATGATCTTTCTCTAGAAATAATTCGAACATTAGGATCGCTAGATTTTCATCTACGCAAAAATATTGAAAAAAAAATATCAAGTTAGTCTTACATGAACCCTTCAATTAGAACAGCAACACACGCTTTAGGACGTCTTATTGCCGTACTGGGCGAACGAATGGATGAACGCAATACGTCAGAAACCACGTAATCGGGAATCAGCTTGAGCTACCTATTCGGTGGTTTCAATTTCAATAGCGAGTTTCTAGTGGCGTAGCTGCCACCTCGCGGATTTTGACCGAACAATCCACAGAGGTCGTCGCGAAGAGTATTTCAAGGTACGAAAACTATAACCTGCTTTTTTATGTCAAACTTATCCCTGAAGCAAGAAATACAAACGTTTTGATTATATTACGTGTTGCGACGTTCAAACTGGGTCGTCGCCAACATACAAATTGTGCACTCGTTTCGACAAGTCAAAACGTTATGCACGGCAAAAGGAGAAACACCACGAACGTGTATCTGGGAAACTCCGTGATTACGCAGCAGATGGTACGGCCTAAAGGAAACTCCGCTTCTTCTAAAAAAATAATTAATTCGTTTCTTTTTTTTAACGAACCAGTCAGTGCATTACGACCAGAATCGCGATCTGAATGTTCTGGAAATACCGGACAGGTCAGAAGAACTGACCTATGGGATGCGTTGCCTGCATTTTACGGTTACAAAGATGGGAGACGAAATATGCTCTTTGGTTTAAGAACAGCGCACTCTAGAGTCGTTGAAAAGAGCCAATATCACACGACAGAACCTAATCGCCCATTTATCCTTCATTCAGAGACAACAGTTCACTATATAAATTTATAGAAACATATATATCTACAATGAGGACGTGCTGTCACCTTGTGCTCACAAACTATCAATAGCGTACCACTTACAAAAATGTTGGCGAATCTTCTTCGCCGCAAAATAAACCTACGTTGACGCGCAGAGTGCGTTCAGCGAATTCCGGGCCCCAGAACATTTTAGTGCGAAGACCCGATCTCTGCAGTGTTTTCTATTTTTACAAAACAAACATACATTAGAAAAGAAAATAGCTTCATTGTCTCGGTGATCACACTTAAAAAAAGCTGCCTAAAAGGCAAGGACATGGGGGATCAAGGTTAGCGTTGATTAAAGAGAAAGCAAACTCAATCCAGCACTTCGTTTTATTTTTCAAGCGCTCCATAATGCTTTTAACAAATATATGTTATCAAGAAACACACAAAAAGTTATTTATTACAACACAGGCGAAAAAGGTAATTTTTTATGCTTTTAGACATGGCAAAGGCTAGGAATAACTTGGTATATGCAATTTCAGTTAGGCTTTTATTTCTGTTTTATTTCTTTTGGAGAGTTAAGGTTTTATATATTTCAAAGTACCGTTTTTTTTAACGCTCTTCAAAGTAGTTATCAGAGTATTAAATAAACAAATACGATCTCTACTTTTTTTTGCAAAATTGTCTGCAATTCTGAAGGAAGTAGAGGTGATCAACAATGCGTTTTATATCTTAATTTGTTTCTGCTGTTCAGTTTTTTGCTTATGTGATACGCATGATGTCGTAAAGATATTCTATAAAATGCGAGGTTTGTTTGAATTTTTTGCTTTAAAATATACAACAGTTTTTTTGGTCACGTTAAAACAAAGGCAAGTTTATCAACATGTAAGGTTGCTAAGCCCGGACAGAAAACGTGTATACTAATGGGGGCTAAATACATATATTCGTAATTTTATCTTCCAGGGCTAGTTTTTGTTTCTATTTCTAGTATTCTTGAAAAGGCATCTTAATGGTGACTATATATCATTAGAATAAAGTAATTACACGTCTTCTTCATAATTCTGGAGTCATTCTTCAAATAAAGTTTATCTTTTTATCAAGACACTGAACTTCTAGTTCCACTCCACCAAGAGAAGTCCAGACTGCTAATACTTTGTTCTTTTTCTTGTAACAGGAACGACACCAAGCAGCAAGAAGGAGGCAATTCTGGGAGCTTTTGAGTTCATCTAACAGCTAGTGAAGCCAACACAACAGCACAAAATGAATGTTTGTTTTCGCGTAACTAATTGAAAGTATATAAGCCTTGTATTTATTAATCACTTTTTTCTTGCACGAGAACATCTGATATGCTCAAATTGTCAAACAATATTAATCAAATTTAAGAGATTCTCAGCATCAGTGATTTGTTTGATCCGGCATAGAAGGCTTTCACTAACTGTATACCTATGTACACAACAGTGTGTAGTAATTAAAAAAAATTGAAAATACTGGTCTTGAACATATGGCGTCTGTCTCCGCAAAGTAAATAAAGAAAGTTTCTCCTTCCCCTTTACGCTTTCATCTTTGGTCGTCATTAGGATAGTTTACTATATTTTGGTCACCACCTACGGCAGGTTGAGGCTTACAAAAAATGAACAACGATTTTGGCCGCCTGAACGCAATCAGATATTCTTTGTTGTACAAACGACGACACGTTCGCAGAGATTGCTTCTTATATGGTTAATCTTTTCCAAAATGTGCTTACCTTTCAAAGAGGAATAATTGAAACCTCTGGAAAAATAAATAAAGCAGCAAAAAAACATGATGTTTTGATAACATACATCAGACTTTCCGGAATTTACGCTTTCGCAATCACTGTTATTTTTACACGGTAGGTAAGTACCAATACTATGCAAAACGATAAACAACTTAAGTGTTGAACAAAAAACCGAAATGGAAAGCTGATCAAGTTTTGAAAAAATAGTGTGCGGGCAGGACTGCGAAACCAAAGCTGTCTGCATGAGCCTATACCATAAAAATGACGAATTAGCCGTCAACGCTAGTACCCGCCAAATATAGTTAACGCAGCGTCAAGCGATATTGTACGATGTACTAAAAAATAAACGACATGGCGAGATGCATTGCAGAGTCTATCACAAGATGGTAAGGTACATGGTGATACCAAGTTCTGCCGCACTCCCGGTCACGTATTCCGAAAAGCACCCAGATTTGCATATGCTTATCGGGAAGGCAAATCTGGGAGTCGCCTAGAGGCTATCGCGTTTACCACTGAGGCACCTCGCATCCCTCCTTCTTCTGTCCCTATAAATCAGATCATGTGACGCCCATGAAAGCGCGCCGATCGAAGTTCCGAAATCGTTGCGTTGACTTACTACACAAGTTTTGCCTAATATGACTCCCGGTCTTTCAATCCCTAGTTCAACTAATCGTCTCGCGACAAAGCAAATAACACATCTTGGCGTCGCTAAGTCTTTTTTTGCTTAGGAGCTCTAATGGAGCTAGTTTGAAAGCAAGAAACCACGAAACGAAATTGAAGTGTAAGATCATTCTATACAATTGAACTTGAAATCCCTTACTTGTCGATGCAAACACTTGAAATGTCAACTAAATCTTTATCTGAGCCATAAAATTGGCCATTAGCAGTCTCGATGCCATATTACTAGGCGAAAATTCTACATAAAAAGGAAATGCAATAAAAAAGGTAAGGCTTTTCATAGCGTACGCTTGATTGTTTTCACAGCTCCAAATTGGGCAACAGAAACATAAACATTAGCACATATAAGTGAAGCTAACAGTCCCGTTTCACCTCATATCGCTCACCTCTTAATGTACATTAAAGGAGCCTCTGCATTAATGTTAATGGGCACAAAATGTCTCATTTCCAATGTCATCTGCATTAAAAGCCTGAAGATAAGTTAAAAAAATAAAGACTCTCATACTTGTACTCTTATCATCAACGACGTCAGTATATATTCTCACAGGTTTCTTGGCGTCCGTTGCGCCTCAAATTGTAACGATGTCTTCAAGTGTAAGCCCTACGGACAAGGGCACACCCACATCAAAAATAACACCGCAAATAATCGCGCAACAAGCCGATGACACCGAAGGGGCGTCGCTGAAGTGGACAAGCTCGAGGCCACACCGGCGCTGCCGGAGGATGACAAGCCACAAAAGGGACGGAGAGACGAGAGTTAGGGCTCTCGCCTGCACGAGAAGAACGACAACGGTTGCCTGGCTCTTGACCGCGGGGCTTTGATTGCCACCGCTAGCCGGCGACCTGCCCAGAGCTGCTCCCCTCCACCACCCCCCCCCCCTCCACCCCCCTGGACGGCAGCTAGCCGTTGAAACCAACAAGGCCATTTCCCGGAGCTGCGGCCTCCCATGGGCGACGATTGCGCGCCGCCAGATCATAAGCAAGCCGACCCATGACGACGTTTGCGCGCCGCCCACCGACTAACTGGACATCGACGTGATGTCTACCGCGGAAACATCGTGTTGGGTTAATAAACCGTTAACCTAGAGTGTGTGTCGTGTCTACTTGAGGAAGAAGCGTTAAAGCATCGTCCACAATCTTTGCCCAATATTATCTGATGTCACAAACAAAAATAGTGCAGGTTTCTATTGTGCACCAATTATAAATTCCTAACTACTTTATAGTTAAAATTTATTGCATTAATTTATCAGTTAGTGACAATAATGCAAAAGTTCCAAATATTTTAAGTTATAGAGCATCATGAATATTACATTATATATTTGGAGATTGTAGTTCGGAGGATTCATATATCCTCAGCAATACCGGAAACGAATATAATAATGAAGCCATATTTTATTTCATTTTGCAGTGTCTCTGGCATGCGATGAAAGGCCAATGGTTGATGACAGAAGCTCACTTCGAGTTCCAGCTAGTAAATAATATTTACGTAATTGGTAATCGTAAGATTTTGAATATAATGCAAAAAAAAGAAAATATCCTCCAACAGGAAGCTCAGCAGAAAATATGGTATACCTCTAAGACAGGTATGTTGTACAAAGTTACTTCCTGTAATAGCTTCGGAGCTGTTAATATTCCCAAAATAAGTAATAAAAATAAACAACAGTTCTGATCATATTGCTGAAATATAAGGCAACCCTCTATCAACACACTTGAACTAAAGGCACATTTCCTCCAATAACTGTTATTTTATGGCTGCCACGAAGCACGGACATCCACACAGTAGTCAACACAGGCAGTCATTTTCGTGAACTCACGTTAGGATCCTTGCCCTTCATGTCAACTTCAACCTGGCTAGGGTGGCACTTACCACAAATATGCAGGCTGAACTGTAGTTTTTATTTCTTTGTTTGTTTGTTTGTTTGGATGAGTTTATTTGAGACAGCCTAACAGAAAGTCTTAAGGGACATGGCTAAAGGAACTTGAAGTGTCTGACGAGGCCACGCCACCCGTTTTTGCAACTGCGCTAGCAAAACAAGAGACACAAGAGTGACAGGCTTTCACTACTATACACTAAAAAACAAATACAAAAGAAAACAAATAAGAAACAACCAGTGGTGTGCGAACAGAGGTGGGCTAGTTAACTATAATATTATATTTTGCTTAAACAGATCTTTAAAAATTTATACTTGTTAGTGCTATCGCATACATTTATCATATTCAAGCCGTTTAGGACATTTTTTTCGTTGTTTTATTCATCCGTAAATAAAATCTCTTTCAAACTTTTCTTATAATTAAGGGGTGACCTCACACGTTTTTAAAAAAGTCTAAAATAGTTGGGTGTTGGTTCAAAAAATCTGGTATCTGAAAACTTAGCTTCTGATCTCCATAATTTGTCCGTGAACGAGATTTCATTATTGCATCTTGTCTTAAATTGTAAGGGCCAACTTTCACGGAGTACTTTGCATGGAACAACAATTTGTCAGTATGAAATTGCCGCCAGATCTCGAGGGATAGTTTATATTTGTGTAGATCTCTTGAGCTTAATATCTGGTATCCTCTAAAGTACGGTGTGGCATTCCTAAACAAATATATGTTTCCAATTTCTCGTAATGCTCGCTTTTGTATAAATAAGAGACGATCTAAATTTATTCAGGACGTAGATGACCACACCAAGAGACAATAACCTATGGGCGAGTGTATGAGGGCGAGATAAATTTGACGTTTCCCTTTTTGGGGGAGATAATATCTTAATCTATTCAAAAGACCGACAGCTCGACAGAGATGTCCTATGAGGGAATCAATATGCGGTGTCCATGATACGTTTTGACGGAATAAATCTCTCAATAATCGAATTGTTGAAGACTGTTTGATAAAAAAGACCTGGAATTCTAATTTAAATTTTAAAATCATTTCTTTTGGCATAAATAGTAAGTACTTCGTTTCGTCTACGTTTAACTAAAGTTTGTTTGATTAAAGCCTCATGTTTAACCCCATTAACCAATTTTTTGTTTGCCCTTCCAAAGAGATCGCGTATGTCTACAACGGAGAACATATTTGTATCATCTGCATATAAAACTAGATTTAAACTACCATCAATGTTTACAGTGTCGTTGATATATGACAAAAAAGTATAGGGCCAAGAATAAATCCCTGGGGGACTCTATATCTGATGTGCTGAAGGTCTGACTTCCCTCCGTTTATGGTTATTTACTGTGTTCTGGACGTGAGATAGTTTCTAAAAAATAATAACGCAACACCGCGGAATCCGCAGAACTGAAATTTCCTTAAGGGTATGTAATGTTGAACGCAATCTAACGCCTTTTTCAGGTCAAAACCTATGCCTAGGCTACATACTTTCCGTTCTATATTCTCAAGGATTTGTTCTTTTATTCCAAGCGGTGCAACTTCTGGTGACTTATTTTTCAGAAAACCAAATTGCCCCTTTACTAGAATATTATTCGAAGTAAATTCGAAGTATATTTTCAACTACCTTCGAAAGAACTGATACAGAAATAGGTCTATCGTTGTTGAGATCATTAACTACTCCACCTATATGTATAACAGCCGCAGGTGCATGCTGCATTCTGTCTGGGAAGACGCCTGTAGGTAGCATGAAGTTGCAAACGTTAGCCAGTGGAAAGCTGATTTCCTCACAAACGGCTTTTAACGGTCTAGGCTTGATATTATCCGTACGGGAATCGCAGCCATCTTTTAGTGCCATAATTAAGTCTATAATTTTACACTGAACAGTTGGATATACGAAGTGAGAATGTAGGCAATTTGTCCTCATGAACTGTTCACATGGTATATCTACGCGGTCATTTAAGAGAGCACCAGCAACAACAAAGTGGGCATTAAACCGGTTTGCTATCTGTTCTTCCGATAGAGCCTCATCGTAAAATGGCACTGTTTTGGCGAGACGTTTTTAGAAGTCCTCATTTACTGTTTACCACATCAAGCGGGGATTCCCCATAACCTCCGAAAACTTTTGCATGTAGTATTCACATTTTGCTTTTTTAATATTAGTGTATAGTTTATTTCGTACATTTTTTAATATGCAAAGAACACTTTCATTTCTTGTTTTTAAAAATATTTGATACAGCTTGTTCCGGTTTTTAATCACTAGATATAATTCGTTAAATATCCATGGTTTTCGAGTTTTCTTGTGTTTTTTTCGCACCTTTAAGGGAAAACATGTGTTATACGCGGAAATAAAACGGGATAGAAAAACGTCATATACCCTGTCTGCATCAATTTCTCTCAAAACAATATACTCCAATGCTGACACGAGATAAAATCCTTATACCGCTGAATATTTTGTTTAGAACAGTCTCTAATTAACGCTTCTTGTTTATAGCCGCGTTGTTGCCTACACGGCAGAAGACAGTATATTGGTAACTGGTAACTTATATCCCACATTAATAAGCCTGTTTGCAAATCATTAGAAGAAAGATTTGTTATACAAAGGTCAAGAGTGGTTTCCGTAGTCGAAGTAATTCTAGTCGGTACATCTATTGTGTTTGTGCAACCTTGCGATTCAAATATTTCTTGTAAACGCGTGTAGTATACATTGTCCGTGCAAGCATTAATGTTGAGATCACCAACCACGACAGCTTGTAACTTCAACGATACGCTTAGATCAAGTAACGTTTCTGAGAAATGTAGATAATCAGTCACGGATCCTGATGGGGGCGGCACAAAAGAGCAAACAATATATCATAGCACTTTACAGCAACCTACTCAAAGTTGTCATCTAAAATTTTGTGTTCGGAAAGTACGTTATGCGTTAAATTACGGAAAGAAACACGTCATTTCATATATAAAACGCTAAAAACTAAAATTCCCAAGAAGTATAATCGGCCAATACCCTATTGTATTTGCGGTGCTTCTGACATTAAGCAGCATGATGCAACGCTGTCATTGGCTGTCATTGTTGCAGCCGGCGACCCTACCCTCGTGCTGTTTACTCTTTGTCAGTATGGCTGACTGCACTTTATCGTCCATCTCCCATGGGCGAGATGAACGAATATAATTAACATTGGGGCAACCTTGTCAGCAGCTGTGTTCCCAAGACAGCAAAAGTTGCGTCCCTTACATTCAACGCAAAAAAAATACTTGAATACCTAGTGTGAGCGAATTTCTAAATATGGTTACCTGACCCTGCTAGAATATAATAAAACGTGAGGAAAAAATATGGACAACCACTACTTTGGATTAAGAAGTAACGTCAAGTTTGGGATGCAGTAGTTCAGGACACTGACCCAGACACCTTCACACTTCCTTTTTTCTGGGCCACTACACTCAATTTCTGAGTACAAATCTTTGGTGTTTATAATTAAAGAATATACCTTGTTCGTGTTTGTTTTTTCCGAGGTTTTTATACTCTTAAATTAAGATAACTCTGCAGTATTTTTACTATATCCTAACACCAATTACACCCACGAAAGAATGGCCACCAGATCACATTCATTGACCCAGATGCATGTGCCACTTCTTTTATTCACAATTTGCATAACTGTTCACGTTGAGAAGCTGAAAACTACGGATCGTCAATTTATCGTGTCGCTACAAATCATTACCAGGACACGAAGTCAAATGAAAACATTAATCATGAACTCGCTGATGCTATAACAACCAGAGAGCTCACAATGAGAAAGTAATTCAAATGATGACGTGAAAGCCATATGCCCTGTCTGATGTCTCGATATATGCTACAAGATAGCTCCTGGCGCCACGGAGGCACTGCTCAGGAGAAGAAACGGAAACTACATGTGGTATTTTAATATCGGTTACGGGCGATTTTAAATGCAATTTTTTGTGTGTGTGCTTGCTTGCGTGCCGACGTGCGTTCGTCAGTGTGTTCTGTCTGTGCGTGTGTTCGTGTGCCAGTGTGTGCGTGCGTGTGTATGTACGCGCGCGCGCGAGTGGTCTGTAAACGTGCGTGCGTGTGTGTGCCCGTGGGTGCGTGCGTGCGGCGTGAGGCCATGTGCTTGCGTATGTGTGTGCGCGCGCCTGTGTGCTTTTGTGAGTGTGTACGCGCGTGTCACTCTGTGTGCGCGTGTATCTGTGCATGCGTGTAGGCGTGCGTGCGTGCATGCATTTGTTTGTGATTTTTATTTTGTTCGTTCTTGTATTAAAGGGGGCATAAAAAGAAAAGTGTCCTCTGGGTCCTCATTTTTTAGGAGGAGGAGAGGAGTAGAAGGCGTACGAGGGGAAATGCCAGCTTCTCGTTGTGCAGGCAATTGATATCACCATTCATAAATCACAAAGAGGCACGTATGAAAACGTGGTGTACTCTTTATCCAAGTGGTCATCTACATGGGTACAGGTCTGTGGTGTACCCATCGATCTCTGTGGGACGTCAGACGAAGTCGGTAAATTGTGTGCCGCCAAGGTCGACAACGGCTTGCTCGTGATACCTCTGTATCTCTCGCCTACGGCACGTATCGGATATTTTGTGCAAGACAAAGAAGAACTTCCTATCAGTCATCCAGGAAAACATCACATTGGCCCCGAGGGACGTGCACTCGCTGTTCTGCTGTGCCATCTCGGGGAAGCATGCTCAAGACAGATGCGGAGGAAATCAAAAACGCCAAGCAGTCTTCGATAGAGCCAACAGCAAGAAGGACGACATCGAGAGTATCACGTGCTTCGTCAAAGTGTTGACTTTAACGGTGTCTCGTTCTTCCGTCTTGATCCTGCTGTCTTGTTTCCTGGCACCGGCAGAACTTAGAAAGAGTGGAGCTTCCAGATGTGAGAACTAGATTCCCTTTCACCGGACAAGGACAATATATACATACCTGATGAAGAGCGGTCGCCACTCGAAAGGTCACAATAAACTTCGTATTAGTAACTCCGACAGTTCGCATCTTTGACTTTTATATATATGGGTGATTTCATTTCAAATCGTGCAGGCAAAAGGGTCGAATTTTTAATTCCGCTGAAAAAAATATATGTTATGGCGTCGTCTCTAAATACTCAGTAGCCACAAACCGCAAGTTCGTCAGATTTGTTGTTCTCGACTTAGGAAGTTTCAATGAGACCGCGGCGGAAAGCAGTGTTTTTCACATCCGTCGTGGGTCAGATGTTTCGCTCGATCTCCCGCCGTGGATTTTGAGTCCATATATATTAACTTTTCTCAAGCACTCTGTAACTACAGTTGAAAGGGTCTAATGCCATAAAATAGTTTAAGGCGCTTTTCTTTTTTTTTCAGTAAAAATGTCCAATACGCCCCTTCGGTGAATTGTTGATAAATTTTGACAATTAAATTCTTTCGATCTACTTGGGTTATGTCGATACTTCTTATGTCTATCGATAGCCCAAAACACGCTCTTTATATATATTATAAAATCACTCAGCTATATAAGATTCCCTTTGCGGTACGTTTACTTTAATGTTATGCTGAAACCAAAAAGTACCAATTTTGAAATTGATTTTCTCAAAAAATCCATTTTTTCATTTTTTGTTAAAATGTATATATGATAGTTGTCTACTCGAAAACAAGTCGATAAATTGTGTATTTTGTTTGTATGTTCTATATCTAAGCATCAATATCGTACAAAAACGTGTTTTTAAGGCTCGAAACGGACTTGCGAATTGCGCGTCTTCACAAACTTGGAAATATTTTTGACTTTTTTCAGCGTTCCCACATAAAAATGAAGCAGTTCCATCCTGCTATATTTACTGCTCATATAAACTTTATTATAGGAAGCAAGCTACATTGGAGGAGTTTAAAAGAGAAAGCAACACTTCTTAACAGACCAGCAGGCGTCGTAAATGTTTAATGTGTAGAAATAGGCAGACGTCGTATTGATTCGGGGCCTTCATTGGCCTATATGAACGTCCCGCCCTTTCGGAACCAGTAGATTACAACGACCTTTCGCGCTCGTTGTGTTAGATAGGACGGCCCGTGACAGTAAAGCGAGCAGGGCACCCTGTGTCACGAGGAGTGAAATGGTACGAATGTGTCGTTGACGCGGCGAACAGTGACTGCCACCCAGGAGGAGTCAGTCAGTCAGAGTTTTGTAAAAGGGAAAGCAGAGGAACTGTTGCCTGGGAGGCTGAGGACTCCACGCTTGCAATATCGATGGTGAACAACAGTTCTGCCGGCCAAAACAACGCTGCGTGCGCGCTAAAACCGGCGGCGCGATACAAAAATCCCGCAGACTCACACACGAAGATGCACTCTAAAAAAAAAGGGAGCGTGAATTACTCCCTCAGGGGATTAAGTACGCTTCCACAACCATCAGTCCCCTGGGGGAGCAACGGTAAAGGGAGTAGCTGTTGCTCCTCGTCCGTTAGTCCCTCGCAGTAGCACCGTTGGGACTAACCGTTACACCGTTTCAATTGCACCTCGAGGACCAACTGTTAAGCGCGAGACACATGCGCGTCAGTATCGTCCGATCCGACGTCCGATCCGACAGTCCGAACGCCGCTCCGGATGGCCGCACGCGACAGTTTGAGACACACGCTTCCGACCTTGCATGCGACACGACGATCCGTTCGGCTCCGCCCAGTTCCGGCATCACCATAATCACTGTGCGCTAACTTCGCCACCATGCATGAGCGCTTCAGTGCGTCATCATGACGTTCGCGCTAGCTGTGCTGTGATTGGCTAGACGCATCCGACAATCCGTCCGCCGTCCGAAAATATCTGGCGCGTTGGACGCACGTCGGATCGCCGATCCGACGTCGGATCCGACCAAATTTTTCGGATCAGGCAGTCGTACTGCCGGATCGGACGTCGGATCGGATGGATTTTTCGCGCATGTGTCTCGCGCTTTAGGCCCTTGCACTTGGTTCCCTGGGACCAACTGTTATACCGTCTCAATTGAACCCCGAGGACGAACTGTTAGGCCCTTGCACTTGGACCCCTGGGTCTAAACGTTGCGCCCTTCGTTTTAGACCCCTGGAACTAAAGGTTTATCCTTTACATTTGGTCCCGAGCCACAAATCTCCAAAACGAAATTGTGCAGTTCAGGTTAAACGTAGCTTTAATACCTCGTAGATACACATCGCATTCAAGGATGACTAAAGTCGAAGTTCGTGGGCGGCAGAATCCACGATAAGGCCAAATTCCGAAGAGTGCATTCTTGCGTCGACGATGGCTTCGACACTGGGACCTCTGTCCAAACCGGGCGTGGTCCAAGCACCGTTTATTGGGGCACCGGCAGCTTCTTGCCTGTTTGCGATGAATTTGGATTGTTAGTAACAGGACAGCGTGAAATACCCGATCGCTTGAAAAAAGTATGAGATATAACACGCGCATAATAAAATAGCAAATAGGCTGCATAAGTGCTACAATGGTTCGCATCTAACATGCGATCTGTTGACAGCAGACCAGTGCAATATTAGATTTTTAGTAGACCGTTCGCTGCGAATTACAGACCCAGCGTGTGCGAGCTCAAACTATGCTTCAAAGCAACGGCACGAGATCCCGAGATCAACGCGAAAGTCTAGTGTAACATCGAATAAATGTCTCCATTAAGCCCCGTTCTCACACGCAGCGTAGCGCTGATGTAGCGCTGCTCACGTGTCGTGAGCTACTTTCCGTCTGCCATGAGCAACCGTTTTGACGGTGCAATACAAAGCTGGTGACCGCTCCCGTCAGCACGCGCTTAGCGGAAGGTCATCACTATGCTTGTAGCGCTCCACTGCATGTGTGGACAGGCCTTTATGGTCAAGCGATCCTGCCAAGGTCTGCAAAACAAAAAAAAAAACATCGGTAGAAGTGGCGCTTCGCTCGATACGATTGAATATCAGGTCTCTGTGCTGCATAACAAAATCAGCAATCATGGTGCCAAAAAGAATAGAGCATGGCGCGCGCTTTGCAAGCTAGAGAACGCGCTCAAAATAAAACACTTTCTGAAGCCGCAGTTAATGAATGCACCATAAACAGAAGTACTTCGAAATACCTTAATCGAGTTCCCTTGACTTGTGACTTCAGAACAGATCAAGTGCAGTGCTGCAGCACAGCGAATCCAAACCGGACCCGCAATAATCGGAGACGACACAGGAAGAAAAGCGGCGATCAGCTTCCGACGAAGGTTGTATTTCAACTAACTAAAACAGGTTCTTTTCAAACAAAGACGCCTTCCCATTTTCCCGACGGACCCTATCGGCCCCATCTGCACAACCAACGCCCAACCCCGCGTGAGCGAGGAGCACAAAAAAGAATGCGGGGTAGGGGGTTGGTGGGAGGGGGAAGGGGGCGCAGAAGAAAATTTCTTTTCCCCCTCCCACTACACAAAACACACGGACACAGCAATGCCCCAAGGACGGGAGAAGGTCGACATTTTCAACACGCCGGTCGAGTGACGTACACGCAAACACTTTCTCTCTCTCTCGCTCTCTCTCTTAAGTATTTTCAGTTTTCGTGGGTGCCTTTTTTTTTTAGTTCACATTTATTTTGTATTAGCAGGGCGTTGCCATGGGTGACGTTCCGGGCACGGTTCGTTCTTCGTTGTTCATCTGGAATATTTTCTGAAACCGCGACGACGATAGCATGAAGGCGTCTGGATACTGCCCCTGAATGTGCTTTTTGAGTGGAACGTGCCGTGCCTCAAGTGTGTCGTTGCGGATTTTGAGTTCGACATTAGACTACTCAGAAAAGTTGGTCACGGGGAGACGCTGAGACGAGGCTCGACTTCTTCTCAGTAACTCAGTTTTAGCGATTGAAGGGACCATTTTTTCTGGCTTCGAGACTCCGGTGTTGAATGCGCGGCTTCTACAAACTGTTAAGTTTCATTTAAGAGAAAAAAAAAGTGTTAGTATTTGGAGGTGTTGTGTATGGATAAATGCAAATTTTTTGCGCGAATCAAATTACGTTAATGGGACTTGTGAAATGTCAACAGATCATTTTTGACCAAATAGTTGGGTGAAGTCGAGTCAACACAATCGTTAACTCGCATTCACACAACGCGCGAAGCTCTACCATGCAATGTCTTAACGTTCGTGGCAAATTAAACAAATTCGCCAGTTTCGTCCGAATTTTGTCAACACTTACAGCCGTGCTGGGCTGAGTCTCGCCGATCTCCAAAACAAGCGAAATATCATCCGTCCTCCTGGCGAACATTCCGTTTGCCTTCGGGGACTAAACCATACAGATGCACCCTCTCTGAGGGGGACTAATGGATGTTTTCCTCGCGCACGCCTATCGGTTAATCCCAGTCGAGAGCGGTTAGTCCCCAGCTTTTGCGCACAGTACCTAGCTTGAACCAGATGGTCCTTTCGGGGAGCAACTGGGACTTCAGAGGACCAAATACTGCCATTTCTGTGTCATCACTTTTGCGTATTACGGAAGTGAAAGGCGATTCCCTGGTGATCTGTGCGATGTGCGGTGAACAAACCCTAGCGTTTGGTTTCGGAAAGAATTGTATATAATATATCAGTGATGTGGTGAATTTCTATGTCTTAGTAATATGACAGCTAATAGCTAATCATGCTAGTTTACAGTGAAAGTTTTATAAATCGAAACAATACAACGTCTGTGCCTCTTCGATGATGAAGGTCTACAAGGCCTGTTGATTTGATTAGATATGTTTCTCGTGGTTTCCCGCTCTTTCCAAAACATTAATAACTATTCAATACAACAAAATGCGTTTATAATTGATTACAAAACGCAGACAAAAATTCAAGAAAACTTTCTCACAATTCATAAAAACGCACTGGTTGCTATGTCCTTAGGTCTTGCAAAACGAAGACATCTTTTTCCGATATTGCGGCTTAAATATAGAACATACAAACAAAATACAAACTGTCTCGATTTTTTTTTCGAGTAGACAACTAGCATGTCTGCATTTTAACAAAATATTTAAAAAAAAATTAAAAAATGGGTTTTTGAGAAAATCAATTTCAAAATTGGTACTTTTTGGTTTTCGCATAAAATATTGACGTAAACGTCCCGCAAAGGATATTTCATACAGCTGAGTCATTTTATAATATATATAAAGAGCGTGTTTTGGGCTCTCCATAGACATAAAAAATATTGATGTAACCCAAGTAGATCGCCAGTATTTAATTGTCAAACTTCGTCAACAATTAGCCAAGGGGCGTTCTTGATATTTTTACAGAAAAAAAAAGCAAAACGACTAAATTATTTTATGGTATTAGAGCCTTTTACTTGTGCTCACAAAGTGCTTGAAAAAATTTGATATAATGTGGACTGAAAATCCACGGCGGGAGATCGAGCGAAACATCCGACCCACGACGGTTGTGAAAAACACTGCTTTCCGCCTCGACCTCTTTTAAAATTTAGAAGGCGAGAACAAAAATCCGAGGAACTTTCGTTTGTGGCTACTGCGTTTCTAGAGACGGCGCCATAACATATATTTTTTTTCAGCGAAATTGCAAATTCGACCTTTTTTGCCTGCACGATTTGAAATAAAAGCACCCATATATATATATTATATATATACATCTTTCTCAGATTGGTTAGCACGGCATATCGCAAAATCGAAATACCTCAAGAGAGGAGCAAGAGGAGGAGGAAATGAGGGGAGACGAAGTAGCAGAGGAGGAAGGCAGGAGCATGGGAGGAGGAGAGGAGGAGGCGGGAAGGTGCGGATTAGGATGACGGGCATGCCCTCCCCTCAGTTCGTTCCCCCCTCATCCTTAAGCGCTGCGCTCTAATTCGGCGTTACATGAAGTTGTGAACATCTTTTATTTTTTTTATAGAACCACAAGTATTTTGATTTCTAAGTATTACGACAGAATGTTGCTTCTGCTTTCAATAAATGTCATTAAAAATCATATTTTAACACTAGGTTGTTCTGTGTTTGACACCGGGACACGCATGCTGACCGGAGTGCACAACAGGACAGAGTGCTGTGTAGTGAAGTGCCCACCAAAACACACTAAACTGGTCGATTGGTGCATAATGGTACACTATCTGGTCTGGTGTGCAAGCCAAAAGATACTAAGCCCAGAAGATACTAAGCCCAACACGTTAATTCTCCAAGCCATTACGGTTTTGGACAAGCTGAGCCGTCGCTTTCCAAGCTGGAAGCGGATGTGGCTCTCTTCTGCATCTGTCTTCGGAAAAAGTTCGTGGACCCGGAAAGCTTCAAGCATCTATGGTCAACCAGTGTTCCTTGGTACGCCAAGAAAAAGAACGTCAAGGCCTACCGGGACGGAGCCAGCAAAAGGATCCAGGACATCAGAGGAGCCTGCAACAGATTTTCGACGGTTCTCGTGGGAGATGATTTCAAGTACCAACGGGATCACCATCAATGGGGCAGCACCAAAAGAACCCTGTTCGACCGGTTATGGTATGTGAAGCGCAGACATGTTTTGGACAGTCTAAAAAAACTCGAAAATTGTTAACAATGGGGCTCGCAAAACGCGGTTTGGGGTTGATGCATGGTGTAAGTCCCGACAGTCTCCAGTCACTCCATGTGGGGAAGCGTTAACATGCAAGACGGAGGAAGCGTTAGCTAAGGGACCGAAGTGTTGTTTAGATGTAAAACCATAGAAACTTGACGTGTTGTCTGCCATTCATACTGTAGCCAGAAAGGTCAGCCCGGAATAATAGGTAGCTTTTGTAAATCGCGCTATCAGTAGAGTGGAGAAAGTCATTGGGGAGGCGTAGCCGAATGACAAACGAATTTTCAGAAAAGTTAAAGCGGTTAAGAAGGAGTTAGAAACGAAGTCCTTAAAACTATTGGAAACGGATAAGTCCGGAAAGTTCGTCGTCTTGCCATTGACAGTATTCAAGATAAAAACAGAAGTTGCAATGGAATCTTTGTTTTCTGATTGGGCAGACAATGTAGGAAAATTAAGAAACGTTTGTGCAGTCCTGGATGAAGACGACTTAAATAATGTAGCAAAAATGATCACGAGTGCTACAAATTAGACATTAAGCATCAAGTTCTTTCTCAAGGACCATAAACCTGAAATGCCTCTTCATGCGGTCATTAATGAGAACAGAACTTGGCAGAAAGTAGTTTCAAAGTATCTCCAGCGAGGGTTGATCTGTGCATGCTTGGAGAAATCATTGTCTCTAAGAAATTCAAATGAACTGATCGGCATGTTGGAAAAGTTTTATGGGCAGCAATGTTCGGTTTTGTCCATGAATATCAAGGACCTTTACTCCCTATAAATGACTCAGTTGATGCAAGGAGTGAGAGAGGCATTGGAGTTGAATCTCGTAAAGTTTCAAGCAGGTTCAGGTATATCGGTAGCGAGTTTTCTAACGATCCTCGAGGTTTATCTGAAGTCGGCGGCAATCGAATACGAAGGAAATAAGTACGTTCAAAAAGACGGTGTTTGTATAGGTTCGTCGGTCGCACCCATTTTAGCGGAAGTTTCCTTAAACTCCTTGGATCGAATAGTGCATAATAAACCTCAGGAGAAGTCCCCGGGTATGGCGTTAGTAAGAAGATATGTGGACAAAATAATAGTATGCACGGTAGCGGATAATCTAACAGGCAGTCTCTAACGCGAGATAAGATCAGCGGCTCCGGAATTAAAGTTTACCACGGAAAAACCGGAAAGAGGCGTCCTAGAGTTCCTAGACTTACGTATTCATGTGAATTGAGGGACATGTTGAAAATACGGAAAAGAAAATTCTAAACCGATGTTGCCAAAGATTAGCTGTCATTCGAAGACCGTAAAAGCTGGAGTTGTAAAGTCGTTGGTCAGAAACGCGCTAGGCAGATCGTGTGTTCATTTTATCACGGATTCGGTTGAAAGACAGTGCAAAAGGTTGATCAGTGTAGGGTATAAAGACAGTTTTATTAAACGGCAGTTAGAAATGGTTATCAAAGGAAGAAGAGAAAAGGAACAAAGTGAAAGGACCAGATTTGCTGTGATCCCATATTTTCATGAAATTTCGCACAACTTGAAGGCATGTGCGAAAAAGTCTGGAGTAGACAAGGTCTTTAGCTCGGATTTTAAACTCAGTAGATTGACACCGTTTCAAACAGGTGTGAATAACTTAAAAAAAAAAAAAACAACGAGAAAAATCGGTAAATATCGAGAATGGTGTGTATAAGAGACCACTGGAATGCGTGTTTAAGTATGTAGGACAGACATCACGATGTATCAACGACAGATTAAGTGAACACAAAAGAAACGTGAAGAACAGTGCACCGAACTCAGAAATCGCAAAACATGTCCACGAATGTAACAACTGCACTGCGATTTGGTCGGAGACAAAAATCATTCATAAGGAGAGGAATGGTGAATAATGACTAGTAAGGGAGACGGTCCGGACAAAATCTCTAGGTAATTGCATAAGTCAGGATTCGTTACACTTCGGCAGAAATTCCAAAAACTTTTTAAAAATATTATGTTCGTTTTTTTTTTTGTTTTTTTTTTATTGGAATCTGTGTACTGTACATCTTTGCCCCGTTTTAGGTTCAGTGTGTGTCATCCCTTCATCGCTAACATAAAGCTTTTGTTTTCCTTTTGGGTACCAAGGGCAGTGTTTTTCTTGTGAAACCTTGTTAGAATAGAATATGTACTGATCCTTTTGTTAAATTTTGGGGGAGATTGTAGAGTTATCTTTGTCAATCGTCATGAAGGCCGTCAATAGTACTACTTTGTGTATTGGAGGGTTTGGCGTTTGGACTGTTTAGAGGTTGCCCCTTTGTTTTGGTGTTGGCTGATTGTTCGGGCTATGTAAGGAGGCGGACTAAATAATCCTAGTAGCTGAGCTTGAGACGTCGTGCTGTCCCTTTCTGTTCCTCCGACTTATATATTCATTTCTGCCCCAGTCTCAGGTTTATTCAACATGGTATACTAAGCTTGTCTGATGTGCACATCAGGACACACTATCTGGTGTGACATGCACAGAAATACACACTAAGCTGGGCTGATGTGCACTTCAGAATAAACTCGTTTGGTGGGGTGTGCACACCAAAACATATTACGCTGTTCTGACGTGCACATCAGGGTACATTATGCTGGTGCAGTGTGCACACCAAAACACCTCAAGTTGGCCTGATGGGCATACACAGGACACAATAATCTGGTGTGGGGTGCTCACCAAAACACACTAAGCTGTATATTTACACATAATGACACATTAGAAAAGTCTGGTGCCTACACCAGAAAACACCAAACAGACCAAACCGCACTGATGGATTTTTCGACTGGGTAACATATAAAACGTTTTCACATGAAGACAACAAAACTTTAAAGAAATGAAAGTTAAAATAAAGCATTGCTATTTATACACTTTTGAAAGCTACGCGTGTCATAAAAAAAAATGTCAGGGGTTGTGCACTCAGCGAACTGTTCATTATGGTTATATAATCTTATATGTCACGTAAGCGAGCCATAGGTTCTTGCTTGGTGCGAGTCATGATAGTAAAGCAATGTACCCAGACCAGTAGACCATCGAGGAACACGTGAGCAGAAGTATCTGAGCTGCAAGAGTAAAAGAAAACACTGTTAGCTACCTTATACTTGAATATCAAAGCGTGCACAGTTCTTCTGTTTCGCAACGTATCTAACTTTACCGGTCTCTGTATTCTTTTGTATATAATGAAAAGATTAGGTTGAAGCTATCGATCATTTATTACGCTAATAATTGTCTTTCTGTATGCGCTCACTTACGCCTAATTAGTTGATATGACAGAATTCCACAGATGAAACATTCTCCACGTTGGGACGTACAAGTGAACAGATCAAGCGCAAAATACAAAATTCTTCCAAAAACCTACCTATAATACTCGCGATGGCACTGATAACTTTAATTGATGAATTCATAAATGAAGTTACGTGCTGATTAAAATCTACTGCAGCTTCCATGTGAACTTCTAGATTGCGAATAATTTTAACACGACAACAACAGTGGCGTCCAATGGACAAGAAAAAAAATCACGCTTTCTAGAAAACGACATAACATTCGTCTTTGATTCATTCGGAAGGAAACCGTTTGAAGAACATCTCACAGAAATAAAATGTATATCTCTCCGAACATGATCACAATCATCCTCCAAATTCACTACAGTAAATAACTCAATATCGTCAGAAAATAACAACATTTGCAAAATACTTAGAGGTCAACTCCGTTCAATATTTTCGAATTTCGAATTACGACTGTTTTCAGCTCAGCCAGTGGTCTTGAGTTACAAGGGCAGGTCAATCTTCTGTTTCGATATTGTGTGTAGGTTTATAAATATCACGGCTCAAATTTTGGTTTCAGGCGTCGACGGCGAAACCGAAACTATCTGCTAGACAGGGATGACAACGCTGATCATCATATCTACGGTCGCGAAGTGACGTCACGGGGATGCTGCGGTACGCGGTACGAAGTGCGGAATCAACCGCAGTACCAACGCAACGTTGGTGTCGGACCACGAGCGTGCTCCGGCACGCTCGTGATCGACATCACCGGACCTCAGAGATGGCTCAAACTACGTTCATTCATTCCTTTGTGCCCACGCGACAGGCATATTAAAAATATTTGTCTTCGTTATTTAAAAATGCAGTGGCTACGAGACGTAAATCAAATGAAATGTAAAATATGTTTCGTTAACCAATCCTTCATCCGAGAGATATAACCATTTTAAGGAGCATTATGCTGTATGTATAAAAGTAACTACGGGAATATAAACAGTGTCACCCGTTTTTATTTCATTATTTAACGAGATAATATTAAGTTAGAGCCCCACAAGCAGTTGAACCCCCCGCCCTCAAATTGGATGGTAATAAAACATCTAGCACCAAAAATATTTAAAACCTTAAAACTTGTTTCGAAACGGTTAAGGTTGTGTAAAAATAAAAGTACCAAAAGTTGGGGGAAACTTGTTGTACTCACTTCACCTTTAACAAAGTAATGCCTCCTTCCGAAGGATATATGATACTGGAGCACACAACCGGCAATAAGAATGCTCAAACGAGTAATTAAATTTCAATATAATACTCAAATTATTGATTCTTACCCTTTCATTGGTACTCTAGTGTGCAGATTGCAAAACCTTAACCGCGGCGGCGGTAACTGACGTTCAAGCCGAGCACACCAATTCCATCAAAATGACGATAATCCAGACATTCTCTCCATTATTCCTGTATCAAAGCGCTGGTAGTGACGCCTAGCGAAAAGCTCGATTACTCTTGTAAAGTATAGTGCGGTAACGTGGCGACACCTCGTGACTGAGGCGAAAAGTACAGGAAACACCGAGCGATTGCTTCAGAGGCGAGGTCTCTGGCTGATACATAGGTTACGAAACAATCTGGAACATAACCAGCTAGTGGCGTTAGCAACATGGGACGTGGTGTCCTTGGGTTCGAAGCAGCATAACGGGTTAGAAACGTCGCTAGAAAGAATCTGAGCGGGTGAGACGCGCTACCACCGTTGCCAAGATTTTAAAACGGTTGTAGTCGTAACTTAAATAATGCCGGCAACAAATTTTCGAGGCCCAGTATTTTTGAAATTTTTCGCACTCGGGATTGTGAGTCGAAAAGTGATTAGAATGAGTCTTCTCGTTTTTTCCCTCGCTCGATTTAAAAAAAGTTTATCAAATGTATGGCACGTGAGATGTGCCTTGCAATTTCATAATAGGTCTGTTCGATTCGGCCAGAAAGTTCTGAACTAGTTCTGTCCGAGTTCAGAGGAGTGCAGCAGCAGGAGTCGTGCAGCGGCGGCGCAGAACCAGTGCAGCCGCCGCGCTAGGACTGGCGCTGTGATCGGCTTTTCGAGCGGAAGCGCAGGGTGTCGTCTGCATCTGTTGGTTCTTGATTCTTCATGTCACATTGTATGCTACATTTAATTCTTTGCTGTTTGATGAGCTCGTTCGCGTTTCCTTAGTTTTAGAGCATATAAACAAAATCTTTTCTGTGAATAGTTTTTATTCGAGTGTACTAAAAACGTTTTCTGCACCAAATGTGTTTCTGTCTGCATTTTTTAACGGCCGTTCGGTTCCTGTCGTTTCCATAAGCGTTCGTGTCCTTCACATTCATTTAGCAATAGTAGATTCATTCCAAGTCTCTCGAGTTTCCCATGTCGACGATAGGTTCGCGGTATCAGGATGATTTTGCGTCGGGAGTCAATGGCGGCAGCGCGCGGTCGGTAGCGGTCACGCCGAAGACGAAGGCCTGACGATAGCGTTTTGGCCAAGATAGGTATCGACCGTAACTTTGGCGTCAAGCTGAAGCGTTTATTCTGATTCTCAAAAAAAACCTGCGTGGAACTATCATGCCAATGCCGATTCTCGGCGTTTTTCCCAGGCTCGTTAGTGGGCGTCCACAGATGCCAGCGGACAAAGCATGCAGTATTACGCTAAGCTACGGGTCATGCGAGGGCCAATGTACTAAATCCCATACCTCTGCAATGTATCGGAGTCGTCAGTATGCATCCAAGAGCAACTGAAGGCGGGGACTATCAAGAGTGCAATACGTTTCCCATGTCTGTAAGGAAGAATATCAACACTGTGGATCCCCACATAGCATCAAAAAGAAACAATTTACGTGAGTTAATATTGCAACACTTACCAGAAGGAGCCAAACCTACGCGAGCAGGTGCCTAAACGCTTTCAGAATATTATAGTCAAGCAAATTCTTACCCTCGGTTATCATCTCAATTCCGCGTTCGCCGCGGGTACGTTATTATCATAAATAAGAGGAAATCCAACCTCCGTATCGGCGTTATTGTTAAACATCGCAGACATTTGAGCAAGAGCTGCGAAAAATGGCACCGCGAGCAGAGACGGACGAGGAGTGTCGTCTGCTTTCGCCGTCTGCTCTTGTCGTCTGCTTCTGCACGGACGCTGAACTGACTCCGGAGCCCGTGCAAGATCTTGAGGAACTGGGTCTGAACTCCTTCAGAACTGGGATGAATCGAACGCGCCAGTGCAGCGGCAGTGCAACTTCCGGTTGAATCGAATGCACCAGTTCCTGCACTGCTGAACTAGTTCAGCCAGTTCAGGCGAATCGAACAGACCTAATATGAGGTCTATAGCCCCCCACTTCCTCTCCCTGGTAGCGAAAGGTCCGCTTCACATAGGGCACTCTCAATGGGACGGCTGTAATCTTTTCGGTAGGTGTAACCTAAATCCCCAATATGAGTTCAATGCTTTAGCACTATAAAACAGAGAGAATGAAAAATAGATAAATGGCACCGCATCCTTATATCAGCAACCCGACTCACAAATTGTTAGAAGGTAAATATCATACAGTTAAGCACGTGTTTCGTATCCGTGTTATGTGTATGTTAAGAACAGGGTTGGGCAGTATCGCGATGCAAATGTATTGCGATAGTATTTCAGAAATGCATGCATTTCGTATCGGTATTTCTGTATCGCGATACATTTTTTTCACCAGTATCTGTATTCCTGTATCGAAATACATTTGGAATGTTTCTTTGTATCGATATACAATCAGGATAAAATGTATTTGGTCACATTTCTTGGGAAATACTCCCCCTTCCCCTCCCTCCCCCCCCCCCCCCCGGAAAGAAACAAAAAAAACAACAAGTCCAAGCGCATTTGCTTTTCATAGGGCACATTCAGGGTCAATGAGATGTTGGGGTAATGTTACTATGCTGACCAAGGTTCCTTTCGATTGTCCAAAATATTTCTTTTTATGCGTCCGCTTCTCTCATCTGAGAAGTGTTGCGTAGTCGGGGACTCAAACCACGTGGCGTGCCAGGATTGGAGTCAGAGTATCTTCTACCGCAAGTCCTTAGGTAGGGATTTCTTGAGTTATTGTTTGCTGGAATCTAATGACCGCTGCTAACAGCCTTTCTTGCCTTAGCGTACACAGTACACCCAGTCGGCAAAGCTGAGTCACAATCCGTTACAGCACGAGCCTGGCGGTGGTTGACTTGAAATAGTAGGATGACTTACGCAGTGAAGTTCAACACATATTCGAATGCGTCTGCCGCTGCGCCCGTAATATTGCACGGCTCAAGGGTAGGTCATCAGCCGGCATGAACGTGACCCGCTGCTCTGGTGATCCAAAACCCAGGAAGGAGGCCAGACGTGGTCTCGCTGTGCTGGCCAAGACTTCGTACACCTGCGACTCGTCTCGAGCGCGCTGTTTCTCGGAGAGCTCGCACTTGTGCCGGCAACCTCAGGTGGGAATCCACGATGTCTCTGTTTGGATGATGCTAGGCGAAACTTGAGGACTGAAATTCATGCGTCGGTGGCGGAGGCTCGGCAGAAAGGACCTTCAAAACAGGGATTATACCGTATTGTTTTTTCAACCGTAACAGAAGATAAAACATGTGTTCCAGGATGATTCAGGTGGTTCAGTATTTTCGAAAATTCCAAATGACACTGCCTACACGATCCTCAACGAGATAACCTGCAACGAAAGTACGTATTGTCCTTTCGTACAGCAGTGTGTTAAAGTTTTATGTTCAAGGCCATATCTACCGATAAAGAATACCGGTTCATTCCACCGTGACGTCATGTTATCAATGTTGACAGGGGCGTCCTTATTGGACAGGGGCGTGGTGACGTTTTGATGGGATTTAGGGTGACATAGAATGGATTTAAAAGTCGAAGTCTTTTCGCATCCCTTGTCAGACAGACAGGATGACAGGGAAGGGACCGCGGTCAATCATTGACGGAACGGTTTTTGGAGCCAATTGAAGACTCCTCGTCGTCCAAAACCACTACCTTCAACGCAAAGTGCCAAGCCTACGGGAAAGTAAGTTCGGGATCAAAAACTTCCACTTTGAACTTCAAGCTTCATCTCAGTTAGCGTCTCAAACGAATTTGAAAAATGTATTGCAGTATCAGTATTTCTGTATTTGTATTTCTGCCCTCCCTAACATTTATTCCTGTATTTGTATTTCCAAAGACATTTGGCTTCTATTTAAAATGTATTTCCGATACGCATCGCGATACATTTTTACAGATATATTTTAGTATCCGTATTTTAGCAACCATTTTAATGTATCCCAGTATTTGTATTTCCGTATACATTTTTCAGTATTTCTGCCCAACCCTGGTTGAGAACACGCCAAATTCACAGCTCCAGGCCTTATAAAATAAAATTACAAACAAACATGAACAAACACAATGAGATAATTATAAAATAAATAATCTGCCATACAACTCAGATTAAGCTCATTTTTTTCTTTCCGTTCTCATGTACCGAATAACAGCTACACTATACCAAAATCTGACATCAAATTTAGAACATATCAAGTGCCAATGAGAGGGGGGGGGGGGATTTCAAAATTAAACTTTTAGAAAAGCTTAACATGAAATACTCAAGATGTGAATGATCAAACCACTTCAAAAATACTTAGGCGACGAGGTGCCGTCATGGAAAATGAACCACATCCTGTACGAATTTCCAAATTGGCTCTACGCGACAAACTTTTGTGAGACAATTTCCATATTTTACTACTGTGTGACGACTCAAGAAAATTGATACCTCAACGCTTCAAGACTTTCCATCTTTTATTAAGGCTGGGAGTAATATTCGATTCCAATTTATATAGTCTGCTAAGCTTATTTGTCAAACTACAGTTAATATCATCTAGCCTTTTCCAAAACCTTTCGATAATAAATGAAGATATATTTTTGACAACAATATTTCTTTGTTGTTACGTAAAATATTTTGAACTAGAACGACATCTCTTGTTTTCTACATTATACAGCATTATACCAAGTATTCGCGGAAGATACAGCTTAACTCGTGGACAAAATTATTTCAGTTTATGTATTTCAATTCACGTATTCCAAAATAATCATTCATAAAACATTTTTCTAGTAAGTACATCAACAATAGCCCCATACGATGTAAAATATATCTAGTATACTCATTTTCACAATCATGTACACGTACCTCTGTAGATGAGGTTTTGCGAATACGTTTTGGGTACCTCTGTCCAGCTCGGTTTTATCTGAACAGGATCACCCTGCCTACCATATAGCAACTTTGGAGAGACAATTCTCGTTTTATACGGCAAGCAAGTGTTCTAAAACGCGTCTTTGTCGCATCGAGACTCAAGGACCAGCACGCCAATCAAAGGACACCAGAGAGAATGCGTAGGCGACGGGCGATGAAGAGTCAACCAAGCACGCGCCGTCCTTCGTCGAGCTCGAGGGGAAACAAAAGACGTGGACCCGCGTAGGGAATAAACAGAAGCATAAGGTGCGCAAGAAGCAGACGAACGTGCACGCCGTATTCAATATATGTGAGAACTCTGAATTGACAAAATATAATTAATTTAGGTCCCTTACAAGAAAACGCGTCGTTGTGTCATTTGAAGTAATTTTGAACAAAATCCTTCAGCCAATCGACAGCTAAACGTCTGCAAGGTTTTTTATGTTCCTGAGGTGTCAATTTCCCTTAACTCGTTCCTCGACAATAAATGTACATTTGCAAATCACGAATACTTCTTCCTCATGTGAAACGGAAGTGAAACGTTATCTCAGAAACATTTGTCTGTGCACTTTAAAGTCATTCTGGCTCCGTTGTCAACCTTCTTAATTCAGTTAACCCCAACGATCTACAACAAATATAGCGCAGCACAAGATCGTATCCTGCCGAAGTAACTAGAGTCGGCAGTCTCAAAGGTAGCACGTCTTTATCGGTCTTTCGAGAAAAGGCGGCCTAACGATTGAGGTTCCAACTGGTTCTGGCTCGCCCATGCAAAGAAGACAACTTGCAAGTCTTACAGGAAAAAGAATTACAAATCGGAGAACGATGTGCGGCAAGTTCCTGCTCGACTGTGCAGGACAAAGGCGAGCCAGAAGCTACGGGAGCTTAGTCGTCCCCCTAGGAGTCCATACTGTATCTGATAGTGCGATCATGTATTTTGATTCCAGTGTGTACCGGTATCACCCAGGCATTGGATTATTGCGTGTTAAAGAAGAAACGAAATTGTTGTCTGTGTTCGGTGGGCAAAATTATAAGATCAACTCAGTTTCGGAACCCCGACGAGAACCGATTACCACGCCCCTCACCCCAAGGGCCAACATCTGTCCTTCGAAACGTTCTGTAGAGGCTGTGACCCAAAACCGTATTTTTCGGAGAGGATAAGGTGAAGCCATAGGGTTATCATAATGTATGCTAGAGGTGCAACTGGCGCTAGTGTGCTCTTGCAATTTGAAGCAGACAGCAACCACTCGAAAATCGACTTCCTGTAATGCATTTCTACGCGGAAAAGCGGGTGCATTATTTCTCTAGGCTGGCTTAAATAGCAAATATTACGAATAACTATAACGTGGTAAATAGCTTGGAGCAATCCTCAATTACGTAAATCAGGGTATTAGTTAGTTACAGCGTTTTTCTTTCAAGTAATGGGATAAAACACAGTGCTAAAACAGCTTCGTACATTCATTCATGTGTACGTTCGCGCACTCTTAGCACGAACACCGCGTCAGTGCTTTTCAGCATGGGGGACTTACGTTTCAAACGAACGAGGAACATCTGTAAAACCAAGATAGACGGCAAGAACTATGCAGTAACATTGAATCAGTAACTCCCTCTGCATTTAGAAGATCAAAATAAAGTGAGGGCCAAGTAATATATTTCGAATTGCAATAAATAAGTACTGCTTTAACCTTTCTCCTCATGCAACTGTACCGAAGATGCTTGTTGTGCCTTCGAAACATCACCCGCTCGGTCGAAATTTTTGATAATTGAAAGAAGCCCGAGAACAGCTGACCGATAAAACCGAATGTCATAGGAAAATATAAAAAAAAAACATTTCATGGCACACGTGCTTTATTTTTTACGTTTTGAAAGTTATTAACCGCTCGTAAAGATGCACGACGGAGTCATTTTTATATAGTGACAGGACTGGAATATCGGCAATATATAAGCGCCACCGGAATGCTGGCGAAGCTTGAACACACTCAACATTCCTTTGGATTCTTATGTTGCTTTAAATCGAAACTCGTTTTACACTCCTCTTATAAAACACAGGTTTGGGCCCTAAATATTGCGAAGTTTAACATCGTTCATTTGTAACTAAAAATCAATTACACTTTCAAAATGATACTAAAGGTACATACTCTTCGGTACGACCCAAATAACAAAAGATCTATGCAATTTTCCGGCAAAGAGACAAAGTGCAAGCGCGTTTGGACATGCAATGCACAGGAGCACCGTAAAAGTAGACTGATTGCTTTATTCTTCAATTTGGATCCCGGGAGTCGCATAGACACAAGCTCCAGTGAAACCACTAGCGTACATTATAAAAACTCTATGGAAGAGCGCCACCTAGACGCTCTGCTTCAAAACCTGTGTAAGCTATGGAGTACGCTGCAAGTACCATAAGAGCCGTCTCAAAAACTGTTGCGCTCTGAGCGACTGGAGGCAAATCAGTGAAGAGCGGAAGTTCATCTGCTTATTGTGTAGGTTTTGCAATGACGTCAAAACGCCGAGTTCTGATTGGCATTGATGGAGGGATAGTAGGTAGACCTCAATGCTAGCTGCCTTGAGGTCTACCCACTATCCTCCCAATCGGAACCAATCAGAGCTCAGGCGTTCCGACGTCACAGCAACTCCTGCTCAAGAAGCAGACGATTATGCGCTCCGCTTACCACCTAGACGGTAAGGCATGGACATGACACATGGTTAGTGAATCACTGCCCCGCCCCAAGTGTCAAACACGCTGTAGCTCAATGAGGATGCGCCGCAAAAGCGACAGACGCGTGCGTCTGGATTCTCCGCGTCCCCACTAGTAAAGACGTTTAATTTTGTTCAGGTTCGGGCATTTTGTTTTTTGTTCTGAGACATACAATCGGCATTTATTTTTATAAGAGCGCAGCGGACCTGAAAGTCGGCACTCTTCGCCTCTGTGTGTGGATTTTCTTTTTCCAGTGTTACTTGATCTATACAGTAATATCTTAAGTCAATCTAGTCATATGCTGCAATTAATATGGAACAAATGTTATAAACCAATATGATAAATGACATGATGGGGCTAGGCAGAACACAACTCATTAATAAATGCCTTGGATTATTGAATCTGGGCCGTCAAATATTTCCAAACGTTTTTGGAAGTGCTTCTCCAGTGTCTGGAAAACTAACGGACTCAATATCTTGGATTTTCTATTTTTGTAGTGGGTCTCAAAAATGTACGAAAACATGTTAAAGCTCTCGCGATCCCTTACTAAACTCAGCAGGTATTGCTAGGCATGTGGCAGTGATAGAAATAATTTTCCAATGCTCGACATTTGCTGTTTATCTCTCGGATAACTATTTTGGCATATCTATAGTCTAGGATTTTGTAATCATCGCAGGCCGACTTAACCTTACTTTATGGTGCAAAGATATCAAAAAGTTTGAGCTAAGAACAAATCTATCATACACAAAATGTGTTTCACGTGCGACTAAAATTTGTTTTAAAGACAGCGGACTATAAACTACGAAATGATTCAATTCCGATGATGTTATCGACCGTGACGGAGTAAATTTATATGAATTAAAGAGAGTGCGTTATGTGATGATCCAAGAAGTAATTACCTAATTTATACTAATTAACATCTTACATATTCGCTTAATGCTTCCTATTTGCATCACAGATTTTTTGTCCGTCGTTAAGCTATGTCACCTTACTTGTTATAGTTCAAACTATATTCTACTCCGCTCTATCCAGTACCAAAGGTTTGCTGTTTAAATTGAGTCATACCAAAACTAAAAGAAAAAAAAAGGATCTGAAAGTTTTCTGTTAAGGAGACGCCGAAGTGCGGCGCGTTTTTTCTATGGCCACATGACCTTCACATAACACGTAGCTGCAAGATCGGCTAGCGTTGACGAGAGTACACTATATGGCCGTCTCGCGGAGCAGACTAAAGCTTCAGGCACCCATTTTTATTCGCCAAGCACTCCGCGAAGTGAGCGTCACTATCGCATGAGACGCGCAGCTTGCGTTGAGCGATCAAATACATGACTACACCCGTTTTCACGTCAAGAAAAAAAAAAAAAAACAAGTTTTACTCATTGTTTATACGCGGCGCAAAGTTGTTCTTACGAGATTTGGCTGTCGGAGGAAAAAGCGATGCTTCTTGCGTTTGGAACGTGTACGTCTCGATAAGACAACATATATATCTAATCTAAAATTCACCTACATATATCTTAATTATCAACATTAAGGGGGAAATTAGTAATGCTACGCGAGGAGCCGGACTTTTTTTACCACGGTTCTTGTGATTAAAACGGGTATAGAGAGAATGCATTTCAACCCGCTCATTTGCATTAGACAGGGCGCATACAGCGCTAAATCCTGCGCCCGAAAACGCATGAGCGTCGCGCTGTCCGTGTTCTGCAGGTGTGTCATCTTATCGAAAGAAGAGACTCCCCGCCGGCGCGCCAAGACAACGAAGACGGCTGTCTTGGCTGGAATTGAAGAAGTCCACGACGATGGATGGCGCCGAACACTCTCCATTCAAAGGGGAAAGCCCCGTGTCTCCGCCTAAATGCAGACGTTCAAACGCCGCAAAACCTGTCCTCGCCGAAGCTATTGTATTTTTCTGGAGTGAGATGAATCTTCTTACTAAAGAATTTAGCCCGACCTAGTTCGCCCCATTAGTTCGCCCCATTAAACGTTTAGTGTGTTTCAGTTTTCGTCGCCTCGTCAGTTGTCGTTCGTGACAATATATACTCGTTTTCACCTCAAGAACCGCAGTAAAAAATGGCCAGGCTCCTCGCGGAGTATTACGAATTTCCCCTCTTACGCAGAGGATTAAAATATATGTAGGCGCATTTTAGATTGGATATGTGTCATCTTACCCAGACGTACACATTTCAAAAGCCAAAGGGATCACTTCTTCCTAGTACAACCACATATTCTAAGAACTACATCGCGCCGCGTATGCACAATGCGCAAAACTTGTTTTTTTCTTGAGGTGAAAACGAGTAGTCGCATCGCGCGAGTGCTCCACATCGCCGGTGTGAATGCGCCTTTAGTTTCAGTTTCTCGGTCTCGTCGCGGCTTATACTTGTAAGATAACTCGAACAAGCGCCGTGGCATGAGTTTCGCGACACGGAACAAATATCGAAGAGCAAATAATTAAACATTTGATGAAAATTACTGACAGCTAAAACAAACGCAGAGCGTGGTTTAGCATGTTCACGCGTCTTACCTCGTGACTTTTCTCCGACGTTCTTATCGTCCGATGCCCCAATCACATTAGCTGCGGAGCAACAATGAGACGCTCACGAGTTGCCACACCTTAAGTTTCGTAAGCTTTCTTCGACTATAGCGAATTTCTGGTTATTAATTCCAGAGTTGTAACTTTGCACTCGCACCCTTATTCCTGCCACAGTTTGTGAACTTTAACGTTGTTCCGAAGGAATCCCCTATTTCTTTCGTTTGCTCCTTTTTCCTATTAATTACAGTCGTGCCTGAAACCTTCGTATATAATTCTCACGGAAGGTTTAAAAACAAGAAACCTATAGCATGGCTAAGAAAAAAAAAAGCAAGCGAGAGGAACTGTAATAAGCGACTCTCAGAAGAGAGAAGATGTTCTCAAGCTGGATTAAGCATCGCGAATAAACACGCTGTCGGGATATGTTCTCTACGTGCATTAAGGGTCATGTTCTTAGAATAAAATATTGAACGGCTTCATCAATCAAAATGAATCCGGCTTAAGTCGTGTTCCGGCATGGATTCAATGAAAACTCAATGAGCGCATTTCAAAATCTTGCAGAACAGTGGCAACACATAGCAGGATGTGCAAGCATTCTTGGAAGGCCTTATCTTTTTCACGGAGCTCTCTCTCTTCATTACACTTCGTTGATGTCTGTCTACAACTTTGAAACTATTTCTTTCTCATCGATCGGTTTATATTATAATTCAGAACACCTTTAATGCTCTTAGATACATGCATATACCATGTTCTTTTTGTTTCTAAACATCCATTGGTTTAACTGGCGTCGCAAGTTTATTTAATTTTGTATATTTCCCTATTTTAAAGCACAAGATGCTTTCTAACAAAAAACAAAAATTGTCCGTCCGTCCATCCGTCCGTCCGCGCCTTTCCAAGCTAGGTTTAGTGGAGAAACAAATGTCAAACTGACCCCAAGGTATCACTTGAAACCAGGACTTACACCGTGATGTCACGTAACCTGACCACGTCGCGTGACGTCGGATCACGCTACGTAATTGTTCCCGCTATTTTTAGCGTAAAAATCGGCGTCAGGTGACAGCATTGTATCAATTGACATTATGACACGAAATAGGGACCTCGACTTCTCCGCTTAATTTGGCGATGAATCGATTTAACATTACCGGACGTCATGTTACACCATGTAACACCGTTACGTCACGTCTCGGACCCACGTCACATTAACTTAGGTAACGTGACATCAATTTCCTGGTAAATTAAACGCAAAATATTTTATTGGGCGACGTCTAGGTAGCAGGTTACACTATAATCTAATACCGTAATATCAATTTCTCGCTACCTTTACCGGGAAAATTGAAGTCATATGCCACTGTAATGTTGCAGTGAAAATTCGTTACTACACGGAATACCATGACATCACGTAACGTCAGGTGATCCGACATTAAATTTTACTGCTAAATTTAGGTAGGAAACTACGTAACGAAAATTGAGCAGTTACAAAGTTCTTCCCTCGCGAACACGGCTGTTAAATGTCTTCTTAACGAATTTGAAGGATCCCCCTTTGAATATTGTATTCCAGGCATTTCAGGATTTGAAAGATGAAGGTCGCTGGTATTTTTTGGACAAACGTTTTGCCCTCAGTGCAGTCAGGCTTTGCCCTACCCAGTTTCTTCTAATATGATGAATTAGTTCACATTAAATGTAACGATATCTTTGTGTTGCCATCCTCGTTCCTACTCATTCTACTCCTTAAATTTTCTTCTACATAGTACGTTAACCCTTCCTAGGATTTTATACAAGCAGATTGTGTATTTTATTACATGTAACTTTTATGTTGTCCTTTTACCTTTTGAGCCTTTCGCAACAGATTGTGGACAGAATAACATATTTACGTGTTTTCTTTTTTTTCTGCTATAAAAGCTTTTGGACACTGGGTCGTTTTCTTATTTTCTACCATATTATAATTTAATTTATTCTTATTGGGCGCGCTTTGTTATCTTCTTGCGTTGATATTAAAGTACTTTTTTCTAATCTTTCTAAAAAATAGGTAGATTTCTTTTTTTCTGAGACTGGAGACACCATACTGCAGATTTCTGCTTTGTGTCGTGTAATAATGCATGGGATATTTCTGCCGTTTTCTTCATAGGACGCCCTAACTTTCCGTTACTACGCATTCAGTACTAAAAACTTCAGCTTCGTCATTATTTGATAGAAACTATAAGTACGGTGCATAGTTGTAACAACTGTTGGCATCTCGCGCACACAACTATCTCTCGAATAGCAAGAAAGTTTAATATTTTATATGCCTAAAGAAAACGAAGTGTTTTAATTACTTTGCAAGAACCTGGATCTAGAATTAAACACATGACCCGATAGCGAAAAATAAATGTTGTTTGGTCAGCAAAAATAAACTGCTCATCAAAGGAAGCAGAAGCGTAGTGTGAATGAGATGTCAGAGGTGGTGCTAGAACGAGAAAGTTTAAGAACGCGGCGTTAACTAAATCAAAATATTGAACAGATAACACGAAAAATATTCTGGAGTCAACGTCCACTTAGTCTTAATATTTGAGAAGACCTGAAATTGCACCGTAGACGTCTGTATTATTTATTTCAGCAAACATGATTGTAACCGCGACTGACAATAATTATTTTCTTAGTGACAGCTTTTTATCACCAAGTCCAAGGTCACTGAAAGATTGCACGTGATGGAGGTCACTGACATTTCTTTACCTTGGGGTCATAGGTCAAACAAAAATGCGACACGGGTCAAATGTAAAAGGTCACTCGTGGTTCGAAGGTATGGTGGTTGCTGTTTTTTATACTTTTTTTGGTGGAGGGGCGTGATCAAGAACGACACTCGGATTAAAAAAATAATATTAGCGAATGGGAGCGTGGCGCTAACACTTGTTATAAGCAACATTACAAAAGAAAACATACTTATCATTGTGTGTTTTCGGAAAAGGCTGATTGATTCAAACAGAAAGGAGAAAAACGACTTCCAAGGAAACCATAACTAGCGCCCAGCGCTTCATCTTACCATATCCAACCTTCTTAGAACGTGTTTTTGTATTTAATATTGCATAACTAAAACCAAAATTTGTAAAATGAATAAACTTATGTGGGATATGAATGATTTTATGCAAAGGGTTTTAATCGGCCATACAGGTTTTTAATTGGGACGCCACCATCGCGCTCTGCTTTGTAAATGAAGAAAGGTAGTCATGGGTTTTTGGAGCAATTGCTTTTCAACTTCCGGCGCAACAGACGTGGCCTGGGAATTTATACAAATGTAAGTAATTGCCATCGCCTACATGTGTTTCCACTTTATAATCAGGAATTCCAAAGTATATCTGCTAGAGCTGCACCATACTCAAGGCGTTTACATCCCTGGGTTTAGAAATAAATTATACTACTGCTATTTATATAACAAGCAATACTAATAGAAAGGTAATTTCATTTTCAGCAAGGTTACTTGGGAGCAACGTGTAAATATTGTCTACTTGCCACTACACCTCAGCCTCGAAATCTAGGTAAATAATTTTGTTTTTATATGCTTTTCATCTGCTATTCAACGCTAGTAAATTATATTCTAAAAAAGGTACACCTAAGTTCTGTTTGAAGAAGTGCTACTACACTGTATTTAAACCAAATATGGGTCCGTCAGATTAACTTAGAGGCTGGAAATTTGCTTTACTTTCGCATCGCAAATTATTGAGAAAAACTCTTAACATTTTGTGCCCCACATTACTGTTTTCTTACAATTTCTTACGTTACTTAAAGTAACCGAAACATCCGTGTCTCTAGTGTCGTGTGCCAGGCTATCTCTCTGAACTGGTAGCCTCGCCTAATATGAAGCACAGTTGTCCCGGTGACCTGCACGTAAGGCTTCGTAACCTAGCATAACATACGAAAACGGGGCTGTGTGAACCAGGCTTTAAATCCTAACCGCACATTCCTGGTAATGAAACTCTTTCTTTATTTTTATGGCAATGTATTGAATTTAAAATCAACCGCTAAGGCGAGACCAACAAGGCTTCTCTTCTGAACACACGCGTCCCCCTGTACGCGCTGGTTGCCTTCCGCTGTGCTTTGACTACGCGTGCATGCTCGAGGCTCACGAGCCGCCCATGCGTTATCGAAGGTAGAGAGCGCGCTATAGCAGTCATATTCTAAGTTATGAGATCTTTTGCAAAAAGGTAAAACGCCCTCTCTGATATCTATAGTAGCACGAAGCGTGCTCGCTTATTGTCACGTTGTGATTTTGTTTACATAATCAAGGCGTTTTGCTACTCTATTGTGCAAAGCTCAATATATGCAGCTATCTTCACACGAAAACAGCATGGAAAATGCGGTTTCAAGTTTTAAAAAAATAATCACGCATGCGTTTTAGTTTTTTCTTTCAATATAGCCATAGTTACAACACCAACTCGGAAGCAAACCAAATATTAAATAAAACTTGAACAATTCGTTATTTAGTGCCATGAACGAAGCCGAATATCGGCGACTGCGATTTTTCAATTCAGACAGGGGCTATCGAGTCAAGACTTAGCAAATCTGAATTCATACCTAATGAGAAGTATTTGCTATAATCCCGATTTTCTGGGTGGAATTAAAAATAAAAGATCAGGAAGTAAATGAAAATGAAATAAAATAAATTGTAGCAAAAGCTGTTCAAAACGATCATAAAGCCACCTTATCGGATATTATATATTCTTGATATGGAGGCGAAGCCCAAGGATGCCAGAATCATCAGCGTCACGGACGGGCAAAAGAAAAAAAAGCAAAATAAAATAAAGTTAATTGATAAAATAGAATAGTGTCCTGCCGATCCTTCTAAGTGCTGTCACAAAATTGTTTTCTTCTTAATTACAATCACAGCTTATAAATTTCCCTATCCAAAATTTTACTTTCTTATGCTACCGTAGTATAGCCGCACTACCTCTGAGTGAAATCGCACACGCATTGTTCGATATTCAAAGCAAGGTGATATCAAATTGCATTGACAATTCTTGCTTCAAAAAGCTATTTCCGCTCAAAATATCCGAAAAACATCATTTTTGATTGTTATACAACAGAAAAGGCATACCAAAATGTACACTAGATTTCTGACAAAAAAGGGTACTAATTATTATTCCCCAATTTATTGTGCTGACGGTGACACAACTACCGAAATACTTTCAGCTCTAGTATCCGTTTAGCATAAAGCCACGCGTTTTGTTTAGATTTTCCAAAGGCGTTCAATACAAAAATATCATAACTGACTGGCACAGAGGCTTGATGTCATTGTCATCGATTGTGACTTATTCAAAAGTAGTAACATTTTTTTGTACATAGAATCCAGTATAGAGAAGAAATTAACCACACGAATTAAGCTCTTTGACCTCGACACTGGGTTGATTCACAGCGATCAGTTTTAGTGTATAATTTTGTTTTTCATTTAAGCTACCGGTCTCTTTTACGCTGTACGAAATTGTGTTCTTGTTGTTTACAGTTTCAAAGCATACAAGAGTTCTTAATGTTCTTACCACCAAACCATTTTTAGATTTTCTTAGATTTTTTGTCTGATGACGCGTATTTTAAAAGGCTCGTGACCAAATATAATCTTTGATTGAAAGAAATGTCATAAATTATGCTATTTCTTACAGCATTAAGCATATGAATTATGCACATTTAAACAAGCAAGATCGAGTCATTGGCAAGTTTATTTTCAATAAAGACAATTGCTACCTTGCTACCTTTTTATTTTATAAAATAAGCAAAACTAACGTATTACGCTGAATCTAAGCAACCTCAATCTGTAAATACTTGCTTGTTTAGTTTCAAACTTATATTAAATATTGCAAGCCTATTGTGTGCAGTTTTCCGGCGTATGCAGGTTTGTCAAAAAAGCTGTGAAAGCTACGCTAATGAGGTCTATGCAAGTAAATTATACGAACAGAGGGACATATTATAGGTGTCTAATTATCACGATACTTAAGATAATGAACATTTTTTTTAAATTAACCTTCCAATGCTTTGTAAATATGGTGCTAGTAAGGTTCCAGTGAAAGACTTGTTGAGCGTCATCGAAAGCCATGATTGAAGTAAATTTAAGAAAGTAGGAGTGTGAGGTAAGCGCAAAAATCCACTAAAGTTACCAATCGTGCAACGGGCGCAAAGCAGGGGATGTGAAAATGCGCCCGCGCGGTTTTTCCGTCTTTTATCATCCGGTTTTTCGCACCGCCGGCCTTGCGCCCGCAACGGGTGCAAGTGGGCGCGAGTGGTAAATTTACCTTACCACGCGCTCCACATCTTTATAAACTCTTATTTGGTGGTTTGGAGGACGTTCAGTAAGTTTTTAATTGGGATCATACGTTTATCTTCAGTAATTAAAAAGTTATTAACAATATGTAGTTAATTATTTGTCTCTTCGTGATAATTAGCCCCACTATTATGACCCCCTGGCTGTATAACTCACCTGCAGAGACCACATTAGAGTAGGTTTTTGCGGCTTTTCTAAAACCAATCTCAAAATCATAAAACAACACCCTCTATATTCTAACACTCATATATGCTCTACACTTCTTGAAAGTAGACATCGGCCCTCACAAAATGAATTTTCTAGACCAGAGTCATAGCGCCTTCGATAAAATCAGTTTCATGCTATGCTCGCACAAAGGCGCCAGAGGGCACAAAACGGATGCTCTTGAAATCATCAATTTGTAACCTTCCTTTCTCGGAAGTTGCTCTAGATATTTTCCACGAATAGATGTCTATCACAATCTTAAGTTAGCGTCTAAAATTATAACTCTAAAGTACCCTTCCCCCTACCCTTAGAAACATAGCCGGCCTGGCGTAATTTCCCCGGGAATTGAGGCGAGATGGTAACCTGGACTGTGGCTTACGAAAGGAATCTTGAGCATGTCGAAGCAGCCACATCACGTAACATATATAGAGGAAGTCATTGAAGTTAGTTGCCCAAGGGAACGTTCGCACTTACTTCCATATATATGAATGTCCGTGTCGGCGTTTGTCTGTGCCCCCGATTTGTGTCGAATTCTCAGGAAATTCGTGTGACTGGTTGAGAATGTATTAAGTGCTAGAGACATAAACGTACCAGCGAAAGTGTACATGTGCATGTGCGGTCGTATGCTTGCGTGCAGGTTTGCGTCTTGGAAACCATGAGCATTTAGTTGTGCTTGCTGCATGAATAACATTGCACGTCTAGATGCCTGATGTGAAGCAACTTCTGGAGATATATTTACAAGCTATATTAGCACAAAGTTAAGTAAACGTCCGTGCACGTCTGTCACAAAGGTGTTTCATTCAATGGCAACATGACTATCATAACTGTCTATGTAGTCGCACAATCAACTACCTTACCTCATCTTGGATAACACTAATTGGGGTTTAATAACAAGATCTCATAAGTGCTCAATCATCTGTTTTAAAGTGGAAAATTTTAGAAACATTATGTTTTAACGCACTTAACAAGAATGATTTATCATAAAATTTAATGACATTCTATATTTTTTAATAAACCAACCTTGCAGTCATCAGCCCGGTTACTTTTAAGTTACGAAGATTAAAGAAAAACGTACACGTGCTATTGAGCTGCAATGCTGCATTAATATATCTTAGTGAGGAAAATATAAAGTTTCTTCTGAGCAGAGGAATAAGGCGTCGCATTTTGGCATATTGTAGCGTAGAAACACCATTAGGGCAAGTTGCCAGATATTTATACAAACAATGGGGAAATCAAGTGGCGCTTTATTCTTTGTGGTATTCCATTTCGTTGTGGGAGAGCCTTTTTTACTCAGAGAAAATTACCAATTCGATTAATGTCCGGAAAACAGTTGGATAGTATCCAAGTTTACGCGGTAGTAAGCACGCCCGTTGATCTCGTCCTGATGCGGTAAAATAAATATTTCCCTCAGCATGCTAGGCAAAAACATGACGGATATGCATGTTGTTAATTTGGTGCACTCGGATACCCGAAAAATCGCAGAATTCCGGTTGCAAGAAGGTAGATTGGACTCAGTTTAACATCATTACAAAACAAAGTCTATGTGTGAAGAAGTGCTACATGGGAAATAATGACACTGTTCTTAGGGTGCAATTTCAGTGCTCATACAGCTTTAATTTTAGTTCACCTTTGCTGCACTTGTTAGTTTCCTTGTTCTCTGATTCTTTTTGTCATCCAGTACAAATGTTATAGCGACAGAACATTTTATAACGCGTGGTTGTGGGGAGTGCAGACATTCGCTTAAAATGTTTTCTTCCAAAGTCATACTCATGTCGCGATGAGAAAAAGACTGCATCAGCGTTGACTTCTTTTATTCTTTTTGTTTTGAACAGTCTCTTGATTTATTCAACTTTTAGGCTTTCATGTTTCCATATATTTTTCTGTAGTTCGTGGATTTATATATCTCCGTGTTCTTTTATCAACGTGCGTTTTTTATTATTTAGGAACCCGTAAATGCAGGTAGAGGTGCAGATTTGTTGTAATGTTTACTACGTAAACAAACCTCACCACTCACACCGTTCCAACATTTTGTGATTCGTTACTGGGACGCACACCATTACCATTGCAGAATATTTGTTTGTTATTTACCGTTGCACGATACACGTAAAGTAAACATCGTAGCCCACATAATATGAACATGCGGCAGCCTTTTTTTATTGATTTTCGTGCAACTAGAACGCTAGAATGAAAGTCACTATTTAGGTGTAATATTTAGACTCATTGTTACACCGGGGGGTGCAACGACAAGAAGTGGGTTAGCGTTTATTAGATGAGGGCAGAATAGATTAAATTAGGTTAGGCCATATTAGCTTAGGTTATGTTAAGTTAAGGTAGGCTAGGTTACTTTAGGTCAAGTCAGTTTAGGTGAAGTCAGGTCAGGTTAGGGACGTTAGCATTGGTATGCAGACATGCACGTAATTGATCACATACAATTAATTTCAAATTACTTGTAAAACTTGCTATAAATGTACTTTTAGATTGCTTGATTAATTTTCTACACAGTAATAATAAGAATAATTTTATTTCTCCCCAAAGTTATGCCATTACTAGAAGTCCTGCTTGTTTTGACACGTGAATTTCCTTCCGTCTCGAGTATGAAGCTATGCCACCACCAAGTGTAGGAAAACGAACAAGGATGTTTCAACTGCTGAAAAATATATCAGTAGAATAGAAAAGGGAGTTAGGACGTAGATTAGCAAGTTCTCGTAGTCAGAAGCAATGTGGGGGACAAAACGCGAACAGATTTAAACGCATCGGTATAAAGGACGGTACATACGGCTCTTTCACGATGACGGGTTCTCCAAATAACGTCTCTGCACCACCGCTTGTGCTGTTAAAGGTTGAAGGAGACTTCCTACCACCTGAAAGACCCATAGTATTGTGTTTCATCATAGCTTGACAAACGGCTAAAGTAACTGCTCGGGCGAGCAACTATGGGCCTTCAGTAGCTCTTTCCGGATTCGGCCTCGTTAACGTGCTTTTGGCTTTGGGGCTACATTAAGCTACAATTCCTAGAGGAAATAATCATGGGTGTACGCGTGTTTCGTTCCTATGTCTTCAAAATTTATTTTGTATTTGCTGTATGTACCAACTCGCTTCCTGGTTCCTTAGTTGTCTCGATCAGTAAGCTTTCTTCATGGAAGTTTTTTTTTTTTTTACCCGATCACAACATTCGCGAATCCGCTATGGAAACCCTCAGGGTGAGAACGGAACTTGGGAGTATTAGTTCTCCAGCCTTCAGCGCAAGCTTGCGACCTTCGGTAGCGCTTCGTTGTCTCGTGAAGCTCGAGCGCGCACGCACAGTACAAATACATTAAAAGGTGTCGAGCTCGTGCTGGGGACCGGGCGTTCAAAACGGACGCCCTGCTGTTCTCAATGAATATACATAGTCTGTCAACTGACCAAATCAGTTGGATTTGCGTTATTGTCCTCGTCAGGATTTTGTTGTTTTTGTTTGCTTGGATATTTTCGATGCCGTTGAACTTACGCCAGAGAATGGGATACAAACGTCTGATTAAAAATTGGCAACATTCCGAGCTGCTTCCTCAAGAATACGCCTAGCGGTAGTCTATGATCGCCTAAAAGTAGGAATACACACAAAGCTGTAGATTTTGAGCGTGAGAGGAAGTATAGTTGACTCTTGCCCTCACTACTTAAATTGAAATAAATTCGGACTTAGAAAGTCAATTTGTTTTCACCTCGTTCACCAAGACAAACCAAAAACAGACAAGTAACTTTAAAAAGGTATTTAAAAAGTGGTAACTGTAAACATTCTGCTACATTCGACGGGAGGTTATTGAGATTTTAATCAATTACGATTTCTCGGCACCGTGCACAAAACAGCAGTAGCGCGAGGCTGGGATAGGTAAGGTTAGTGTAGGGTAGGTTAGGCTAGATGAGTTTTGGTTAGATTATGTTGGGTTAGTTTAAGTTATTTAAGATTAGGTTAGGTTTAGTTAGGTTAGGCTATGCTAGTTTAAGTTGGTTTAGGTCAGGTTAGGCTATGTTATCTTATGTTGTTTTAGGCAAGTTAATGTTAGCTTATGTTACGTTAGGCTAGGCTAGGTTACTCTAGGTTGCGTTTGGTTAGGTTAGGTTAGGTTAGGTTAGGTTAGCTTAGTTTAGGTTAAATAAGGCTAAATTATTTTAGGTTTGACTACGCCTCTTCCAGTCGATAAAATTGTCCAGTTGGACGATGAGCCCATAGCCTGACTGGCTCTAAGGTAGAAGAACCTTCATCATTACTTGCGTTGGATCCTGGAGACTCCTGTCACATGCAAACTATCCGAGTTTTCACTCTGAATATTGTAATGTCAAAGAATACTGAGAGTCTCGCGGGGGGACTGTAAGAATCATTTATGATTTCACAAAATACGATTTCGAAATGTCATAAACACTGCGGTAGAGAACTACTATAAAATTATCTGAACGCTACAAGAAAAAGTTTCAATTTTGTTTATTAACGGTAATTATCATTCGTAACTTTTTATGTTGAGGCAAAGTAATGTGATACACCACTAACTTATTTCATGTCTTCCCTACTGGGTAAACCGAATCTGCTCATCATGCGAAGCCTAGTTTCTTTTTCAAGTTAATATGCGGTAGGCGTGTGATCCTTAACCAATAATATGAATAGTGTTGGGATCAAATAAGAAGAATTATATTGATAAAAAAACATAAATGCAACATGCCTCGTCGCACTTTCTTTTTAAGCGATATCCAATAGCCTGGTGTTTTTTTCGATAAGTGATGTTTTTTATTTCCAATATAGCATAGAGATGGATGGATATATTCATTATATACTACTGCCAGATTATTTTATGAACCAACCGTTCTGGTTATGATGTTATGTTTTGCAACAAACTTTAAGAAATTGTTTTCAAAAAATCACTTTGTAAATATTAAAATATTAAATCTTACTTTGCTGCCATTAAAATATAATAATTATCATTTATCGAGAGCTGGTTCTTCTTTTATTTATTACTAGGATCACGACTTGCTTTGTGATCTTAACACTTGTTTCCGATATCCACAGAACTTGTTAATTTACGCGGAGGTGAACACTCGTTAGATTGTTTTCTTCGCGCTGAACAATAAACCAAGGAACCCCGCCCACAATAAGGGTACTGACATTAAGAACATTTTTCGACGAAAATTGTCATATATTCTCGAAATTATAACACATTAAACATGACACACATTAAAAACAAGGAACGATTCGACGACTTGAAATATAGCCTGCGACAATGACAGATTTCTCAAAAACACAGGCTTGACCAGTCCGAGCATTTAATATTGTTCATTGGTCCAATCAGAATACGTCATTAGCCTCTTGTATCTCGGAATAATTCTGGGCGCTGACATCTTCTGCTAGGCTGTGAAAGGGATTCTCAGCACGGGCTGTTGCTTTCTCGGGCGGAATATCAGATGACGGGCATGCCTCGCGAGTCCAGTTACTCGGCATTTTTTGCGCCAGGGAGATAAGCAGTGACAAAGTGTATAGTGTTTTGTCCCGCGTCTTGTATTTGTGACTGGCGTCGCGAGTCTCTATACCTCATTTCAGCATATGTCTAGATGCAGACAACGCTACGAGCTAATGAAACCTACTGATCTCTATGACAATTGCTGGATCGCGTTTGCCCGCTCTGCGAATGCGGTCACTGGCGGCCATCCTTTTGGTAGAGTTATATTACCTCTACCCAATGTACAGTTGGTGCTGCCACTATCATCCATCCATGACAGACAGCGTTGTGGCAGTTGTGGTGGCAGGCTGTCATCAAAATAGCGTGGGTGATATTTCGTGCTTGATTGAAATTGTTAGACGAAACATATTTTTGAAACCCGGCGTGAAGGGTAGCCCGACCTTCGAGGACCCGGTGAAAGTTTCGCGAAATCGCAGCACCGGAGAAAAGCAGCAGAGCACGCTTCGAAAGAAGCATCGAAAGCAGACGCCGGTACGGAGTCTGCTTTCGATGCGAGCTGTGCTGCTTTCCACCGGTGTTGCGCTTTCGTAGAACTTTTGCCGGGTCCTCAAAGATGGGGCTACCGTTCACGCCTGGTTTCAAGAATCTGCTTCGCCGAACCACTTCAATCAAGCACGAAATATCACCCGCGGTACAGTGTACTAGACCCATGGCTATTTTTATGACAGCCTGCCGCCATAGCGCTGTCCGCCATATTATTATGATGGCTAGAGATAATATAACTTTACCAAAAAGATGGCCGACCGTGGCCGCATTCCCGTTCATAGGCGAAGCTGGACAAACGCGTTCCAGCAAATATACATAGAAATGAGTGATAGAACCATACAGGCAGCGACTGAAGCGCAAGTCACTGGGCCTCTCGCCTTTATGGTTGGCTCAGCGATGACAGAACACGCACATAAACATGGATAACTATAAGATGGTGCGCTTTTGATGCTCCCCCATCGCAAGTCACTGGGCCTCTTGCCTTTATGGTTGGCTCAGCGATGACAGAACACGCACATAAACATGGATAACTATAAGATGGTGCACTTTTGATGCTCCCCCATTGGTTCCATCAGCTCGTAGCTTGGCTGAGTCTAAACCTAAGGGTGAAACGAATCAAAGAACCTGTAGGGTGTGCAGAAAGTGATACACATCGTTTAGTGCTATGTCATTCGTACTTTTCAGAGTCCGAGGGAGTCGCGACATACCAAGACATATACCGTCTCTTTTTACAGCGATGAGCATACACTATTTTCAACCGAAGTCCCCAGCTAAGAGCGTCCTACAAGTAGCGACATTCATTGAAGCGCCGACTCCGTGACGGTGCAGGTTTTAGGGCGCGTTCACACCGTACCAGATCGGGCGCGTTCACGCGACCAGATCGCATTGCAAAAAAAAAAATATCAGATGGTCACACTGGCGTGCGTGATGAGCAAGTCGCTTCTTGAAAACTTTCGCTCCTGACTCCGCTGATTGCCTCAGTCACTCCACGACTAGATCGCATCGCCAAAAGTCGGGTAGCTAGCGACTGCTCGAATCGCGTCGCTTTTTTTTCCTTGATGGTAACTTTTGCGATCAAAGTTATCGCGAGACTAGATCGCATCGCCTGTGTGAACGCGCCTTTAGGAAGGGAATGGCAGCGCACATCAGAGGTTTCAACTGAATGCCGCCATTTTGTTCCAGCGGAATGTGTTTGTCATTTGCATTGGTTGTCGTGACTTGAAAAAGAAGTATCAAGGGACTTTAGTTTCGACGACTTAGACCTCGTATTCAGTACCGTTACAACACACGAATTACAGGGGATGCTCCGGCACTGAATTCTGAGAGCGACATCACTACGCACAGGATAGCTAGACAGTAGTTCTATATCTTTGACGTTGCCTAAGGAAGGCAAATTTGGCGTACAGTTGGACGCGAGTGTTCGTTCGGCCGGAACTTGTGTCTGCACTTACCGTACGCGAGTCCCAGCAGAACACTGGCTCAGCACTCGCGGCGTCCAATATGTGCCCCGCGATGGCCTTCTTTAGGTGAAGCCGAAAATCCAGCACCACGGTTTTGCCGTCTATAGGTCAGTGACAGCTTAAGAACTGCAGTGAGTGGCCAATTCGAAGAATCTTATTATTGCTCCACGGCTAACGCGGCGGTTGTGTCATGATTGACAGCTAGAAACGTTCAGGGCGTGACGAGTTCGGAGCATGTCATTATCGCATCGCCACCAATGGAATAGCTGTTTGTGCCGCTAAGATTGTCAAATAACGAATCACGAATCAATAACGAATAACGAGTAATCACGAGGAATCTAGAATCAAAAACCAAGAATCAAAAATCAAAAATGAAAAAACAAAAAATAAAAAGTCAAAAAGAAAGAATAATTTTTATTAGGTGTCCGGGAACGAACATGCGGTCTCGGCACTGGCACACCGAAACTTACACACTACAATAAAAACGGAAAAAAAACTCAATGCTTTGAGTTTTGTTTCCCGCTGACACAAAGATACCACCTACACAACACGCAAATAACGGAACAGAGGGTCTAAACGCATGGTAGAAGACTGCGACAAGAAAGAGTATACATTACTAAAAAATAATAAATAATAAAATCACATTTACGACCGGTTCACCGAGACTCATACAAGACTCTGAGAAATCTGACAAATTCAGTCACACCAACAACAACAAGATGATTTGCTGTGCTAGATATGTCTGACCCATACGAAACATTATGGTCCAGTATATTTAACGCCAAAGGAGAGTAAAAATACGTAATCAAACGGGTCGCCGTCTGAGGAACTCGTCAAGGTGTTGTGATTGCACTTCTGAACAGTCGGCCATGCCATGGAGGACTTTGAAAATAAAAATCAGAGCTGCCTTTTCTCGACGGTGGCATAAGCTGTTCATGTGTAGGAAGTCCAATACACTGTTACTCTGCGATAGATATGTTTCATCGCGTAGATTGCGATATCGATAAACAGATAAAAATTTGTTTTGCATTCGCTCCAGGCTTAGGTGGGTAGTTCCTATCATTCCATTCAGACGATGCGTGTTCGAGTTAGGAACCTTGTCAAAAAGCAGTACAGGGTTACAAACGTTGCGGGGTTTCTATATAATCTAGTCGTTTGGCAGACAACACCGAACGCGCGCAAAGCACAGGTAATTAAACGAGCCACATGGCTATCAAATCTCAAGGTGGTCAAAAAGCAATCCCAAGTCCCGCGCTTCACTAGCACGGCACAATACGCCTGCGTGGACACTGTAAAGGAAACATGTTGTTTGCGTTTTGCTGCTATAGGGCGTGACCTTGGTTTTTGTGCTGCTTAGTAGAATACCGTTCGGTTAACACCATTTGCTAGATGAGTTTATGCCCTCTTGTTGGAATTTGCTATTTGAGATAGTTTTAATCTCTTAAAATATTCTCATATCCTCAGCATATTTCAAAAAAGAAGAGTGTACCATGTGCTTACACATGTCGTTCACGAAAATAGAAAAAAGAAGCGGGCCTAGAAGTGACCCCTGAGGTGCACCAGACGTGGCCCTGTACGTAAAGAAAAAAGCGCCGTTCGCACGAGCAACACATGTTCTATTGGACGAAAGATTTTGAAACCAGTCATGCAGCCCTCCACAAACTGCAACACCACAAAGTTTTGATAAAAGAATGCCATAGTTTACCATATGAAAGGCCTTACTCAGATCAAAGTAAACAACGTCAAGGTGGCCTCTGTGGCACACAGCTTTGAAAGGAATGGACATAAAATAAATCAAATTTGCTGCTGTCGAGCGTCCTCATACAAAACTGTGTTGGTCGGACCTTAATACATTTTTTTTTAAACAAAAGGACAATGTTTTGTGGTTTACCATTTCAAAAAGTTTTGAAAGTTGATGAGTGTAAAAATTTCGTGAAAGGATTTTAAAGTGCTGCTGGAATACCGTCGTGACCTGGGGACATGGTAGACTTCAGTTTTCTTAATAAGATAAAATAATATTAATATTGATAATACTAATAAAATAATACATACATACATACATACATTTTATTGACTCAGTGGGACAATTAAAGAGGTATATGTTTACGGGCACATCAAAGCCAGCGAAGGGCTTGTGGGATGACACCCTAAAAAAATGAGAAATGTCCGCTTAAGGTATAAGGTAAAGACATTACCTTAAAAATAAGAACTGAAAGATAATAAAACTCTCCCCACCCCCCTTCCCCGCCCCAACCCCCTCCCCCTTTCCCGATTGTAGCACACAGTACTAATTATGAAAAAAAAAATACAGCATACGAAAGCAATATACAAATGAATGTAGCAATGTTAATAAAATTAACACTTACAAACGTGAGTCCAAAATAAATTGTAACATAAAGCACTGAAACCGAAAAATAAACTAGAAAAAGAAGGGGCAAGATTTAGAATCTGCGGTAGCTATAGCAACTAGCACACCAGGATTGTCATAAACACACACGGAGCAGGCACTAAAAACTGTCAAGGTTAAGACACTTGAGTTCTTTTTTAGAGTCTTCAGTGATGCGATATCGTAAATATAGTCCGGGAGGGCGTTGAAGACACGTGGCACATAAGATTCGCGCGAGCATTTACCATACCGGGTGCAACAACGTGGCACTACAAAATGGGGAGAGCTGCGTAATGTGCGGGACGAATGTAGCGGTGTCTTGTAATCACTGCTCCAAAAATTGCGAAGGAGGACGGTCTCAATGAAAAGTGAATGGAAATTCGGCAGTTGAAGGCTTTCGAAAATGTCGGCAGTGGCAGAAAGAGGCGTATTGTAGAGGATGTTGGTCAGTATGCCTCTTAATAAAGTGTTAACTTTTGCCTGCCAGCGGCCTGAACATATACCAAACACTGTGATGCCGTACCGAAGCACACTGTAGGCAAGCGCGTGGACTAACAAAAACCGAACATTGAAGGGCATAAACACCCGTGTGTTATAGAGCATGCAAGATATAGTTCGTAGTTTACCGCATAAATAGGACATATGAGTGTTCCAAACAAAGCAATCCCAAGTCCCGCGCTTCACTAGCACGGCACAATACGCCTGCGTGGACACTGTAAAGGAAACATGTTGTTGGCGTTTTGCTGCTATAGGGCGTGACCTTGGTTTTTGTGCTGCTTAGTAGAATACCGTTCGGTTAACACCATTTGCTAGATGAGTTTGTGCCCTCTTGTTGGAATTTGCTATTTGAGATAGTTTTAATCTCTTAAAATATTCTCATATCCTCAGCATATCCTCAGCATATCCTCAGCATCCTCAGCATCAATAGTAATAATAATAATAATAATAATAATAATAATAATAATAATATAATAATAATAATAATAATAATAATAATAATAAGCAAGAATCAAGAATCAAGAATCAAGAATAGTTTTTATTTGTGCCCAGGAACAACCTTGCGGTTTTGGTGCTGGCGCACGTAAAAAAGAACAAAAACACACACATACACAAAAAGGAAAAAAAAGACCACGGAAGACAGTTTTACATAAAGTTCTACAAAAAAGAAGACGCGAGAACTGTGTACACAAAATTGTACAGAAAAACAAAACAAAAAAGTGCACAAAAATTGCACATAGAAATGAAGACACGAGGAAAATTGTTCCAATACATATGGATGCTTCACTTGGACGCAAACAGACGCGAACGTCTGAACACTACACATACAGCTCCGTACAAATAGGAACAAGAAATCAACAAGTCATAGAAATACATATGGAAACCCGGCAGTTGATTCAGGAAGTTCATCAAAAGTTACAAAAGAGCTTCCGCACAGATTTAACAAAATCGGAAAAGTTGTCAAGAAATATATCGAGATTAAGAGAAGAGTTATTATAAAGGAGTTCCGCACGAGATACTGGATCAAGTGTATTAACTCTAGGTGACAGATAGAAGGTTGACGTTTTTCTTGTCGTCACTCGCGGTACGTGCAGAGAAACCTGATGCAGGATGTCGGAGCTATCTATTTGACCATGTATACATTTATAAAGAAAGAGCAGCTCCGCAGTGTTTCGGCGTCCCTGCAAGTCTTGCAGTCGAATGGGTGAACTATGCACGTCATCAACTGCTTTTGCAAAGTTGAAACGGTGTTTAAAAATGGATACGAATTTCGCTTGTACACGAGAAATCCTCAATAGATTAGAGTGGCACGTCCCACCCCACACAACAGATGCATACTCAAGGTGAGAACGACACAGGGAACAATATAAGGTTAAAAATGTTTTAGGGTCACGAAATTCTCGTGATACACGACACACAAGACCCAGGGTGCGCAGTGCAGACTTCACAATATACACAACATGACCCTGGAAACGCAAAGCAGAGTCAAATACAACACCAAGATCTCTGATTTCACCAACGCGGGATAGTTGATTAGTGTTAATTGTGTAGTTAAATGGTACTGTGGCAGTTTTTCTAGAGTAGGTCATGACTTTTGTTTTGGAATGGTTTATCTTCAGGTGATTACGTGAGCCCCAGCCAACAAACGAGGTTATATCAGACTGTAAATCCATGCAGTCTGGTTCGCCGCCTATTTCTCTGAATATTTTTATATCGTCTGCATATAGCAAGAAAGAAGACGTGGTGATGGCGCTTGCGACGTCATTCACAAAAACAGAAAATAGCAACGGGCCCAGTACGGAGCCCTGTGGTACACCCGAAGTTGCGTTATACGTGGGGGAGCAAGACCCGTTCGCACGCACATAACAAACCCTTTCCCTTAGGTAGTCCTCCAGAAGACAGTATATCGGACCGCAAAGACCAACTGCAGAGAGCTTAGATAAAAGTATACTGTGGTTTACAACGTCGAAGGCCTTGCTACAATCAAAGTATCTAACGAAAAGTTGACCTCTGTCGCACACAACCTTAGACGCAGCAGTCGCGAATGCCACAAGATTTGTCGTCGTTGAACGACCAGCGAAAAAAACGTGCTGGTTGGTAATTATCGTGCTTTGAAGTGAAAAAGACAGAGATCTGTGGATGACCTTCTCAAAGAGCTTAGAAACCGAGCAGAGTAAAGAAATAGGTCTGTAGTTAGAAGCGTCAGTCCGCTTGCCCGCCTTAAAAATCGGGACCACATCAGCAATTTTCCAAATACTCGGGAAAATGCCCCACTTCAGACAATTAATAAAGATAGCGCAAAGGACTGGTATTAAAATGCAGCCGTAAGACTTGAGTATAGCTTGGGGGATGCCGTCATGACCGGCAGATAGCGTCGGACGCATTGCTTTTATACAAGTTTCTACAGTAACCTAGTCTATCGCAATATTACTAACTGATAAAGTGTTCGTGCATGGAAGGGTCTCATTAGGAAGTGCGCCAGTATCAACAGTGTAAACCGAACCAAAGACACCCGCGAAAACATTACATACATCAGTTGTAGAGCCTCCGTACCCTTCCATGACAAAAGCATTTTCTCCTGCGCGATCGCCCCTGCGCGATTTAACTCCTCCAAAATCTTTTAGGGTTTCGCTGTAGATCTGACTCTACTGCTTCGGTATCTGCCTGCTTATCACGCTTAAGCAATGCCCTGCAACGACTTCTCACCTCCTGAAATTTAGACTCGAATTCAGGACGGCCTGTTTTCTTAAATTTTCTATGCAAAAACGACTTTCCCTTCAAAGCCGTACGGAGTTCAGGAGAAAACCAATAGGGAAACCCAGAGCGTACGTTTTTTCTCAATGGGATGAACCTTTTCATTCCCTCCTGTACCACAGCGGTCAGTTGATTTACTTGATCATTCACGTTTGGAGACTCCAGAATGGAACTCCAGTTAAAGTCAGAAAAATATCCGTACAGGCCTACGTAATCGCCACCTGCGTAGTCAAAGGATTTCTCGACGTTTTGGCCACTTGGCATTTGGCGCAGCACTGGTGTTTGAATAGTCATTTTTATATCAAGCGCTGGATGATATTTATCCTCTGGAACGAGAGTAACTTTACTTTTATCGACACTGACAGTCTCTGAGGTCGTTAGACACAGGTCGAGGAACTTCCCTTGCCAGTTGGGTGTGGAGTTTCGTTGTGTCAGACCTAAGAACGAAGAAAAATTTACTAACGAGTCACATTTTGTAGTGATATAAAAATTATTCGATGTGACCTTCCATGTTTTCCAACAAATAGATGGTGTGTTTAAAATCGCCTAAGATCGAAACATTAGCTGAGTCAGATGCGGTTACGGTTCTTTTAATCTCCTGAAGGCAGTCATGGAATGTTTCCGGTGACATATGTGGGGGAAAATAAAATGCTCCCAAAAGTATATTGTCTTTCGGACCGCGCACCTCAACCCAAACTGACTCGGAATAAGTCTCAAGGCCCGTCCGCCTAACGCAATCGTAGGACTGATCAAAAGCGACCAATACACCTCCACCCCGCTTCCCTTCAGTAGACTGCCTGTCACTGCGAAAGACCCTGAAGCTTGGCGGGAAGTAATCGGAGGAGGAGATGTCTGGACATAACCACGTCTCGGTAAGAACCAGAAGAGTTGAGTTTGAGCAAATTAAATTTTCAAAGAACTGCTTAGATTTTGTGCGCAGACCACGTACATTCTGATAATAGATATTTAAATCGGTATACTTCTGTTTCATATTACGTTTTTATGCTATGTCCGACGGATGAATCATCTCATCGCGAAAATTACCTCTAAATGTCTGGAAGTAGCACGCGCTGGGCCACAGGTAAGGGTCAGCGAGCGCGTGAAAAGAAGGAGTGTCCACAGCGATGTAAAAAGACACGTAGGATGCATGTCGCGTTTTCAGACGCAGGCATTGCAAAGGTGTCACACCAGCAGGCTTCAAATGCCTCACCATGTCCGCTGACGTGGTGCGTGGGTTAAGGCGTGTGACAAAAATCTCCTTTCCCTTGGACTGGGGAGACAAAACTGAAGAGAAGGAGGCATTCTCAGGGGCCCTCAAAGACGGCGTGCCTCCAAAGCTGGTTTCACGTCGCAAGTCCGCACACGGAGCACGTGCCGCAAAGTCCGAAGACCCAGGCACAATGACGCCAGGTGTCGCCGGTGTTATGGGACACATGGTGCTCGCCACTGGGGTGTCAGGCACGGGGTCAGGCACGGGGTCAGGCACGGGGGTCAGGCACGGCGGTGAGGCGGGCGGAATCGACGCCAGTGGACAACTGGACCGGCGCGCATTCACCAGGCTGATCGAGTGTAGGCTGATCGAGTGTATTATAATAATAAATAATAATAATAATAATAATATAATAATAATAATAATAATAATAATAATAGTAATCTTTATTTTTCCTGTGCCCAGAGACAACGTGACGGTCTACTTAGTGGTGCACAAAACAAGTGAAACACTATGCATATAAAATGCAACAATATACTGGTCGTTAATACAACTAAACAAGAAACACAAGAAGTAGATAATTATGCATACGCACGCATCGTCATGCTTACAACGAAGACATCCATTCGCGTACGTGCCAAATGAAATCACGATCACGGATAAAAATATCGAAGTTACGCTCACGCGCAGAATTAAAAGGCAGTTCTAGCCTCCCTAAATGTGACGCGTACGACCTACAAGCCGGGTAAAAAGTTAGTTTGTTCCGGCTGACATGAGTTGGAACTTGGAAATAAATAGACTGGACTAAATCCATTGAATCCTCCTCACCGCAAACTACCTTGTGTAAAAATATAAAATTTCTGAACGGTCTCCAAAGAGACAGCTTCTACAATGAGAACCGGCAAAGCAATGATTTATAATGGTAGAAATAATCTCAGCCAATATACCTATCATAAACAATTCTAATCGTATGCTTCTAGATATTTTCGATCAGAGCAGTCTGAGTAAGAGTCAGGGAATTCCGGATAAGATTGCGAAACTTCAACCGTGATCAAACTAAAGACTAGCGGACTAGCGCGACGGGAGGGGAGGAGCGTACATCAACTCTCTTCTTTTACCAGATGTGCTAACGAAAAAAAAATTATTCCCCTAATGTTCGGTTCGCCTCAACGCGTAGAGCGCAGGCCGCAGTGTTGTTTCCTTGTGCCCGAACTTTCTCCCGCAGTTCTTTTTTCTCTGTGGTACAAAAGATTAGAGGAATAGCACTGTACTATTTCTTTCGAAGTAATATTCGTACATACCTAAACTCTGTTTCACCTGAAGTCCAAGAGTGACGCCAGAGGTACGAATCAATGAAAACAATCAGGGTTCCAGATAATGCTCAACGATGTTTTTTTTTTATTTTATTTTTTGCTATGTGTGTTTTTGCGAGCTGATTCTATCGAGAGCGTTTGAGTAACAGCAAGCTTTAGGCCCCGCTCGAACTTAATATGAGAGGTGTATGAGAAGAGGCTCTTCGAGATAGTGCAATGTAGCGCAGGAGTTCTATTTCATGCACAATCGTCTCGTCCATAGTTGCTATTACTAACGGCAACAAAAGAAATGTTCCCGCCACTTTCATTCCGTCTACCTTGACGAGTGAATTTGATAAAACTGACGAGGATACATTAGAAATTATATTGTTGTGACATGACCGAAAATGTAGCTTTGTTAAAGTTACTTCAAAGGCGACGAGTTTCTCCCATCGACCAAGTAGATAGCTGGACGACTTTTCACATTTTTGTAATAAAATTTACAATGGCTTGTCATATGCTCTTTGTCCCGTTTTTATTCTCCAACACCAAACTATTTAATAATTGAAGGGTGGTTAAATACACTCGAATGATAGTTAGATAATAAATGCTTTAAAAGATATAGCAACTCATTTGTAAAACCCAGCTTCTTGTGTAATGAATAATTCTCCGAGATGATAAAAAAAATGAAACTTACATTTAAAACGGAAGGTTTTCAAGGCTGGGGAAAATAAAAAAGTGAAGTTCCAGTTTCTTTCTACATTGATTACACCATCGTTTCAATGAGCATTAGCTCATTTGCGTTAATTTCCTTATTGATGCTTCTCAGTTGACTGAATGAAGTCGGCTTCTTCGTGTTTCTGCGACAAGTCACGGTGTTTTTGCCATATAGACTAATTAACTTCAGAATGACGCAACTTTTGGAAGCGATACGCAACACCCGTATATCGGCATATAATTAAGTTTTCATTTAGGCACCGTATATTTTTTATTTGGTTTGCTTATTTGTTTTTATTGCACATGTTGTCACCGACTGTATATATTGTCGACGTACACATTCCTAGGTAACATTGTAGCAACGTTTGTAGTCCTGTGAATCGGCACACTTTAAACATTAACAGAAAAGAACAAACACGACCAATAAAGGATAAATCAGTGTGGCTTTCTTTGACAGGTGTGTGCGATCTTGTTTTTTTTTATTTGTATAGATGAAAGTATTCCTCGTGAGTAATATGGGCAGTTGAGTTCCTTTTGAGTAATATGCTTTACCTGCACCTTTTCGGTGGCATTAAAGACGAGAACATAAAGTTTCTCTTCGGAATAATTGTGATAATATTTTTAATTGTGTGGTGTAGCTCTTTAGATTCTAACATATAATATGCCACTTCAGAAACCGTAAAAGCAGTCTCGTAAGTGCAATAATATAAATATGTTACTTCCATCTGCGGAAATAAAAACGTTACACAGGAAAAGAACAAGCAAGTTTTCGGGGGGTGTGTTGCTTTTCACTGGTTTATTATTTTTTTGTGTGGTTTCAGCATAATATTCTTGATGTCGCATCCATGTCCTTCTGATTAATTAGTGTTTTATATACTTATTTTTAAAAGTATAAAATCGATAGCCTATACATATTTATTCAAAATAATCGAGCGTAAAAATTTTAGAGGTGTATTTTAGAAGATCAAGCAATCCGGGCTGGTTAACGTAAAGGATATAGGGTAAGAGACTAAATAACAAAATTAAGACGTAATAAATTATTGAATATGGCTTTCGAAATTTTCTCAAGTCAAAAGATGCATTCCAAATTAATTTACGTGTTCAAAAACTTAAAGACATGTTATGCATACGTTCTTCTCTCGACAATCAATCGTCTGTTCTAAAAGATATCTTCAATATTTGTTTAATCACTCTCCTTCCCGACCGTCATACTTTGTTTTTCTTTTTCTCGAGCTATTTGAGCAGTCGGAAACCAACCCCGAATTCATCCCCGCAATCTTCCCGACGGCTTCATTATTCATATCTGCCGACTATTCCTTATCTTCACTGCCGTTTGCTGATAGCAGTTGGAAAATATTCCAGTTTTCACGTGCATTTAAATATTTATTTTAAGCAGCTATATTTTGATTCAGGCTAATATAAATCACGGAAAGTATCCGCGCAATCATGAATCCCCACGACTCATGGCTGCCGTTTAAATGGATGCTGAATAGAAACCTAATATATACCCTACACGTTCAGAAGCAAGTTAAACGTGATCAACCTTATCTACTAATGACAATCACACGCTTGTATTTTGAACGGATGGCTACATTTTTTGTTCCAAACAACCGATTCCAGCGATCGCACGAAGAACAGCCATCGAAGAGTGCGATGCATCACGGGAGCTTGAACAACTGACGTCACAGACGTGACGCCACTTGATCCAGCGTGGGCAAAGCTGCTTGGTGGCTGGCATGGTCATGAGCTCTGCCACTTGGCGCCGTCAACGCGTTACAACCTGGCCCTTTTCGGTTCACAGTAGTCTGTGCTGCGCTAAACAGATACTCGAACGGCACTAAAGTGGCCGGGACATTTTAACCTTCTGCAATTGTCTGGAGTTACGAATCTCGCCCCTAGGGTTCAATTTAGTTCAAACTTTTACCTAAATGTTCCTCTTCATACCGGTTTACTCGCCTTGATCTGCGTAATGAAAACATTAAAGTTTTGCTGGTTTTGTTTTTCGGTTCGTCAAAAGTTTACCGATTGATCGGTAGACGATTTATCCAGATTAGAGCATTAATCGATTAATATATTGGTTAATCGATCAATTGCCTAGCCCAATTTAATACTCATAGAGACAATTTGCTTTCCTATACTGCTTTATGGAATCAGGATTTTGAATCAATAAACTCCACATATCCACACAAGCCCAATTCTTTTTTTTGAAACTGGCTTTCTTTTAGTGATGAGTGAGGCCTGGGAGTTTGCCGGCGAACTACAAATGAAGTGCAAACAAAGATACCTACGCTCGTCAGAGTACATTGACATAATGCCATTATAGTTGTTTTCCTTGCATTTTATGCCACATGCTACGGATATTAAAAAAAAAAGAATTGTCAGAAACAAACCAAATACGCGACCAGATAGGTGCTGGAAATGTTGGCAATGCGGGGGACAGTGGCCTCTAAAAATGGCAAGAGCGCGGAGCAAGGTGAAGGGAGAGGGTGTACACATGCTAAGAAACTTACTGATAATAATCCATTGATCTCGTGCCATTTAAACAAAGTAGTTCTATTTTCGGTTTGTGTTACAGCCATCTTTCTGGAATGTGCTGATTCAATATCATTTAACGAAGATTTAGCTTACGTTTCGAGTCTCAGATTTCGCACAAAGTGACCGGGGATCTTTAATTCCATCTGCGAGCATAACGATGTCAAGTATGCATGTAGTGCACTACTTCAAGACGCGCCCCACTTTCGCAACTTCCAAAATATTTACTGTAGAGCACTTGACGGCCCATAGAAATAACTCCCCTGTTTTGCTTACGGACACTGACCGTTGCCGGTGTATTTTAAAACACCCAAGGTTTGTTTCCGAACCATGCCACGGAGATACGATGAATTATTTCAAGGTAACTGCCCTCCGTAATCCAACCACGTTGGGGCGGGCACAGCTGGCAGTGCCGAGGGACGTTTTGTTGGGCTTCTGCAATTCATTCTTGCGCTGTAAAAAAAGCCGAACGATGCGGCGCCTGCTCGTAGAGAGCTGAATCGTTCACCGAGTGGCCAGTTAGGTGGGGCGCCTTTTTAACAAATAAAGCTTTATTGCGTTTTTTTTTTTTTTTTTTTGGGGGGGGGGGGGGGGTGGGGAGGGACCAAGCAATGTGCCAAGGTGTAAACGGCAGACGTGTTTGCGGACTGCCAAATTTGCAATTACTTTTTACTTGTGGCGCCATTGTTCGTAACACCTGCGTCTATCCCCCTTTGACGTGTTCCCTGCCGCTTTTATTCTGTTATGGAATGCACCAAGGGATTTATCTTTTCTTTTATATTTTTTTCTGTGTAAGATTAAGGATGAGTTTAGAATCTGAAAAAGTTACTATTGTGAATGATACTAGAAAGCGTGATAAATCAAACAAAGTTATTGTTAACCACCTCACAAGTACCCTAAAAGCATGACACAGATCCCATTTTTAAAAAGGGACGAAATACGCAAATTGTTGTTTTTAATAAATAAGATAATGATAAATAAATCAAAGTCACAACGTGCCATTTGCGTTGCGCATGTGAGGGTGGCGTGTGAAATTTCCGTTATAATCTATGAAACATATATACTTGGTCTCATCCTACGATGGACGAAAGGCCATAGCCGCGTGCCGCCAGGTCCAATCACGTTCCACGCTATACTATGACACGCTTAAGATTGATTAGGGGTGGACGAATAATGCTTGAGTCCAAAAGCGCAGCATCATTTCTATAGCTTCGACGCTGCAAATAGCCTATATGTCGTGGCTTTCTATGCGATCTAAAATTGTTGAGTCACTTAGTGCTCTGCGATTATAACCACTCCTCACCCATCCCCTCATCGGTGATCCGAGACGCGGGCACCGAAACGTGCATCAAAGCGAAATACCGCATAATTTCTAAGTGGCTCGTGATTGGATCTGGCGATCCCGATCGTAGCTTTTGCCTTTAGTCCATCGTAGGGTGAGACGAAGTATAGTTACAATATTTCTATTGCACGAAACTGTATTCTACTGATCTTAATGTTGCCAATGATGTTTAAGCATTTCTAGAACAAAGGTAATTTGTTCCAAGCTTGTGATAACTAACCTAATCCGGCTCCATAGTTGACAAGGGCATCACGTTAAACAAAGAAGATCCTAGTAGTGAAAGGCGCACGCGCCCTTGTTTGACCTTTTCTGAATTTTAATTTCTTCCGTGCCCTAATTCTAATTTCAAAAGCCACAGGACATTTTGTATTCATGAGAAAACCTGCGTAGACATTTCAGAATGTAATTTATGCGGTGTCTGGACACTTTGATTCACGTATCACCTTCACGCTACATGTCCTCGTTTATTCGGCGGTCCCTACATCCGAGAACGACATTCGCTCTTGTGTATACTTAGCTTGTCGCATCTTGCTCGCGAAGCAACTCATTGCTGCAGGGAGCAGTTAAACGAACGAGTACTGCATTAATTCACTAGATCATTTGGCCCCAGTGCCTCATCCAAAAAAAAGCGAACAAAAGAACTATTACTTTTCGATAAAGAGCAGATTGGACACACATTTTTGTTTTTTCTATTGTTCACTTATTTGAATGTAGAGGATCATCGACTTCTCGAGTCACTCAATGAGAGAACGTGGCTCGGCATAGCGATTTTGTAACGAGTCGACCGTGTGACGTCCATCGGCATACCTTTCTCTTTTCGCTGCAAAATTAAAAGCCTAGCTCACTAACAAAACCCGCTTTACGACTTCCTCTTAAAATGTTCGAAGGATGCAGGTATGCATAAAACACATACCAACTTTAATTTCAGGCCACTAATCGGTACCTAAAATGCAAAATAGCACGTTGACAAAAGTGAAATGCGCCGCATAACGTTTCTTAAGCCCACAAGGGGCAGTGACAAGGGAGGCGTGAGGGGCATTCTGGAACGGGATCACGCCTAAGGCGTCAACGGTGAATAGAGGAGAAAACGGTGCGAACGGTATTACGTCACCCGTGGACGAGAACGCGCCTAGTCTAGACGGCTCTTAAGATAAAAACCACGTAACCATAGGTAAAACCAAATTGTGACCTTCAGCAAACACTGAAAAATATGACTTCATTCTTCGTCCTTACGCAAAATAGCCTAAAGCATTTTTCGCGCTCCAAAATGTTTCCAAACCCGGATACAGCGTCTTAGACTGGATTCAGAGTTCACCTCCTCTTCTCCTTCTCTCCCCGAGCTCGGATATAAAAGCCGCCAGACGCAGTGTTCGAATCATCAGCTCCTGATCCTCCATCTGCTTCACTTCAACCATGGTAGGACACCTGAGAGCGCTTTCGAGCACATATGCACTCTATTCCTTCTAGCCCTCGAGCCTAAAGCGAACAGAACACGGGGCGTGAAGTCGTATCCAAAATACTTTACGAAACAGAGAATTTCTGACATCTATATTATTTCTTTAAAATCTAGAGCTATGGAGCGTAAAATAATTACTCTAATATTGTGGTATCAGTCCTTAAAGCAATGGCGCTTATGGTAAAAATGTGTTGTTTAGGGTCCCCAAGAGCATATTTGTTTCTCGGAGAAGACTTTTATTACGCGAAATGTAGCATTTACCAAATGCGATCTCTCAATATTATTATATGAACAGTATTGTATTGAGCCTAAGTATTCAACAAAACGCTCATTTCAATTCTTTATAATTTAGCAAATGCCAGTCTTTTTTATATTTTCCTGGTTATTATTTCTTCTGGTTCTGTTGTACTCTTATTCTTACTAACCAATTTTATGCTTGTTCCTCGAGTTTTATCTATATCAAAGGCGCCCGTATGCACGCCACTCTACAAATTACCGGAAAGTCCTTCACAATGCCGTGGGACTTTTGTTTATTCACTCATGCAAATTAATAATAAAGCATAGGTAGATCGAAATAAGAAAATAGCTCTTTCTTGCTGCTGCACAAATCAATTTTTTTCTTTTATTTTCCTTTGTTTTTATTTTTCGTAAAGTGCACAATTATAAAACCTATTGCGATCGGTACCATTCCACATTTTATTTTTTTCCAGTTCCGCGCTTGCCTCGTCCTTGCCCTGGCCACCGGCGCCCTTGCTGGCCTGTACCACGGTGACGCTGGCCTAGGTCACGGAGCCGCTGTTACCTACAGCAGCGGGCTCGGCTACGGAGCCGGTCTCGGTTATGGAGCTGGCCTTGGCTACGGAGCAGGCCTTGGTTACGGAGCAGGCTATGGTTATGGAGCAGGCCTCGCCCACGCTGTTGGCCTTAACCACGGCGTCGCTTACTCCGGTGTGACTGGCTTCGGCTACGCCCCAGCCGCTAGCTACGCTGTCGCGGCTCCAGCCGTTGCTCGCACCGTGTCCACCTCTTACCATGCTGCCCCAGCTGTTGCTGCCGTTGCTCATGCTCCGGCCGTGGCCACTTACGCTGCTGCCCCAGCCGTCACCAGGGTCGCTACCTACCAGGCCGCCCCAGCTGTGACCACCTACCAGGCCGCTCCAGCCGTCACCAGGGTCGCTACCTACCAGGCCGCCCCAGCTGTCGCTCAGGTGTACCAGGCGGCTCCAGCTGTCACTAAGGTTGCCACCACTTACCAGGCTGCTCCAGCTGTCACCAGGGTCTACCAATCCGCTCCAGCCATCACCAAGGTTGCCACCTACCAGACTGCTCCAGCTGTGGCCACCTACCAGGCTGCTCCAGCCGTTACCAGGGTCTACCAGTCTGCCCCAGTTGTGGCTGCTGCCCCAGCTGTGACCAGGTTTGCCACCTACCAAGCCGCCCCAGCCGTGACCAAGTTTGCCACCTACCAGGCTGCCCCAGCCGTGACCAGGGTCTACCAGTCTGCCCCAGCCGTCACCAAGGTTGCCACCTACCAGGCTGCTCCAGCTGTTGCCACCTACCAGGCTGCTCCAGCTGTGACCAGGGTCTACCAGTCCGCCCCAGTTGTGGCTGCTGCTCCAGCTGTGACCAAGGTTGCCACCTACCAGACCGCTCCAGCTGTTACTAGGGTCTACCAGTCTGCTCCAGTCGTTGCTGCCGCCCCCGCTGTCGCCACCTACGCTGCCGCTCCCGCTGTGACCCGCACCGTGTCCACCTCTTACCACGCTGCCCCAGCTGTTTCCACTTACGCCGCTGCTCCAGCTGTGGCCGTGGCCCACGCTCCAGCTGTTGCTGTGGCCCACGCTCCAGCTGTTGCCGTGGCACACGCCCCAGCTGTTGCCAGCTACCAGACCTACGCCGCTGCCCCAGCTTTCGCCACTGTGGCCCACGCCGCCCCAGTCTACGGCTATGGCGTCAGCAACCTGGGATATGGTGTCGGCCACTACGGCTACGGACACGGTCTTGGCAGCTACGGCCTCAACTACGGTTATGGCCTTGGCACCCTTGGCGACTACACCAGCCTTCTCCGCAAGAAGAAGTGTAAGTATAAAATTTACTTCACCAGAGCTCCGAACGGAAAGTGTACTTTCTTATTGAATCTTAAAATATTTTTTTTTCTTACAGAAACATCTATCCTAGGAGCTTTGAGTGACCTGGACACTTCACACAAGAAAAAAAAAAGCCATACTTCACCAGTTTTTATAGTACTTTTATACTGTAAGAAAAATAAAAAAGACTTGGTTTTAACAAATATTAAGTCTTTCTTTCCTTTATTATTTCATCAATTATTCATCACGATGAACATTTTTCGTACACCGGCCCCATAAATCGCTTTACCTGTACTATGGCGCCTGGAGCGCGTTACCGACTAGAGTCTTCACCGGATCATCAAATGCTGTCCCTCTATTTCCTCCCGTCGACGTCATAGAAGTGACTCCTGGTGTTGACACAACCGCGGAGGTGGGCGCTGCAGTCGCCTGTTTTTGCTACAGGCTGCTCTCTAGCTTGGCAGTCCATGACCTTCTACGTCGATCAACTGCCAGGATCGTGACATTCAGTAGCTTGTCACGCCGGCTCTTGTGATAAAACGTGTTGCCACGTCTAAACCACTTTTGACGCGTAGGCGGTAGAGGACGCTGAATACACCAATTGAAGACGCTTTTGGGGCACTGTTCCTCTATCTTAATGGCGATTCTGGGCGGGGGCTGGGTAGCGGAGGCATGGGCTGGTGTTTGTGTTTGGTCTGCTGCTGCGGATGGCTGCCTCAACGAGGCGGGATGACAGCATTATAGCGGAGCAGATGTTCAATATAAGGGATGAGGATGCCTCCGCACCAGTGTTGTACGGAACGGCGTTTCAAGGAACTTCGTTCCTGGAACGCGTTCCTTTTATGAGGAACGAAGGAACGCCGCTGTTCCATTTTTTATTGGTGGAACTGGAACGGGAACTCGTTACATTTTTACGGGAACGGAAAAAGGAACGGCGTTCCTTTTTTTTTTTCGTCCAGTGGAGTAGTTTTTATTTTGTTTCTAAGGATGAAACTCTAAAAGTAAGAAGTTTAAAAACAATATATTTACTAAGAGCAGGATCGCGATAACGTTTTGTTACTTATTCTAGGCGTTATGCTGCGGCGTCCTCGCTTGGTAACTGTCGGGTGCAGGCGAGCTACGACGAGCGCGAAAGGGTCATCTAAGGGGCGGTATCTTTCTGCGCTCGAAACACAGGCGCGCGTTGACCCATGCCGCGAGCCTCCTCTCCTCTCTCTACCGCCTAAACCAGGGGGATCGTGTGTTAGTCAGAAAAGAAGCCGCCGCCATAGCATGGCTAGCTGTCGGCGGGGCGCGCAATGTGCCTCAAAAAAGGCCAATCGCGTTCACGCCGCTCCGCGGCGAGAGTCTGCGGCGGCACATTACAAGGTGACACGAGCGGTGCGGCTGACGACATTTGGCGGTATACAACAGTTAGGTTTAGCGGAGAATACAAACCCCAGCACCGCGTGGTGGAGCGCTAAAAGCGTCGGGCCATGCCAGCAACCAAATCTCTCGAGGCGGCATCTCTGGATCGTGTGTTAGTCAGAAAAGAAGACCCCGCCGTGGCATGTCTATAGCTGTCGGCAAGGCGCGTATTTCTCAAATGCCTCAAAAAAGGCCAATCGCGTTCACGCCGCTACGCGGCGGAACTCTCTGGCGGCACATTACAAAGTGAAACGAGCGGTGCGGCTGACGATATTTGGCGGGAAACAACAGTTAGGTTTGGCGTCCAATGCAAACCCCAACATCGCGTGGTGGAGCGCTAAGCGTTGGGCCGCGTAAAGCCAGCAAGCAAATCTACCGAGGCGGCATCTCTATGTAGCAGGCGGCATCTATGTACGCGCGAAACACGGGCGCGCGTTTACCCATGGCTGGAACCCCCCCCCCCCCGTTCTCCCCTCCCCTCCCTCTTTACCGCGTAAACCAGGGGGAACGTGTGTTGGTCAGCGGTAGCTGTCGGCGAGCGCGCATTTGTGACGTGCCTCGAAAAAGGCCAGTCAGGGATCCCGGATTCGCCCCATGGTTTTACTCCTTGAGGACGCAACTATACGCGCCCGGTAGTTGTGGCGAAGGCGCCCATTCTTGGGAGTGCATCAGCGGACCTCCTTCTGTCTCCTGTGGTTAAGTGATAACTGCCACAATGAGTGCCGACGTCCAAGTGGACTGTCCCTGGCCATGGCTGTCAACAATGTTGAAACCTGTCCAAGACAAGGGCAATGGCAACATAACATACCAATGCTTGACTTGTGCACCGTCAAGAAAGACGATCGGAGCATCTAAGACATCTCTGCCAACTTAAAGAAACATGTCCAGGTAAGTTTCATTTATTTTTCTTTCATGCTCGGCAACTCTAGGGAGTTCTGCATTCTGTGTCTAGGTTAATGGTTTTTTTATTTTGTATTAATGTTACGTGTCGTTTTCGCCAGTTTCAGATTTTCAAACGCGTAAGTACGTTTTTAACGTTGCTGTTGCGAAAGGGGTGTTGCCTGGGCTGTGCAGACTTTCCTTTTCCTTTTAAAGCAGCAGGTTCTCCTGGATAATGTCAATTGTCACCGATTCATGTATTTACCACCAGACCTACTCAAATATAGGGGATCCGAAGCGTGGAGCAGAACATCCGTGCACCGGAAAGTCTGCACGAAATAACGAGATTAACACTTTACTAAAATAAAATGATTTCGTTTTTTTTTTTTTTTTTATGGTAACCCTGCTGTGTTTGATTGAAACTTGCTGATCCCGTGCGCTATTTAACCTTATGAATAGTTCATTTCGCAAAAAACAATAATAGCCTGTATAAGTAGAGCAGCTATCCGGTAGCATCATTTCTTACTGTTTTTTCAGAGAGCTCATCTTCACAAGCTCGAGGAATATGAGAGCCTAATGAAAAGAGGGGGGTGGAAACGTCTTGGCGAGGAGACATCCTCGGCTAAAGAGCCTAAAAAACAGCCTCGCTTGGAGTTCTCCGGAAAGAGGTCTGTCTCTCAACAGAAGCTGCACCAACTCTTCACGACGTTTGTCGTGGAGGGCCTGCACGCATTCTCCATTGTCGAAGAAAATTCCTCCTCAACACCAGAAGATTTTTTTCTCATTCGGGCAACAGACCCTTCAGCCCGAAGCACAAGACGAACTGTCGCGGTACCTGCTGGTGCCAGTCGACCACCCGCTGTCGCAGATGAAGAGCTTCGAGGGATTGCACCGCCTTTTCCTCAAGTACAACACGGCAGTGCCTTCAAGTGCTTCGGTGGAAAGGTTGTTTAGCGTTGCCAACGAAGTGCTGACAAAACAGCGGGCTCGTCATGCGGACAGCAACATCGAAAAACAACTCTTGTTAAGTTCAACAAGGGACTTTGTTAGATTGAAACGTGGAAGGTTGTAAACCGCTCGTGTAACGTGGGGTAACCCTTCAATAAAGAATAATAAAATTGACCCCGCTCCTATTTCCAGGCTAACAGTACATTTGGCTTGTCTGAATCGCCCACCACAAACATGAATATAATTAAACGCTGAGATTTTTAAAGATGAATAAATCAACAAATAGAACCTTGGGGCTTCAGCTTTGGTTTTCTTTTTTTTTTTGTCTCCTGGTGTCCTTGCATCACGGCATTCAAATTTTTATGTTGCCATTTGATGGGATAGATAAAAAAAGAAAACTTCGTTTGATCTAAATAAATATGGTAATTAGCAAAAATACAAATGTAACGTATAAGTAATGATACGTTACATTTTTTAAACAGTAACGGGAACGAGTTCCTTTTTCTCAGATGGAACTTGTAACGGGAACGCGTTCCAAAAATCTGAAGGAACGAGGAACGACCTTCCGTTCCTCTTTTTGAGGAACGTGTACAACACTGCTCCGCACCTCCGCCATACATTTAGGATGATGCTGTCGGCAGCAGAAAGGATAGCACGTGAAGCCTGGCGCTTGGGGCCTGGCGCGAGATGGTCGTGCGCGCCACTACCCCGTCGTCGTTTTCACCTTCCTAACAATAGAGTTGCATTCGTAAAGTTCTCTCGATGTCAATAGCACATTTGCGGGTCCTCTAGAGCAGTCTACTAGGGATGTGCAAATGAGTCTCGCTTACATCGGTGCCGTCACATTATAACATCCCGAAAAAAAGAAACCAAATAATGATCGCTCTTTTAAAAAAAAAAAACAGTTCATTTGTTTTTTTTGTGAACGTGTGGGGTTTGATCGTTTGACATGTTTGTCTTGCTTCCCATGGTGAGGTAACTTTTTTTCCACCGTTCAATGAACGTTCTATTTTAATAACCTTCAGATATTATAATCATCATTCGCTTTACTTTATATTGCGCTGTGTACTTTTAATACTAAGTCCTGCTTTTTTTTATAAATGAGTCACTGTTACGCAATTTTAGTTGAGCATGTTAATGGATTACTAAACCCTCCGCCTTATTATTTAGTGCTTTATTCGCGCTTTATCTTTTAACCGAATAATCGTTTGGATTTCGAGCTGTAAATTTAGGGGAGAAAGTATAATCTATTTCAGAAGTATTCATAAAAACATCCTTGGTCATAGTGATATGTTCATTCTACGGTAGGAATATGACTGCCGTTGTCTTAACGGTGTTTATTTTTAACGTGTTAAGTTTACTCCATCTATCCAGCTTTTCTACTGTTTTTTTTTTCGCGTCATCAATATGCTCCGATGCGTCATCACCATCAAACAAAAAGCTCGCATAATCCGCATAAATAAAAAATTCAGTTGAGTGACTAATCTTTGCGATATCATTTATATTTATATTGAATAAAAAAGGCCCCAGAATGCTTCCCTGGGGAACCCCCGATGTAATCGGTTTTGTTTCAGATCAGTGGCCGTTTATTTGAACATACTGTCTGCGGGAAGATAAATATGAACGTAGAAGTTTTGATACATGGCCATGAAATCCATTGATATCTAACATCTTTAGCAGCAAATTATGATCTAGATAGTCGAACGCATTAGTAAAGTCTACGAATAAACCGAGAGTGAGATTACTTTTTTTCAAAATTTCTAAGTATATGTTCTTCTTGCTCAAGGAGAGCCAGTTCTGTGGATCGTTGTTTGCGAAAACCAAGCTGCGATAAGCTAATCAAGTCGTGGTTATCAGCAAATGCTTTCATTCGAAGTAGTACAACTTTTTCTAAACAGGTCGATACAGACCAAAAAACGCCTCTTGTCAATGGCCAGAGTCGCCCCTGACGAAGAACCAAGTCGGCTCGAAACGTAGGGCTCCTACATGTTTGGACTCGGTTGGTTGCCGTACTTTGATTATTGTGTTTCTCAATCAAAGAGATTTCTCTCGAATGTTTACTTTCAGGTTCATAATTGCCCAGTTCCTTTTTATTTTTAGAGCGCAGCTCTTAGGCGCCCGTTTCCGGCTTGAGCGGCGTCGGCGTCGCCGTCGCCGTCGCCGTCGGCGCAACCGCACGGTGCCCCCCCCCCCCCCCCCCGAGGTCACGTGACCCCCCGTGGTCACGTGACCTGAGGGAAGGAGGAGAAGGAGGAGGATGAGGAGGGGTATACCCTCCCCTGAGTACCCTTCCCTCCTCCTCCTCAAGAGCTGCGCTCCAATTCGGCGTTACAGGGAGTTGTAAACGGCTTTCATTTTTTATATAATGCTGTTACATTCGCTGGTTGCGTTTCACAGTGAAACATGCCCTTTATGAAACAGAGATTGAACATGTGTGCTAAGGGATGAGAAATAAGATCAAGTACATATTTAACTGGTTTGATCTGCAATTCGTTGGAGTCGCAGCTTTTGCGATTTATTAGTATATTAAGGCAGATATTACCTCTGAAGCAGTAACATGCATAAGAAACATGGATTCATTATTTCTAGCATTGATACACTTGCGAGAATCTGACTCGGGATGTTCTTTAACTGGACTTATGAAATCCTCATTAAATGCATTTGGCAAAGCTTGTCCTGGCAGCTTTTGACCATTGTGGGTGATCTTTAAAATTTGTTTCGTGGCGCACGAACGACCCAAGACAAAATTTAGTTTTTTTTTTTTTTTCACACAATTTGTCAACTCCGTTATTACACGAAAGGAAAAAGTCAGGCAAATAAGCTTTCTTAGCATTTTGGAGTTTTTTGTTTAATTGGTTTCGATCACGTTTAAAAATCGTTAGTTGTTCGATTGAGTTCATTTTTACAATTTTTGTATCACAAATTTTAGTACGCATTTTTGTGAAAAAATTTTTTGTTATTCATGGTTTACGACTTTTTCTATGAGTGCCTCATTTTTTGTACGGAAAGAAGCGTACATCGTTTTTTTTAATTTGTTCAAGAACAAATCATATGCTTTATCTTCGTTCATTTCATGAAGGACATCGTCCCAATCAAGACAATCATAGTTTCTGTCTGAATTCTTTCATGTTATCAGGCGTTATATTCTGAAACTGTATGGCTAACTGATTATAATATTTTATGTTTATAGTTTGCCTTTTCTTTATACACAATAATATACCAAAGCGATCGCTTATGTTAGCTATCACTATGCCAGATTTGATATATGATGTATCGTAGCTTGTAATAAATAAATCCAATATTTTCGATGATCCAGTTTTAATTCTTGTTGCAGTATTTATCGTATTTTCTCATAAGTTCGATTTAATTACTGCATCAAATTGGAATTTACATGTCGTATCAAGTAGCATGTTAACATTAAAATCGCCTCTCAAGATTACATTCTATACATTTTTATTCGCGAACTCGAGGAAATGCTCTAATTAACCAATAAAGGAAGAGAGGTTCCCACTTGGCGGGCGATAACAGACAGCTTTAATGCTGACTCCTATAAGTAAGGACAGCATCTCGTAGACTTTGTGAACGCAGCAATAATCAGATAGTATCTCACAAGAAATGTCAGCCTTTAATATTAGGGCAACGCCCCCGCCAAGACATTCTATACAGTTCAAAAAGTATGTGTTGTACATTGGTAAGTTTAAAACGTTAGTATTATCCGTAAACCACGTCTCTAAAAGATGTCCTCTTAGAGATGTCCATACAGTCATTCTCGATACAGTCTTCACCAACTTAACTCACAGACACATCCTTTATTCAAAATGCTGCAATGCGAAAAATTAAGATGCTTCATTCACATTGCACGGAGATAACTCTTACGAAACAACCAACTCATTCACACCAATAATGTTCTATGTGAGACGACGATGTGTATTAGATAGCATTAAGAATGTTGCTGGTTGGGAATGCAACAGTGGGAAACCATCGGAACAAACAAGTTGGTACAATGTTGGACTCAATTTTCTTCTAAATCCTTGTAAGACAAAGAAGACAAAGGAGACATTAAACAAGGCACCAAAGTACTGTTTGGATGTGAAACTCCCAAGATTGAATTTTTTTAGAGCGCAGCTCTTAGGCGCCCGTTTCCGGCTTGAGCGGCGTCGGCGTCGGCGTAACTGCAAGGTCACGTGACCCCCAAGGTCACATGACCCCAAGGTCACGTGACTCCCCAAGGTCACGTGACCCCCCAAGGTCACGAGACCCCCCAGCCACGTGACCTCCCTCCGAGGTCACGTGACCCCCCCCCCCGAAGTCACGTGACCCCCCCCCCCCCGCGCCTTCCCCGCCTCCTCAAGAGCTGCGCTCTAATTCGGCGTTACAGGGAGTTTTAAACGGCTTTCATTTTTTTACATTATTTAAGTCATTTTCAAGATCGTAGATTTTTATGGAAGGGTTTCTTTTGTGGGTTTTGCGGTAGGCAGAGTAGAGAAATTAGTGGATAGCACATGTCAAGCAGAACGAAGGGATTTTCGCGTTGCAAGTGCGGTCAAGAAAGGATTGAAATAGAATACGCCCGAACTATTACACACCGACAAATTACGGAATGTTTACAATCCTTGTGGCACTGATTTTTGAAAAAAACAGCGGTAGAAGCTCTGGAATCCTTGTTTGTTGAATGGGAGGGCAACATTCGTAAAATAAAAATAGGTTTTGCCACTTTAAGGAAGAGGATGCAACTTCTCTTTCGAAGTAGATGGCGAAACGAAATAGTTCGATGTTAAGGCTTATATGTTTTTAAGGATCACAAGCCGGAGGTGCTTGTCCGCACAGTAAAGAAAACGCACCCTGGCAGAGCATTGTGTCTAAGTTTCTACGACGTGGCTTGAATGTGGTGCATCTCGGAAAAAGGCCTAATGCTCAGAAATTAAGGAGAGCTGATTGAGTCTCTGGGTTATTTTTACAGAAAAAAATCTCTGGTTATATCAATGTAGATAAAATGTCATTACTATTCGTTGAGGAAGCTTCGCTTAAGCAAAGGGTTAGACATGCTTTAATGTTAGATTTTAGTAGCTTTCAACCTAAGACGGGCTTAGCAGTGGACACTTTCCTTTCTAAGTTAGACCTGCGCCTCCAAAAACAGTAGTAGAATACAGCGGCCGTAAATAAATACAGAAAGATGGGGTACGTATAAGATCGTCTGTGGTTTCAGTACTGCCAGAAATATATCTTAATGCATCACACAATACATTAACTGACAACCTAGATGGAAGTACCTCCAATGGTTGCTTATTTTATATAGATTATACAAACTATATGCGTATTTGTTCATTTTGGGATAGTGAATCAAAGGCCTTGGCGAAATCGGTGAAAGCGGTAGCTCCAGAACTAAGGTTCACCCTAGAACAGCCAGAGGATGGGATGCTACTGTTTCTAGATTTACGTGTGCATGTCGAAAGAGGGCCTTTTGTTAATACAGAAAAGAAAATGCTAAACCTGTTTTAAGTAAGAAAAGTTGTCACGCAAATTCCGTTAAAGCTAGAGTTGTCAAATCGTTATTTATTTAATATTTATTTTCAGATACTCTCGGCCAATGGGTCATTACAGGGGTATATACTTTGTATGGCACACATGATAGTTATATATCCGTTAACATAAATGTAAATACTTATTTGAATACAAATCTGATACGTCGCAGTTGGATGACTGAAGAAGCACATGCAAAAAGAAAAAAAGAACTTCTTGCATGCATATGTTCGGGTTGCTTCACATTTCAAAAAAAAAATGTCATAAACATTACACGCACACAAAACATTACAACGAAAGGAATACATCGCTGGACATAGAGGTGGGTCATAGCAGAGAACATGGAAGCTTCGTGTGTTTAAATCTAAATAAAAAAATTCGAAGCGCATTTTTAAAGGTACTCACGTTAATAATAGGGCATGACAGTTGATCGACTAACCTACCGATTAATTAGTTAATGCTTTAATCGGATAAATATTTCTAACCGATTAAGCAGTGCGATTCTTACGAACGAAAATAAAGAAAAAATGAGCGCTTTCACCACGCAGAAGTGGACGACTACATCTGTAAGAAGGGCACATTTTATAGCTAACATTTTAACCTTAAGTAAACTTTAGGGGCGGGATTTGTAACATTTGTAACTTTAGACAAGTTCAGGAGGTTACATGTGTCCAGGGCACTTCAACGACATGCAGGTGTACGTTTAGTTAAGCGAAAAATATTTTCAACGATCAAATATCAACGAACCTGTTGCCTCAGGTAGCTGAAGTAATAATCTGTGAGTTTCAGTGTTCTTGAACTGTTCTCAATTACACATCGAAGTTGATTCATAATCGAATTTCTACATTGGTTAAGTTGGTCATATATTCGTCAAAAAAATGTAATTTTGACTTTTAAAGTGTATTATACATGGAAATGAACGAGTGTGATCAATCGTTTAATTAATCAATAAAAGTGTGTGATTTAATCGGGTTAATATATTTTATCGATGCCCAGCCCTAGATAATAGGTCGCGTTCAGGAAGTTCGTTGCAGTCATTTATAGTTTTAACAACAAAAAAATATTTAAGCACATCAATTTTGTGAAAATATGATTGTAATGCTTTATAATGTTTTAAACGAGCCGACCTGTTGTTAATATGTTTAAGATTAATATCAGGATCCATTTTCAGCTAAGCATAAAAATACCCAACAGAAACTTTAGGTGCTATTTTGCTTCTAACGCCCAAAGGATCAAGCCCGTACTCGTGTAACCAATTTGTAACTGAGAAAGTCGATCTCTAATCAGATTGTAAAAAGCGGGAAGCCTGTTTTGTATTTGTATGCTGTGTCTTACTTCCCTCTTGGCATCCTTAAGTTTCCCTCTCATCACCCATAATTTGCGGTACGGTGTTGCGTATATATTTATAATGTAAAATTGCAATTTTAAATTTTGGTTTACTGTCACTTCTAATTATATTTAAAGGTTTCTACTTTGGTCAGTTCGACATGTCCAATTTTATACTGAAAAGAGGATAGGTATTTTTATTAGGTATGTGGGTATATGATGACTTGCTGAAATGAAATTATTTTTCATTTTCGAATAGACGCATCACTATCTAATCTGATCCAGACAATAATTTAACACTACTTTGTCCTCAGACGTCTTGATTGGTGAATAAGTAAGACAGTCATCTGCGAATAGGTGACGAAAGCAATGCGGAATTCATGTGATCATTGGATGAATTAGTCTGTAAAAATACAATTCAAGAGACTGACAAGTGCTGGGTATGGAGATCTTATAAAAGGCAACTAGAAATTCATTTCACAAATGAACGAAAAGGGAAAAAGGAACTAATGAAAAAGGTAGAAGTGATTCCGTTCATCCATCAAATTCCTCACAATTAAAAGGCCTGCGACAAAAAGATTAAAATTTATGTTGTCTTTAAAAGGTAACTGCAAAGAAAAAAAGTGTTTTAAACAGCCCACTTGGAGCAAGCATGTCACGAAACATTTTCCGCGAAAAAAAAAAAATCACCGCAATATTTATTGCGCGAGACTGATTCTACTTTGCGGCTATTTCGTCCGTTTTAAATCACGCGCGACAAAGTTGGTATTATAAGTCACGAAGTGGCTGTTATACGTCACGGAGTTGCTAGTATACGTCGAGTGACGTGCAATAGCACCTGTTCGTAGTCGCTAAGAGATCGATTGACAGCTTACATCTTGGTTGTTAAACCTTTCTGATATGTTCTCATTTCCTTTAGAACGGCATAGTCTTATGTTTAAAGAACAACCCATGTAATGAGAGTTACTAATATCCTTTACAAAAGGTTTACAAGACGGCTGCTTCCGTTTGGATTCATACCATAACTAACAAAAGCTTCGTCATTTTTTCCATGGCTGCCGCTGTCTCTGCTCCCGCCTGTCTTGACTACCTCGACTAGTCGTTTCGCCTAAGTGATCAGTATTTCCTGTTGCACCAGGTTCTTGAACCTGAAGTGAAGTAATGTGTGTTTAGCAGCTGTCGCACGTGTTAGTCATAGAAAGCGACGCGGGGCTTCGGCTTTCGTAGCGCGGTTTGTTACTTTCGTTTATTTTGGGTGTTCTCTTGGCTTTCGTAGCGCGTTTTCTTTGATTTCCTAGCGTGTTTGTTTGTTTCTTTTGCGCGTGCAATTGTTGATTTTTTTGGAGATGTCAGCTTCTGCAAAGCGGCGCCGTTGCTCTGTGAAGTACTGCCAGATTATTGATCGCGACAGCAAGTCTTCCAGCAGCCATGTCCAAGCGCGACGTCTTTGTTGCGCCGAAGGCTCGGGACGCTCAGGCGGTGCGCCGTCTTCGTTGCTGGCAGCCGTCCTCCGAGGCGTATATTCGTATGGCCGAAGACCCAGTTACTTGCAGCGGCCAAGAAGCTGACGCTTCTATTCAGGGTGCAATTTGCGCGCAGTTTGCACAGAACAAAGGAGCTACAAAAGGCTGTGGTACGCATACAAGACACACCGAAAGTCGAGACGTTGCCTACGTCATTCAACTCCGTAGCCAAGTCAATACCAGAGCGAGGGTCGGGGCGTACTTCTCCAAGGCGCGGGGCGAAAGAGCGTGAGTTTCAAATGTTGAGAGGTTGTGACTCCGACTAAATTATGTCCTGTGGCGTAAATATTGCTAAAATTTTTTTTTTCACGGAATATTTGTTTTGTTTCGCTCTTGTCCCAATTAGGCCGGTAAAAAAACTTTTTGTTCTTCGCAGTTACCCTGTATGTCAGATTATAACTAGGATTTTGTGTTTTCGGAGTTTATTTTTGCGTCAAATTCGGAGGGTGTTTTTTTTTTTCAGAATTTGTTTGTTGACAAACAGTTCTGAATTTGGTGGAGTTTATTTTTGTTCGATTTTCAATTCTCTGAAATTTGGCGCTTAATTTAAGTGTTTTATATTTAAAAACATAAATAATGTCCGGCTGAAAACGTACGTGCTAGCTTCAAAAGAATGCGCTTGTATGAATTAATTTGTTCAGATGGATTCAGCATTGGCGCCATTGCAACTGGCAATACTAATTTTCCTACGACAACAGTTGCAAACAAGTATTACTTCGATAAGCGTTCATAACTTAAAATAAATTAACTACTGGAGGTGGTCGATGGCAAGCTTATTAATTTCACCCTATCCATCAACGTACCGCGCGGTTGCGCGTTGTGGAGTGGTAAAGGGAGCTTCCAACTGCCCATCCCCTCTTCCCCCTTTTATGAAATGTACGCGTATATGGTTCATAGCTGTCACTGTTACAAAACACAACCCTTCCTTCCTCTAAATCGCACGAATAGTATGGCCCAGACTCGAAACCGGAACAGTGGCTTTGGTCGTGAACCCAAAGTACAATGTCCTGTTGTCCGGAATGAACCTTGAAAATATAAGCGTGAAGATTATTTATGTTAATCGTCCGAGATTTGAAAGAAACCTGAGGTAAAATTTTCTCAGGAGCATTGATCCCTGTGCGCTGACCAGACTTCATTGTAATATACCGTAACTTTTCTTTTTTTCAATCGGTCTTTCTATGCTGGTGGCGCAAACTTCATTGTAAAGAAAACTTCATCAGTCGCCCATTGGCTGCTGCTCCTGGGGACGAGCTGTGACGTCACAGTAAAGTTTTGGCGATAAAGTTTGGTGCATGCTCGTCAAAATTGTAAAGTTCGCCATGACGTCAGAATATCGTCACGATGAAGTTGTTTCTGTAAAGAAAACTTCGAGAGCTTGAGAGCTCAAAGTCGCGAAAGTTCATCAATAAAGATGGCGGAACTTTGTTGTGCTCTGTTGGTCTCCCAGCGTGCCGACAGAGTGTTTCGGGAGCACCGCGACGCCTTTCTGTTGTCGGACGATAGGTTTGTCGCGAATTATCGATTAACGAAGGGAGCGACGATATGGCTGTGCGAGCAGCTCCGCCCCGACCTACAACCGGACCGCACGACCGTTCGCGTTATCACCGTCGAGCAGCAGGTGTTGTGCGCCCTGCGTTTCTATGCAGCCGGCGGTTTTCAAGGAACGGTGGCTAGTGACGAGCACTTGGCGGTGCATCAAAGTACAGTGTCTCGTGCGCTCCACGCCGTCACGACCGCGATCGTCGAGCGCCTGGCGGATCGCTGGATCCGTTTTCCGGCAACGGAGGAAGAGAAAACGAGAGCCAAGGAGGGCTTCTGGAGAGTCGGCAAAATCAGCGGCGTTGTCGGTACGTAATGGGCGATTTTGTTCATCCAACGTGTCCGGTAGCTTTTAGGAAAAGATACGCGTGCATTCCCGAGCGATCGTCGAAGAATGACGGCTCGCGGAGTGCTCGCGACGTGCTCGGGACAGGAGTGCTTTTTGCGCTGCTCCCGTCGCGCCATTGAACTCTCTTTTTGTGAACAGTAGATTTGCCTATAGCTGGATCTAATAACCCTATCACGTCACAGGATGCGTGGACGGCACCCAAATCGCCATCAAGGGCCCGTCCGAGAACGACCCACGCTTCACGAAGGCAGCCTACTGGTGTAGGAAGAACTACTATGCCCTGAATGCGATGATCGTGAGTACCGAGTTTCTCTACTGTGCGCGTGACCTGGCATCGAGAGGCGTAAGTGTCTAGTACAATTAACCCGTCTGGCTGTGTCGTCAGTTTGTGACAGAAGTAACTATCTTGTCCCTGTCGATCGCCCAAAAGTATCTTTTTGGGGCAATGATATTCACAGTTATGAGCCTACTTTCCCAGGTTTGTGATGCTGACCTCAGGATCCTGAACGTGGATGCCACATTTCCCGGCTCAGTTCACGACTCCTTCGTGTGGAGGATGTCGTTCCTGAGGGAGGCCTTCCTGCAAGGCCACTTCCTACGAGAGGACGAGTGCCTGCTTGGTGAGGCTGTGTAAACAAGTGCTCAGTGTGTTTTGTGTACCCCAACTAACATACACTGCCCAGCCAAAAAACATTAGGAAAACCTACCGATTTCCGTGTACATCCACCTTTGGCACGCAAAACAGTTGCAGAGGTCGGCTGCTGCAGAGTCCCATATTCGACAGAATCCAATAAACTGTGTGCTCAGAAACACTTTTACTTTAAACTGCATTGTATCTAGCTGTCAGTTGAGTCACGGTTAGATAACTATTTTGCTTCACCAAGTGGGAAACCATCCAACATCCTCATTTTGCGATAAAGCCAGGGCGTAACGATGGCAGCTTGTTAACACCCAACGAGCTTTGAAGTTTCCGAGACACTTGTTCCGAGCCGTCAGGCCATTACAATCTGCCCTTCGTCAAGTCGCTTAAATCACCAGCCATTTCCAATCCATGCACATGTAGTCGTCAAAATGCTCCTTTTGTATCCTTGGCAGCCGTTAACTATCATCTGCAGCAGCAGGTGGTAAATAGCACGGATGGCGAGTCAGCTAGCCGCACTCATTCCGAGAGGGTACGTGTGGTCGTAATGCTTTCGCTAATCAGTGTGTGCTGTTAGTAACAATATTTCACTTGTAGTGCACTGTGCTGCACCCTTGAGTTAAGGCACCACCAGAGAATATTAAATATCAAATGAAGGATCTCCACACAACAGCTGCATAATACAGATACGTCATAATGTCAGTGTCATGTGGCAAAGACCTAGAAATTTCCAGGTTTGCTCTTGGTCGTTTTAAGTTGCCATGCCATGTTCTAATTATAATGCAATTAAATGCAAAGGTGCAAGCGAGCTGGACAAGATTTTTTCGGTCGCTCACCAGTCGCCTAGCTGTGTTTGGAGATTTGTGTTTGTCCTTTGTCCCTCTAGTTCCCCTTCTCCAGGGATTATTTTCGTCATGCCATGTTCGTTTGACATCAACTTCTTGAAAGGGAAGAAAACTAGCTGTCTTAACTGAACAGGGCCATCTCCTTTGTCTTTTCAAAACTAAAATAATATTCCGGCTGCTGCCAAACTGAAGTCTGGCCGAATGTCAACCAGTAATGCGATTAACATAGAAGCCATTTGATGGCCAGTACCGCTCGACCCGCATTACATCGATGTCATAACTTCTATTAAAAAAATAGTTTCCTCTGTTACCTTAATAGACTGATCTCACAAAAGCGTTCCATGCACGCGTGACGCCTACATGACTGTAGTTTACAGGGGACAGGCACCAGTGCACAAGATGGCTAGTGCAGTCTCGTGCTTGGCTTGAACAGAGCTCCAGAGGTGTTGTCGCGCATGCATAAAGACTGCAGTTCCCATGATTCATGCTGGCAGCGGTGGCCTAACGAAACTAATTAGTGAGATCGATCTATTGTGCAAGGTATATACCAACACACTGTTTGCAAACGAGTTAATGTTTGCCCACATCAGCCGCGGGCGCTGCGCAAACACACACCCACACCATATTTAGAGAAAAGAAGTGTCTATGCACGCGCCACCCTGACTGCAGCAGCGTGATGTCAGAGCTGGCATCAGTGTATACCTAGAATCACCATAACAGTTACTCTTTTGTTTAGAATGGTGTTTGCTAGCAGGTGCTGAGAAATATAGTATACTGGGTGCAGTGGTGTAGCCAGGGGCAGGGGCTTAAAGGGCTGAAGTGTCCCCCCTGACCCAAAAATGTAGCCGACCCTATAATGTACATATGCATGATGCATTTCCCATCACTCCACAACTCATAAAGTTCCCAATACAATAACCCCCCCCCCCCCCCAAATAAGAACAGATTAAAGCGGACATGAAGGCTCCCTAGATTCTACACCACTGACACGGAGATGCAGACACCTTTGTTGCATGACAGATGGTTCCCTTCTTTGCCCGACGTTCAGAATAGAGGATCAGTGTGTGGTGAACACATAAGACAGAACGAAGGTAGCAACAAATCAGCAACAAATTGGCGTGCAACCTAAACCAGAAGCTGAAATAACAGCAAACCATTGCAGCTCGCTGGTATGCTCTCTTTGCAAAACCATTATCATGCTCAATGCAGGAGACAGTGGGTATCCCCTAGAGCCCTGGCTCCTCAACCCCGTGCCAGGCAACCCTGCAGTGGGATCTGACAAGGCCCGCTTCAACCAGGCTCATCGATCCAAGAGATCCGTGGTTGAGCGGTGCATCGGCATGTTGAAGAACCGGTTTCGGTGCCTGCAGAGGTACCGAACCTTACACTACGACCCCATCCGGTCGTGCAACATCGTCACTGCGGGCTCCATCCTGTACAATGTGTGCTTGTACATAAATGCACCCGAACCAACACCCGAGCCAGAGCCAGTCGCTGTCGTCGAGCATGAGTCAAGCGATTCGAGCGATAGCGACTCTGGCGAACCCTTGACCGGGAGTCTCCACGACCGGGGCATGGTGGTTCGCCAGAGGAAGGTACGGCAGGTGGCAAGTTATGCGACCCGCAGGGGGTCATCAACATTGCCTCGAGCTCCTCACCCAGCCCACACACCACAAGCCCCAAGAGCGCCTCGTCGACAGCGGGCCCCTCGTGCACACCGAGCCCCTCGTTCACAGCGAGCCCCTCGTGCACAGCAGACCGTGCAGACATTGCACCCAATTTGAGAGCTGCATCGCAATGCCTGTGTGTTGAGCTTGTGCACTTTGTTTCTCCAAACATGGGTTTCAAATCTTCTGTGTAGGCTCTGGGTGGACTGTACACACTACAAACATACCATTTTCGTTCCTTGCTTGTGTGCATTGGCTGCGGGACATTAATTGTTAGGGCACTAAGCTGCTCCTCATTGTGCTGGGTGACTTCTTGAGTCACGAGGGCTTTGATAACCAGGGTGGCAACGCTCACTGGCGTTCCGTGTTGTTGTGGGCTCGCAAGTGTTATACCCTGTCAACCTCGGTGTGCCCATGTTCTCCTGCAAGTGTGTTACATCTGGTTTTTGTTTTATCGCCCCCAGGTAATGTGTCAAGAGGCATCTCTTGCTTTCGTAACTCCTGCAATTCCATTGCTAGTTTAGGGTACCTTGATGAAGGGGGTGGTGGGTGCACACGGAGTGGTGTGGTTAGAGATTGTCTGCAGTGTTGCTGGCGTTGTTGCCATCAACACTTTATGGGTGCATGCATTGGGATACATGGTAGACTGTTGTAAAGCTTTTGTGTGCAGCGTTAGTCCCAAGCCTGGCTAGTCAGGTCTGCATGACTTCCAGCATTTGCTGCAGTCTGCCCAAAGTTTTCCCCAGAGTGAGGATCAATTGCTTGAGCTTGTTGAGGTGCTTGGTTCTATCACTTGCTTTCATTGTCAGTTTTGGAATTGTATGAAGCAAAGCAAACACATTGTTTTTCCTTTTACATTTTCTTTAATCGCTGCTTCCTTTGCTAAGGATGAAGTCTGCAATTCTACATACTGCAGAGGACTGCACTTGCAGTGCAGTAGTCTGCGCTTGGAGTGCAGTCGTCTGCGCCTCCATGGCCTGCAAAGAGATGTAAAATGCAAATAGGCAATTGAACTATGTGAAACAAATGTATTCTGCCAATTTGCCCTAATCATGCAACATTTTGTAAGTTTATAGCTATATGTTTCTTATAAGATTTGCTGCATCCTTTGTACAAAGAGGCATTATTGTACAATCTGGATAGCAACTGAAGGGAGAAAACGAGTCAAAGTGGAAGGAGATACACCCCCTCGGACCAGGCACGTAGCCAGGATTTTTTTTCTAAGGGGAGGGGAGGGAGGGAGGGAGGGGGGGGGGGGGGCTTATGACAAAATGCTGTATAAGGGGAAAAAAAGGCCCCAAAAAAATTGATTTTTTTTTTTTTTTTTTTGGGGGGGGGGGGGGGGGGGGCGTGTATTCTGGCTACATGCCTGCCCTCGGACCAGAGTGCTAAGCCTGAATTTCACCCAGTACACCATCTCCTCCAGTTATTTTCGGAAGGGACACTTAAAATTAAACTTTAATGGAACATATTTGTTGTTAATTATTGCACTCTGACATGTTCTCTTCCTTCCTGTTGTCGCACCACTAAATCTAGTAAAATACTCAGACGTGTATTTTACTGGGCAGATGGTGCTGCTCAGAGCGCTCTCTAGACGCTTTCAGACAGCTGTGCATGGGTGCCGCCCTAACCAACCTTCACTTTATGTTTCCTCTTATTCCGTTCGCTTCACTTTATCATTACTACGGCAGGACGGGTAATTGCCACTTTAGATGTTACTGTGTACTTCTCTTCAGCATACGCCTTTGTGGAAGCTTGTCAACGCCCGCTTCAGTGACTCGGCACCTCAGAAAGACAAAAGAAGGCCGACAATGGCGGCTCAATCTGGCGCGTGTTTAAAGTGTCTATGAGAGATTGGCAAAAAATAAAGAGGCCTCTAACGGGCACGGAAGGAAACAAATGCAACGCTGTGAAATTAAGCATTGATAACGGGAACAAAATTTGCTACCAAGCCATAAGAGGTCACAACATGAGGCAATAAACAATGATCAGAATACTTGCATCGGCCAAGCGGTTGACAGCCGCAGCAGTCTCCTGCTGGGCTTCCAGCACCCGTCTTTGGACGGCGAGAATATCCGCCACTGTTGGCTCATCCCTATTGCGCCGCCTTGGGGGGTCGCTCCGTGGCTGCGTCCTGGGGGGATCCAGGGTAGCTGTACACAACAAGGAGAAGGCTCACCTTCTGAATAGAACACAATGCCGGCATCAACCGTTTTTACAAAGTAGACACTTTTGTTTGAGTTGCTTAATCTCAATTCCGGTTTTCAAATGGGCCCTTTTGTCTCGTTTTTATTTTAGGGAGCACCGAGTAGCTGTAGCGTTGTGCGCAATGTGTTTGTTTCATACATGCTGGTCTTGGTTTGGTGGGGCATGCAGTCTCACCACGGAGCAATACTTGAACTTGTCAACTGGATTTTTTTTTCTTTACATATAGCTTAATAAAATGATGCGTGGATTACCCATGTGTCATGTGGTGTGACCTGTGTGACACTTAATGTTAGAAGTGATCGCCAGTTTTTGTTTTTCCTGATAATTAAAAGGTTGTCGTCGAAACTACTAGCATGGAGAAAGGTTCTCAATTGGAGCACTAATCTAAGCAGTAAAATGTTAGGTCCGCCAATACCCCTTAATATTTTAAGTGTGAAAAAGTGCCAATGTCGTGTTTACACTAACGGTGTAGCACAGTGTACATACACTATATTTTTAGTAGGTACTTTTAATTCAAATGTGACGGTGGTAAAAACTTCGACAGAGGTAAATTTAGAGCAGCCATCCTGGGCACTCTCCCAGCTGTTCACCCATAGCTATGATGCTCACTGCAGTCTTCATGTTGGTCATGTGCGCTGCAGACAGCTTTAACCATTTCATACAACTGCCAAAGTGGGTATGAAACCTGTTGGTTCAGGCAACTGGGGGGGGGGGGGGGGGGGATCCTGAGTTCCAAGGGCAAAGACGAGGAAGACCTCTCAGTGATTGGCCTTGATGCCTCGAGCAGCAAGTTAGCTAACTGGGACTCAGGCTCCAAGAAATGTGGGCGAATAGTGAATATATGTCAGTTATCGCTGCAGATTATGTCCTGCGCGTAAAAATTGCACTACTTTTCAGGATTCTTTACTGTAACATTAACTTCACACTCAAAACTGCTTTGTGGATCAGCTTCCAGTGTGAACGGGCCACAAGCCACACACGATATCAATGTGGAAACAAAGAGTCAACCCTGTATAAATTGGGCACGAACAAAACATTACCTTCATGCACGTCACAAACCCCTTTAATGTGTGGCAGCATCACTTCTGTCAACTCGATTCAGCTGGCACATTCATTTGCATTGCTGTTCATAAATCTTGCATCTTTAGACAGAGCAATTGAATAATCGCCAAGCCCCAAACAAATCTAATATAAAATTGCTCGACTTGCCGAGTTTTTTTTTTTTTTTTTTTTTTTGTAACAGATTATTTCACTCGAGAGCGGTACATCATGATACCAGTGTGTCAAAGCTGTGATCGTGGACCACTAGTCATTACCTGCGACAATGGTTCTGTCACTTAAGTGACATGCCATTTCATTAGAGTGAGATGTAGTCTCCTGCAATATGAAAAACCCACAAGGAGCGCGTGGCCGAGACGGTGGTTGGCATCGTTGCTGCGAGCACTCTGGGTGATCCCATTCTATCCCGAGGGGAGAACTCACTCGGGACTCAGCTAAAGCGCCATATGCACTCAGTTTTGGTTTCGCTGCAGAGAGCAGTTCGTCAGCGTCATGCCACGGCTATGTCCTACTAACGCGGCACGTGCTGTCCGAGAGAGAGCAGCCTAAGCCAAGGCGACGGTTTGGACTCTGATAAAGCGCGATATTGATGCCATCCTTCTTACCAATGAATGCGCTCTTGAACAAACTTTATCTTTTAAATATAGGACTCGGGTATAACTTCAATATTTGTTTATTTTGCATTGCCTGTTCGAACATTTTACACCAGAACACCAGATTTTACAACTGATAAAAGCATTGATAACTCGTATGTTTCAAGCCTTCATGACCATATCTTTGGGCATGACGTCGATGAAGCGCACGCTTCCGCTAAACCGAAAGCAAAAACTGTTAAGAGTGTCCATGCTCGGCTGAGCACTGAGTGTCTTCCTCTCGAAGCAGAATGGAATCGCCTGAAGCGTGCGCAGCGACCCTGCCAGCCACCGTCTCGACCATGCGCTCCTAGTGGGTCTTTCAAATTGCAGAAGACTGTACAAGCCATTGATAGCTTTTCTTGATGCATACAAGAATTGCCGAATGCATGTGTCCCCTGTCAACAGGGGAGTTAGTTCCTATTCACCACAATCAGCAGCCGGCTGTCCACCTCCTGAAGGAGCTGGCTGGCTGGCCGGCTGAAGCGGCACCTCTGGAGGCGCCCCCAGGCTCTCCTCTTGGTAGAGAAGCTCTGCTGGCAGTGGAGGCTGCAAAGCAGATTCGCTGTAATCACTGCTACCCCCCAACTGCATTGCAACAAAACGTGTAGTTCTTTTTCAACATAAAACAGCATTTGTTTTTTCTTGCTGGTTGGCCAAAATGTTTCAATATAAAACGCGTATATTAATGGTCGAGCAAAGAATTTGTCACACTGTGGTTTGCAGCAGACTGGAGTCCTATCACACAAAAGGTTGGGGTTCAGAGGCGCCAACGCTGTTAAGATTTATGTACAATGTGCAACACTGTAAGCGCAAACACGAGATCGTAATTTTTTCGAGGTTTACATTGAAATGGTATTGGCGGGCCCCGAAATTTACTACTTAGATTAGTGCCCCAAATGAGCACCTTATATCACTAGTAGCTTTCATGACAGCCTTTAAATTCTAACAGAAAACCAGAAAAAAAAGCCAGCGATCGCTTGTTTGTGCTAACAGTATTGCACAGTGTGCTTATATTTTCTATGGGCCTTCCTCCGTTTATTGCGCTATTACGACCACTTTACATGTCAACATAGTGTCTAGCGCACTGTCCGACGGCACTCCCCACACGCCTTCAAGTGCCATCCGAAAGATAGTTAAACGGGGGTGGATTGGTGTAGAAAATGGGAAATGGGAAAGGGGGAGGAGGGCTTGTCAAAGGTAGAGTCACTGCAGAGCGATGGCACGGTCTGCCATCTGAGAGGGCGCACTTCGCTTTGCGCCCTCTTTGATGGCATGGCGGTTTGAGCGATTTTAATTTTCTTATAACTTCCAAAATAACGCAAAAGTTGCCACAACAATTTAATTTTTTTTTGTGTTACTACGGTGCTTTAGGTTTATCTCACACAAGTTTCTGACCAGCCAAAAAATCATTGGAGGGCCCTTCATTTTAAAACACCTCTAGATATGGGGACTTTGAAGAAAAATTCCGGCAACACATCTTACCCTCAAAGAACAAGAAGTGTGAAACTACTTGATTGAGCAGACCACTAAGCGATAACGACTGAGCGATTTCTGGTAATCCCGTAATAGTTGCGCGGCAGCTGACTTCCGGATACTGCTCCGAATATCGCTCCCAACCCTCCCAACAGAAGGCCTTGCTCCAACACGTGATACGCTGCTGCCTCACCAGTGTGCCTCACATCGGCCAAGTGGCCGGGTGCTCTGAAAATAATTAATGCAATAACCGTACAACACAAATAAATAAAAACAAAACTACAGAAATTTAGAAATCTACTTATTTTGCTGATTTTTCAAGCTGAAATCTACTACTATTTTCTGTGGAACTGTGGCAACACTGCTGTCACCGCGAAGCGGCGTGAATGCAGGCCAGGGAGTGGGTTAACGAGCTCTCCATTGATACACGCGCCGTCCGACTTTCTTTCGGACGGCACTTGTAGGCGCGAGTGGAGTGCCGTCGGACGGCACTGTAGACACAGCCTTACATAAAAAGTGTGTTTCTCACCGAGGCCTCGGACGACGACGGGAGTGACTGCCTGGGGCGCAAGCCACCGCAGCCCCTCGATGAGTCCCTCCCGACGATGGCCAGGATCCGGGTCTCAACCTCGTTGAGGGGACCCACCGGGTTGGCCCCACCGCCCGTCCGCGCCGCCTCCACCGCCAGCAGGCCGTCGTGCTTCCGAGCGGCACACACACGGGCGTTCCACAGATTTTTCCATTCAACTCTCTCCTTCCACGCTGGACCCTCCGCGTTGAGGCGGCCCGTAATTACGTCCCAGAGGGCCGTCCTCTCCGCGGTGGTCAACGTGGACTCGGTTGCTGCCCGGACCAACACTCGATTTGAAAACATGTAGTCAATCAGCATATCGAGCTGTCGGTCCGAGCAGCGAGCCCCCTGCTTCTTTCTCTTCGCCGTGGGAGTTGAGGCGCAGCCGCCGTTGTCAGCCATTGCCAGAGAAAAACAACGGAGCAGGAACGGTGCGAAGCTCGAATGCCGTTCTAGAGTTACAAATAAACGCGAACTATTTATAATAAAATAACGCATGTCATTTATGTATTTTGAATACGGATATCTCAGAATTTAATATGTATATTTTTTCTGCTTTTTTTTTTCCGAAAAAATAGCATCGCAGTCGACGAAGAGCGTGCTCCCCAGATTTCCCTCTCGGGATTTCCTCGTTCCTAAAAATCTCTGAAGTTTCAAGTTAACAAGTGCCGCGAACCGTGACGTCGCTGTGAAGATGCCGCCCGATGAAGTTGGGTGCTTGTGAAGTTATGGCTCCTCCCCCATGGCCACGTCACGATGAACTTAGTTTATAGGTTTCACCAGCATAGACAGACGGTACTGTAAAATTTGGAGTTTATCGGATATTCGAATTGGCGAAATTTCTACCGGCGGGCGCCCTTCGGAGTTTTTTTGAGAGCGCAGCTCTTACGCGCCCGTTTCCGGCTTGAGCGGCGTCGCCGTTGCCGTCGGCGTCGGCGTTGGTGTAATCTTGAGGTCACGTGACCCCCCCCCCCCCTGAGGTCACCTGACCCCCCCCCCAAGGTCACGTGACCCCCGTGACGTCACGGGGGTCACGTGACCTCACGGGGGCCACGTGACCCCGTGGCCGAGTAGCAGCCAGGATCACGAGGTGAGGAGGAGGGAGGAGGTGTATGCCCTCTCCTCAGTATCCTTCCCTCCTCCACCTCAAGAGCTGAGCTCTAATTCGGCGTTACAGGGAGTTGTAAACGGCTTTTATTTTTCTTTGTATTTATCCGAAAACACGGAACCCTAATTATAAACTAAATTGTCTGACTCCGTCTTAGTCGTGTAAAAAAGTGTCTGAAGGCACATCGCCAACGGTCAGTTCTGTTCCAAGAAAAGGTCGTCTATAAAATCCCTCTTGCTTGGGTTTTAAAGTACGTGGGACAGACGTCACGATGTGTAAACGATAGTCTACTAGAACATAAAACATATATAAAAATAAACGCGTCAAGCTTAGCAATAGCGAAACATACAGGGGAATATTACAATATCATGGCAGGTTGGTCAGAAACAAGTTTTACACAAAGGCCCTAATAATATCAAGAGGATCGTTAGAGAAACAATAAGAATCAAAACAATATAACATTGTATTTTCCAGGCCTTGATGCAGTTTGACAGTACGTCAAAAAAGTTCTTTTGAATACAACCTTGTCCATTCGGTTGTAATTTTTTTATATGTTCATTGTGAACAAAAAGTGTGACTGGAAGAGAATTTTGTGAATGAATGGGTTGGATGTGCCTAAAGGTTCCTTCCGTGCAATATAAACGTAGGGCCTTAACGCTTCGTGTATAAAAGGTCAATCGTAGGATTTTGAACAATGGACGTGTCCGGGGGGGGGGGGGGGGTGATGATTGTATGGATAATGAGTGTATGGAGACATATGAGAGGTCATTCGGTAACTGATTTATATGAATCAAAGAGTCAAATCGGTGCATCGTGAACGAAGTGTATGTCCGGGAGAGGAGTTGATGGTGTTTATCAGGGTTATATAAAGAGCGAGAAAAAATACACGATTTAGCTCCATAACAGGTTTAGCTCCGTTTTGAGACGTCTTCTCCTGTGCCTTTTTCGTTGACTTCAAAGATTTTTTGTTATTTTCCTCACCGCAGGTTCGGGTCTTAAACATCATGACTGAGTAAAACAATATTCTTCCACAATACAAAATGACTTATTTACAATACAATATTATTTACAATATTATTTCCAGCAACATAAAAGCGACAAACATGAAGCCCTAAATACGCTAATGTCGCGTGTACTATCCCCCGTATCTCTATTTAAGATCATGAAAGTAATCAGACAGCCCGTCCGCGAACAATTCTGTTTCGGTAACTTCGACGAGTTCTTCCGGGAGTGGGTTCCGGTATTCAATGGTCTGAACGAGGCACGAATATTTTAACACCTCATTATAACCGCTATATGACCTTATAATTTTAGTTTTGTGTGTTCGGCATGAGTAAATGTGTGGCGCTTTCAAGTAATGAGTGCCGTGCTTATTTTAAGGTCACGGCGGTAGAGCTGATGCATGAATGTTAAGTGCGCAATTTTCTGTCTTGTTTCTAATTTATGCTGAATGGATGTTTCAAGCAAAGTGGTCATGCTCTCCGCGAGTTTATAATTCGAATATATATTTATTAAGCCACAATTTCGACCCTTTTCGGTGGCATTTGTTAATATTTTTGGTGAGGGTACTAAAAACACTCACATATTCTAGTGAAGGTTGAAATAATTACTTGTTGGCCGCTAATTACCTTACATTCTGATGTTGCCTTTTTTCCCTCTTAAATTTTGAGCTGTAATTTTCAGCGAGCACGCTGCACATTAAATTTATCTGTGCTTTTCACTTTATGTCACGTGATATTAGAATTTAAAAGTATTTAGCCGTATTTACTTTCCATTATGATGTTTCAAACATTTAAGCGAAATCAAGGACATTCTCTTTGTTAGTAACTGTTATGGCAACGGATTTTTGATTATTCAATAATATTTCCCACTCTAGACACCAGTTTGTTAAAGTATTTAATGACACATTCCATATTCCTTGGACATTTGTCTTGGTATTTTAGAGTCAGCAACATAATTATCTACGAAAAGCTTGACTTTAGAGAAGGGTTTTTATGTTTGACAATGTAATTTTCACAAACAATGAATAATAAAGGCCCGAAGACTGAGCGTTAAGGTACGCAAGAATATAGCTCAAGCAAGCTTGAGCGTTCACAGTTATTTTCCACAGACTGTCTAGGCATAGGACTTTGTAGAGCATTCAATGCTTGAATTTATTTCAACGGTCTAAGACTCATGAGGTAGTTTACGGCGAAGTAGTCTGTAACATGCCTTGAAAATGTTTTATAGAAATTATATCAAAATGATCTGTCATAATTAACCTCTTGAAAATACAAAATATTTGGTTGACTGTGGAACTATAGAAACATCAGCGCCATGCGGATTAGAAAAAAATACACACTTTTCTTCTAAATAAGTCAATGCGTGTTCATTTATATGTTCTAATAATATACAAGATTTGTATTAAGCGAAATAGGTCGATAGTTGATTAACAGTAGCTCGCTTCCAGTTGTAGGTATGACAATGATTTTGCCGCAGAGTCAGTAGCTTTGCAGCTCGTAGTAAAGAGGGAACATATGTTGTATATAACAATCAAATATTTTGCAATCTATTGATATTTTTTAAAGAAGTACATTACTTATTTTATAGGGCCCCGGTGAGCTCTTCTTATCAAGGTTTGGTAGTAATGATACAAGCCCTTGCATAATCATGCTACATTCTGGCATATTTGATTGAACAGTCGACGTTACAATTTTAGAAGTGGGAAATATTTTCTATAGTACAATGAAACTGACGATATATATGTTAAAAACACCTGTTATGTCAGTTTAGATTGTATACACAACAATCCGGGAATATATCTGTGCTCTTTTTTTCTTCCCTTTCCGGAGAAAGATACTGCCAAAACATCTGGAATTAATTTAATAAATTATAAGGATTAAAAGAAATACCTCGCTTTTGATTCCTCTATTTCATTATTTACTTGACTTGCGAGTGAAACTACCTCAATGTTTTGTTTGGTTTCCGAGCGTTTACACTTTAGCTTACTTTTAAACTCTATAATCTCCAAAGCTATCGATAGATTTTGTATATTTGTTGTGTTAGTTTTTGTGGACACAAAGTTGTCCTCGCAGTAAGATTAATATTTTTTTTTTCACTAGTCATTGGTATTGCTATATTTGGAGAAGTCGTCCTGCAACATCTGGAGATATTCAGCAACGAATACATCTTTGCTGTGAAAATAATCTTTAAAAACAACATTGTTCACATCACGTTTCCGTTTATAGCTGGGTATCAGACAAGAGAGAAAAACTAATTTATCTTCCGTGACTCCTACTTGAATTGATACATTGTATTGAATATCGGAATGAATGTGTATTAAGTCGAGCTTGGAGCCACCATTTTTGTCCACTCTAATCGTCCCCATCACGACTTGTTCAAGCCGATATCGAACGGTGCACTCGGGGAGGGTTCTGCCTGTTGATCGATGGTGCTACACATTGCCTCTCCGCACTAGTTTATATTTAGCCTGCAATATCTCCTACAAAATCAGCCTAACACGAGTGTTTGCCTCTTCTAAGAGAAAGTAATATATTCTTTCAAAAAGCCAATAGAAGTTTTAGGTTACAGGTGAATGACGCCTATTATAAAAGTAGTTAAACCATATGTCAGGTTACATCACACTGACTCTATTTTGGGCGGTATCAAGAATAGTAAACTCGATTCCTTTCTTTACCAGCATCGCCCCACCCTCTCCGCTTAATAATCGGGCTTTGGTGTCGTTTAATATGTGAGGGGTACAATCACAAAACTTTGAACTCTAGAATGCCGACAAGTTTAGCAACAGAATGATTTATGGCACTCATTCGCTCAGTTTCCTCTGAGAACAGGAATTTTCTGCAATGTATTTAAGACGATAAAAGTTTCGACGTTAACAAGCCGCTTTAAAGCCCCCTCCACCACTTCACGCAAAAACAAAAACAACAGATGCCAAGGAGTTTTTTGTTTTTGTTTGCCACCGCAAGTATCGTCTTTCCCTCTTTTAAATAACCTCATTCGTCGGTTGAATAAATGATGTCAAAGCAAAAAGATATGGCTGTTTTAATCTCAATTTCGTCATTGTTTTAGGGTCGAACTTTTCAATATGATGAAAAGATATATTTAAGCATTTTTTTTAAATGAAAAATCAAAACGGCAAGCTTGATATGTTTTTGTTTTGTTTGTTTCTTTCTGATTATTGACTACTGAACCAGACAAGCCGAAAACTGACGTTTCAAATACCTGTCGGAGATCTCATGTTAGACCGCTCGCTATTTTGTTACCTCTTAAACTACTGCACTAGGATGATTTTGTGACACTCAAAATAAATTTGGTTACGCTCCAGGTATTAAAAAGTATTTTAACATCAACTTATTTTGAAAAATATGTCAAGCCATCTTGCACTGATGTATTTTGGCAAAGTTTGGCAAATGCTTCCGTGTGATCTATTTGAAATATATTAATGACTCTAACATATCCGGAGAGCTCAAATTACAAGTTAAGCATTGCTATACACATTTGAGTCAGGGAATGTTTTACTAATATATCCGATTCCGAACCCTTTTTATTTGCACACTTTTGTTAATAATGGTAAGGTGTGAGAGCGATACATCATAAAATATAAATACGAAATATAGAATTCTACTCGTACGACCGAAAATAAAGCTTGAATCTTGTCAAATGTGTGTTGTAAGACGGCAAGCTTTTGTGCGTAGTAAAATACGTTTCTCTCCGCATTATGCGCATTTCCATTGTTTTTGAGAGTTAATTATTAATGATGGATAATTAAACATATTCATGCCAAAATATTGGCCAGAGTAGCCGCCCTGCAAGGACGCAGTCACAACTCACGACTGACACGATTCGCGCTCCAATTGAAGTCATGTAAACAAAATATTATAATATATATTGATAGCATTTGATAATCCACAATCATACTTTGCTACAAACAAAATATTAGCAAATATATATATATAAAGGCCCTGCGCTGTTTGTGGACACATAAAATAAAGACTTATTATTATTATTATTATTAGTAATATTTTTAAATCGGTTTTAAGTTTTTTTTTTTTTTTTTTCGGAAGATTCCCCCATTCAAATTATATAACGGATCTTGTTTGACACATAATATTGATTTTGTATGCATTAAAAAGGCTAAGTTTGAGCTTTGTCGTGCAATCAACGTCATCTAAATATCTTAGATATGCCACAAGTAAGAATTTGCCCAACTTCGACAATTATCATCAAAGATTGATAGTTCGACATTTCGTTTTTCAAGAATATTTTAAGATACAAGACTTATTGAATATATTAAACGCAGTAAAACCCACCTGGAGAGTATCACAAAAGAGTCCCAGTGCGGTAGATTGGGAAGTGACGAAATGGCGAGCTGTTAATCATGCGATCCCCGACATGCAGAAGAGACGTCAGTTTTTGCCTTGGACTCTTTAGCAGTCAAATATTTTAAAACAAAGACAAAAATTCCGCGAAGCTTGTCATTTGCATTGCCTTTCAGTTCAAGAATGCTCCGAAGACATACTTTTTGTCAAAATTAAAATTTTGATTGCAAACCCGTGCTTGAGTTGAGGATAAAAACACCCATACTAGTATATACGGGTGCGTTTGTTTCTTAATTCGAACATATTTTTTAAAGGAGGTGAAAGTTAAACGAGTGCCGTGTTTTTCAATCATTTATCAGGGTTGGCGAACCTTAGTTGAGGGGATAAGCTTCAAGATAAGATGACTAATTAACTAAAATATGTTAATTAACTTTTAGTTCTTGGTGTTATGGGTCATAATGAGATTGCAATCTAGACGAAACTAGCATCGAGGGCTTGACCAAGTTAAAGAATTTGCGTAATGTCGATGTTTTTTTTTTAGTTATTAGTCGACCAAATCACGCGTTCTCCCCCCTTATTTATTTATTGCGCGCCAAAAGAGCGCCGCCAGCCCTGCCACAATGACGCTTGCGAGAATGACACAGAGTTCGTTTTAGTCACGCGATCACTTGTGTTTTCGGCGTATCCACAAAAGACACGTGGCCGAGTGAGTGCAGTACATGATTGAAATGGTTACGCCACTTTCTTATGTGCAGTTTTTAAATCGCCCGAAAAAAACGCAAACATTGATTGATTAATATCACAAAAAACATTACCTTTCCGGAAATTCTTTAGAAAGATCTGGCCTCTTATGGCGATTGCCGTCAATACGTCAATTCCATGATGACTCGGAAACCAACAATTCAAAAGGTAATTAAGAAATCTTGGTTAATTATATTGATTACCATTACGATTATCTCCTCGTCTGATGTCCGCAGAGCCTGATATATACACGGTGAAGCGGCACATGTCTAACCCTCACACCCTTAAAAAAATGTTTTAATTAAAATTAATCGCATTAGATGGGTGTGTGTAAAGCTTTCTTACGTAAATTTCTAGAGTTACACAATCTTCACTGCAGCAAACCGCCGGCGATTCTGAACGCGGATATCATTTCTTCTAAGGAACGCTCACTCGCCAACAGGATCTTTACGTTGGCCCATCCCTCTTAAGACGAGGCGATGTCCGCTTTCTTCCCCACCCTGTCGAACAACGATCGCTCCGTTCGGAAGCTCTCTCGATGGCAGTTCCGATAAAAAAAGCAGGAACCGACAACACGCGCCAGAAAAAAGTGCGACGTGCCTTGAAACAAAAATTAATCGTGATATCCGCCCCCAGAGCAGTCGTTAAACGCCCTCGTCCAAATGCAGACGACTGCGAAGCCACGGCCATGACTTGGTGTGCCTCCATTTCAGAGTGCCTCCAACTGCTTGATCGAGGTCAGTTCGAAACACGAGATGCGAGGAGGAAATAAAAAACTTTGATCGGCTCCACGTGTCTCCAATCTTTACTCCGTCTCTATAGTCAATACCAAGTAGAAAGTAAGGCTTTGTTACCCCATCTCCCCAAACGTCCTCACCAATGGGTCCACGCAGCTCCCCGTAACCCGCGTCATCGGGCTACGGGGAGCTGCATTAAGCTGCAAGACACCTCTTCATAGTGTTTCAGTTGCTCGCTCTCATAAATCTAGGCTCTCTGTCGTGGCAGCTTCCAACGTGACTAGATCAAAAGAGCGTTGGCAGCTTCGGCCTTCTCATTCCCTTCCCTTATCGATGTTTTGATTTCGCTCTTGTTTTCTTCTTTTTTCCTTAATCACGATGCTTGCTAGATGTACGATCCAAATGGAACTTCTAGGTGAAGGCCTAGATGGAGGTCGCCGTCTGCTGACGATGACGATGCGGTGGCGAAGCCTTTCGACGAAGAGTCGGATGGCGAAGAGGGCCATCGGGTCTACTGCCGGAAGATCAGGATTATAAAGTTGCGATTTGCGCGCGCCGTCGAGCCGCCAAATGTCGCGCTTAGTCCAGTTCACCGCTGCGCTTGGCCTCGGCGTAGCGATCTCTGTGCTGTGTGTTTCGATGAAAGTGAAGGATAGAGAGGAAACACGTTCGGCGGCTTTAGATACATCTGGAATAGAGTTAGTTGTTGCGTAACGTTTCCGATCGAAGATATCGTCACGTACGCGATGCAATCGAGATCACTGAAACCGCCTCCGGGTTGACAGTATTTAGACGATTCAAAGTCGCGAGTCCTGATTTTTTTTATTAGTAGTACTGTTTACTTAATTATATTGCCTGTTCGATTTGTACCTAGTTACATTTCTTTTTAACTAAGATTTAGTAATTGGAAGCTCCGACCTCCATTAATGTTTTACCCATTACCGCTTTCAATTTTTTTTTCAACATAATCATAAGAAAAGTGAAACACTATAATAATAGTAATAATAATAATAATAATAATAATAATAATTATTATTATTATTATTATTATTATTATTATTATTATTATTATTATTATTATTATTATTATTATTTTAGTTGGGTGTCCAAAAACAGCATAGGGCCTAAATTGTGGTGCACCGCTCGTTGTCAAGAATAACTGCAGGCAACAAAGAAGGTGATAAAGATGTACAAACAATTGACTCAAGCCTGTCGAGTTAATATAAGATCGGTAAATTGTCTACACCAGATTTATCCAGCTTCTTGAATTCAAGTTGCACTCTCGTTAGTGGTGACGTGTCATTGAAAGCGGAAGGGTAAGAAGGACTATGAAATCGATTGGATCGCAAGGAAGCAGGAAGAGAGACAGTGCTTAACAAAAGCGGTTAGTCAAGAGCACTGTTCACAACCTTATGTAAAAATATAAAATCGCATAATCGTCTTCTATCAAGCAAAGTACACAATCAATGTTTGTGAAGTATATGGTCGTAGTTGGAGTAACAAACGCGGTCAAAATACCTGTCATAAATTATGCCTATGAAACATTTTTTCACACGCTCAATAGATCCTGCTGCATTTAAATTAATGCAATTCCGTACAGAAGAATCCTACTTCAGTTTCGTGCCCACTAGGCCACAAAATAAACGCACAAGATAAAACAGGCGAAGAATATTTTCTCGTGAAACGAGGTATCTCCCCAAAGTTTTTAAAAGAGGCGTTACAGATGGTTTCAACATGATAATTAAAATTTAAGATGGAATAAAAAATTCCACGATCACGAATGACGGACTCTGGGGTGATAACACTGCCCCCCTACTGTGTAATAGAATACAAGTGATTCGCGTTCTATAGTGAGAGACGCTGTTTTTGTTTTTTGTTCATTTAGCAAAAGATGACGCTTTGAACACCACTGAAATCTCCAATGCGTCCTCCTCAAGAAACACGCAATCGGAGTGAGATTCTGCACGTCGAAACTGTTTAAGGTCATCCGCAAACAAGCACTTTAGAATTCTCCACACAAAGCGAAATGTCATTCACGAATATCAAAATAAAAGTGGACACAGGTTATTTCCTTGGCGTACTCCGGAAGGCAACGAAAAATTATCGGACATGAATCCTGACATAAGGGCATAATTTATACGACATGAAAGATCACGTTTAATCGTCAGTAAATCAAGCACAAACCATAGCGATCTATAACAATTAAATAGCGCAAAGGTTAGACAAAGGACAAGGGACAGAACATGTAGACAAAGACAAGCGCTAACTCACAACTGGCGTTTAAATAGAAAGAAGAGAAGGAAGCAGCATATAAATACACCGAAAAAAGGAAGAAAGAAGATTTATAATAAAAGGAGAAAATTGAAAGGTATAGACAAAAAGGAAAGAGAAGAAAAGAAAGGGAACAGCGTAACTAAATTAATTCCGGGGAATATACTGAAATTAAGAAAAATACTATAGCTTAAAGAAATAAGTTGAAAATACTAGAAATTCCAGTTGAATCAACCTCAAGTTGGCCACCGATGGTAAAATAATTCTTTGTCAGTTAATTCCACAGATGGTGCACTCACACAAGCGTCTTCCTTTTCCTTGATGGTTAAGGCCTCGTATATTTCTCTTGAAGTTTTATCTCGGAACCGTCGTAGAATTTGGGTTTTTGTCAGGATCGGTTGGCATTTACAGTCTCTAACGTGTACTGCGAGATGCCCCGCTGGAGTTGACTTGAGTGAGGTGGCGTGTTCCCGCAACCTGGTGTTGACGCAGCGGCCTCTCTGACCGACGTATATCTTGCCACAAGTGAATGGTATTTCATAAATTACCTGGTTTTGGCAAGGTACATACTTTTGTCTGTGTTTGATGGTGCACTGAACTTGTCGATCTTGAGGAGTATTTATCTTTGGACACAGCTTCTTGAGCTTGATTGGTGCTGAAAATACAACAGGGATGTTATATCTAGACCCCACCTTTTTCATGTTATGTGACACCTGGTGAATGTAGGGTATCACTGCAATGCGCTGTCTGGGGGGTTTAGTTTTTTCTTATCCCTTTCAAGAGCTGATCATTCTTTCAACTGCCTCAAACAGGATGGTACTTGGATAGCCAGAAGTGGCAAGCCGTTGTAATTGGTCTTCAAAACTCTGTCCCGCCTTGTGCTCACATGACTTCTTGAGGGCTGCATGGAGCCTGTTGTTGGTGATTGCCATTTTTATGAGTTTTGAATGCGAAGACTCATATTGATGTAATTTTTTCTTCGACCTTCGCTTATATATCCAGCACGTGTGATGTTCTTGGAATTCTAGTTGTAGATCGAGAAATTGTAGGGTGAAGTCTGTAGGTAGCTCGTATGTAAACTTTAGCCCTTGAGCATTTTTCCTGAAGATTGTTCGGATGTTGTTGATTTGCGTCTCGTCTTTTTCACCTGGTTTATCGCTTAGAAGCACTAGATAGTCATCAACGTACCTGTATATGTTTTGGAACCTGGTCGTCGGTTATTTACTGAGCGATGGCTCAATCGCATTGGGACAAGAACATGTCGCATAGCACAGGAGCTACGCAGGAACCGATGCAGATTCCCCTTCTTTTGCAGGTAGGTATTGTTGTTAAAAGTGACGACTGTGGATGCAAGGTAGTATGTCTGCAGCTCCAAGAATGAATCCAGCTGTAAGCCAGATTTGTTTTGGAAAGAAACTGTGCCATTTTGCTCAATACATTCTCTTACGGCTTCGAACAGACGGTCATGCGGTATGGAATAGAACAAATCTTCCACGTCAAAGGAGAAACCATATCTTACTTGTTGGTTGTCATTTTTTAGGAAACGTATAATTTCTTCTGAATTAGGGATCAGAAAAGGATCTTCAAGTTGAAGAGCAGATAAGTGATTGAAAATGAACCGTGACATTGCTCCTTGCCATGAACCTTTTTCTGTTACAACGACCCGGAATGGACATTCTATTTTGTGCGTCTTTGCCGTGAAAAACATATCCAAAAATTTTTTTTGGGCAGTAGTGATCTGTTTTTTCAGGTTAGTCAGAACATGTCTGGAGCAAAGTTGAAGTACTTTAGCTTTTACTTTTTTGATGTTACAGTCTTACAACGTTTTAAAGTTTTTCTGGATGGCTACTTTTGCCTTTTCCATATACGTGGTGTTTGTACACACTACGAATCCTTCTTCCTTATCGGAAAGGAGGAGGTTTAAATTGTGTTGTTTAATATAATTTTCCAATCTAATATTCTTTGTCTTGAACTCAGCCTGTTTGACTTTCAACAAAACATCAACACGATCATTTACACATCTGCTTCTGTCATTATCTGGGGCCTTTCCCGTGATGTTGCGAATGTTACATTCACCAGGTGTCACATAACATGAAAAAGGTGGCGTCTAGATATAACATCCCTGTTGTATTTTCAGCACCAAACAAGCTCAAGAAGCTGTGTCCAAACATAAATACTCCTCAAGATCGACAAGTTCAGTGCACCATCAAACACAGGCAAAAGTATGTACCTTGCCAAAACCAGGTAATTTATGAAATACCATTCACGTGTGGCAAGATATACGTCGGTCAGAGAGGCCGCTGCGTCAACACCAGGTTGCGGGAACACGCCACCTCACTCAAGTCAACTCCAGCGGGGCATCTCGCAGTACACGTTAGAGACTGTAGATGCTAACCGATCCTGACAAAAACCAAAATCCCGCAACGGTATCGAGATAAAACTTCAAGAGAAATATAAGAGGCCTTAACCATCAAGGAAAAGAAAGACGCTTGTGTGAGTGCACCATCCGTGGAATTAACTGACAAAGAATTATTTTACCTTCGGTGGCGAACTTGAGGTTGATTCAACGGGAATTTCTAGTATTTTCAACTTCTTTCTTTAAGCTATAGTATTTTTCTTAATTTCAGTATATTCCCCGGAATTAATTTAGTTACGCTGTTCCCTTTCTTTTCTTCTCTTTCCTTTTTGTTTATACCTTTCAATTTTCTCCTTTTATTATAAATCCTCTTTCTTCCGTTTTTCGGTGTATTTATATGCTGCTTCCTTCTCTTCTTTTCCATTAAAACGCCAGTTGTGAGTTAGCGCTTGTCTTTGTCTACATGTTCTGTCCCTTGTCCTTTGTCTAACCTTTACGCTATTTAATTTTTATATCATGCATATCCAACTAGCCCTCCTCAATATCTTAGTACATAGCGATCTAGGTTAATCTGAAGTGTATTGTGATTAACCTTCTCCAATGCCTTGGTCATATCTATATTACGTCGACTTGCTCGCGAACGCGAACCAACGGAACGCCATAATATAAACGAGATAACGGATTGGTTTCAACCGACTTGCCCCTCAGAAATCCATGTTGCTCTGGGTTCATCTTATGTCTAAAGTAACTGTACTGATTACACAGTAACGAAAGAAATTCATAAAAAGGACGACAAAGACGACACTCACGACAACGAGCGTCACGACAAGGAGTGTCGTCTGTCGTCCCTATTATGTATTTTTTTTGTTCCTGTGTAATTTCTTATCAATGCGCTCAACTCACTAAGTAACTATACAGACGTTTATTCATTATCAATTCAAAAACTTTGAAAAAATTGCCCAATAATGAAACGAGAAGATAGATGTTTGCAATGCTTGGATCCCCTGCTTTATGAACCGGAAAGAAAACAGAGCGTGTCCAGATAGAATGAAACATATCTGAATATAATGATAAAATAAATATGTGTAATAAGACAGGAGTCAGCAGCACACCCTTTGCGCAATAAAACTGGGAACTCCATCTGCACCAGCAGATAGCTTGAATTTCATATTACGAATGCTATCCCTGATTTCAGGTTCGTCAATTGAGATAAAGGGAAGAAATCAGATATGTCGTGCCACGTCATGCTACCTTCAGGGACTGATGCTAATGAAAAGCATGACATACTATGCTCAGCAATAATCTTGGCAATTTCACTTCAATCATATGCATAACCAGAGCTATTTTGCATCACAGCCACACAACTATTCCGCTTCATTTTTTGGCGGTACACATTTCTAAAAATCATTGGGCTTGGCATACATATCGGACTCAAGCAGATTCAAATGTGCACTTTCGTCTTTTTTTGGCCATATTGCCAAAGTACGTTGCTTCCTAAATTTAGCCTAATCCAGATTTCTTTAAAGAAGGTGATAATAAAGCTTATGTCGCAAGCAACTTCTCAGTTGCTTTAAAAATCACCGATGGACTAGTTTAGTTCAGAAACACGTTTAGGTACGAAGATATTCATCGCGCTCGAGATTACTTTTGTAAGAGCCTCAGCAGCTGGATGAGCGCACTTGTCCCTCAGGATCGATTTTCAGACATAACAATGAAAGTACTTATAAATATAGAAGTAATCGCCAATGCTGTACAGGAAGTATTTATTGCTACTTAGACCGTTGGCACAGCGGAAAACAAATGACACAATAAAAGGAGAATAGAAATGGTCATGACATGTAAGGGGGACCGTGATTGGTAAAATATAGTTGATGGGAGTAGAGACTAATACAAGATTGAGTATATTACCTGCTGAATTCTGAATGATATTACTTTGTTCAAAATCCTTAAATAAATAAAGTCAAACAGGCTCGATGCTTTCAGCTGGTTACATCAGTCGTCAATGAGTTCCAATCGGTCAGTCTATCAATTCCAGGTAGATTTAAAATCCTCATATATGTGCACATAGAGCATTGTCACGTCTAGCTTAACTTCTAAGTTTCTGAAATGATGTGCAAAACCGTCCGAGCTAGGGTATGCCAGAAAGTAGTAATTCCCTATTAAATAATTAAACCCATCACGGCACGTCACCTCGATCCAGACACATTCTGAGTACAACTCAAGATCGTATGGGTCGATATCACATGAGCGAATGACGTTTTAGCGAACAGCAATATTTGAGCGAATCGACGTTTTAGCAAATAACGGGGGCGCTTGTTAACCCAACCACCCGGGCTGTGCTTACGCCGCTTCGCGGCGACAGTCTGCGGCGGCTAATAACATAAAATGTGAACCCACTTGGCCCACCCTTAAACGCCGCTTCGCGGCGGCCGACTATTCGCTAAAGTGTCATTCGGTGAAACGTGGGTGTTCGCTATAACGTCATTCGATCAAATGAGTGCCTCCCCTATTTAGAGCTCTCCGGCACATTATCATGAAACAGCCTGCTCTGTAACTTAGGTGAGCTTTTCATTGTAAGCTTTTTGTCCAAACTGCTGATTGAGCGCGTTAGTTCACTCGTTGCCATGTTGGGGTGTTAGTCCCGATGGATTCAATGTTTTAACAAACCTGTCATATGTGGCACGGTAGGGTTTCAATGCTGTACGCTGTTAACTTTTGCATAACGAGACTGGCGAAACAGTGAACACTAAAATAATTTAATCTAGCATGCGAAAAGCAATACCTAAATCCCCAAAATGCAGTTCAAAATGACTGTTTACTGCTCGCTGCTTACAGCAAACTGGTTAGTAAAAATGATTGCACCGGTTGCTAAGGGCGTATAACAAAGAACAGCCGAATTAGCTTAAGGTATTCCAATCCAGAACATATATAATGTAAAACAAAATAATAAGCTATCTTTGTTGAGCCTTAGTTTTAAAGCAGAAAATAAGTAAGCAGACTCTGAAAGACCGCCTCACTTTTACATCTGTGCGGGACATGTAAAAAACGTATTGTCGCAACTTACAGAATAAAGGCCGGATAATAACGGTAAAATATCTTCACATACAAATGCAATCTGGCCCATCGATGCCGGCGATTTCTATGCGCAGTTCACAAACGCAGATCACGTTTTCAGAAAAAGAGGGGGACATGTTCAGATTAAACCATTGTTTAGTCCTAGCTTCGAACCCTGTCGGGTTTACGCCCCTTTCAAAGGACAAAGAAACGGGATATTATCTTCTGAGCTCGCTTTTTTGATGGTAGATGGCAAGGAGGTGTCCTGCACGGATTCTGTCGCGAAGCAGGAGATCAGGCGTATCTTGAGGCGGCGTTCCCACGGCAGCAACGAGAGTACATGATGTGAATGCGCTCGGGCTTATGCTTGCGGTTCAAATGTCGTCTGTGTGTTTCAGTTAGGCGTTTCCTTCTTATTGCAATGTATTTGTCAATATAACTTGGAATGATATACCTAGCAATATCGAAGAGAAATGTAGAATTTTGGTGTCCTTAGAAAAGTTTTTAAGAGAAATTTTAAGGTTAGATATTTGCCTTTCTGTGTTCCAGATTAGTAAAATGTAGAATTATATATTGTCACGAACGACAATTGATGAGGCGATAATAACTGAAGAAACTAAATGTTTAATGGGGCGAACTTGTGCCCAAAAATAAAAAGGAAAAACGATAACAACAGAAGAGAACAGAGCGTCGCGGGCGTCGAGGTCGGCGTGAGAGCAGAGTCGAACCGCTGGGGCGAAAACTGACTGCGGCTCGCCACGCGGAGCCCCTTATGTACACGCATGGGGTTCTGGAAGAATCGGCGTAGAAGTTTCTGCGTGTAGAACATTCTGACCTCGAACAAGCAACACGGTTCTCGAATTTACCAGAACATTTACGTCAGAGTCCACAAAAATACGTCCCGCGGCCAGGAATCGAACCCTGGCTTTCTGCGTGGAAGGCACGCGCGATAACCGTTAGGCCACGAGCGCGCTGCCTTCTTGGCGAGCTGCGCTCGCGGCAATATTATGTTGCTATGTTGTGATATTCGTATTCCTTGTTGTGCATATTGCGGTTGTCGCATTAAATATTTACTTTTGTTATTAAACCCAAACTAGCATTTCGCTACAGGTCAAACCATTGATTGTATATTATTGTGAGAAATTATAAAATTAATGAAAATAACATAAAATAGAATAAATACTTTTTTATCATTTATTAGTGCAGAATGTGATATTTCATTCCCAAAAAAACGTTGCTAGCAATAAATACAAAACACAAGTTTAATATTTTTCAAGACCAATACTGCCTGTACAGAATCCTGGTTTTAGAATTACTTATAAAACCAAGTTATGATTTTTTGAATAGGTCTTTGAAGGAAACGCAAGCTTAATTCCATATTGACTTTTTTTAAATATAATTAATCTAGCACATATTTGTTTCTAGATTTATTTTATAAGTGTCTTTATATGTAAATATAAATTGCTCTAACTCAGCAACAAATTTAAAGCCATTGTTTTTGTGGTCCTAAAAACGCAGCATAAAAATAAAAGTCCTCAAACTCGAGCCCTTTTCTCGAAAGCATGGTAATATATTAAGATTCCCAAATCTACATTTCACGAGAACTACATTTTTTTCACACAAAAATCTAGCAGCTAATTTTATGGGTTTTTTTGTTTTTTATTTGCACACCACAGGAACTGTTGGTACTCTGAAGAGCTGGTTTCCTCTTACGTGTTTTCAGATCTGTCTGACAATGTTTAATATATGGCAATATTTTTTTCAACCTTGACTCTTGACGTGCAAAACACTTTCTTTTTTTAAATGCCGTTATTTTGAACGCAATCTTGATAGAATTGTTTAAAACTTCATTTAAATTACTTTGCGCCATAGCCACTTTTTTTAAAGGGAACTACTGGCTCTATGTATTGAAAATGATTTTAGATATAGCAGACGACGCACATTTGCGCCATCTTCCGAGTGTGTGGATAAACTCCTCTACCTGAAGTTATCCAAGACGATAGAGATGGCGCCACCGCTCCTCGTTACAATGTTGCCAAATCAGGGCGTTTCTCAATCGCTTTGGCTGCTCTGTTATCGTTCGAATAGCAACGCAACCTTCTTTGTTCGCGGCCTTTATTTTACAGATTGACCCTGTAAATGTGTCGTCACTGCTCCGAACAAACTGTTGCTAGGGGCGCTTGTATGGAGTGTGAAGTAATACATGGGATTTAATTTCGCTCTGAAAGAATCGTCGTTCAAAAATCGGACTAGGAATTTAAATGTCTACAAAGAATAGATATTGGGACCCTAAATTTCACAATCACAACGGCAGAAGTTTTCCGAGTATGGGCTATTTCTGAAATATATGCGACGACAACTTGCAGCCCTTGAGACGCCTCGAGATGCCTGTTGTAGACGACGAACGCATACGGAATGACTGAGGTATGCCGTTTGCAACAATTTGAATTGTTGGAATATTGATACAATTTTGATCTTGTATTTATTGGGAACATCGACGGTATGCGAAAACACAACAAGTTAATAAAAGAAAATTGCATATGCCTTCAATACAGGATACTCTCTGCGAAAAATCATCAGACGTATGGAGATCTGCTAAAATTACAGCGAGAGAAGCATCTGTTTAGTACATGATATTGTCACGAACGACAATTGATGAGGCGATAATAACTGAAGAAACTAAACGTTTAATGGGGCGAATTTGCGCCAAAAAATAAAATGGAAAAGCGATAACAACAGAAGAGAACAGAGCGTCGCGGGCGTCGAGGTCGGCGTGAGAGCAGAGTCGAACGCTCGGGCGAAACTGACTGCGGCTTGACACGCAGAGCCCCTTTTGTACACGCGTGGGCTTCTCGAACAATCGGCGTAGAAGGTTCGCGCATAGAACATTCTAACCTCGAACATGCAACAGAGTTCTCGAATTTACCAGAACAGTAAATTGCAGGAATAAATAAAAGACGCGTCGCGCCGAGGAATCGAACCCTGACTTTCCGCGCGACAGTCAAGACCGGTAACCACTTGGCCCCGCTCGCGGTCGCTCGCCGACGCGCGTGGCATCATAAAAGCAGCGTCTGGCCATTTTTGATTTTCCAGGGGAAATATTTTTAATCTAACGTGATTCGTCCCAACCCCGAACTTTGTTTTATGCGCTCGCAAAATAGGTGTATGCTTCGTGCCAGCTTGTAAACATGACTGAGAATGAATCGTGCTTATGCTTGTGTTTTTACTAAGACCCCAGATAGCGAAAGAGTGAGGTAAAAACATCAGTTAAGTAGTATACATCTTACGAACAGTTCGTTTGACCACACAAATATACACTCGAGCAACTTCTGTGACGTCAGAACGCCTTGGAACGTGCTGACCTGCACTTCGACGTTGATACATTTCATGTCGTCGTCGTCGTACGTAATTGGGCGTCTCGGTGTTTTCCCTCTTTTCAGATATTGCGGAAGCCTCCACAGGCAGGTTTTCGCGCGCTCGAAAACCTTCATCGTCGATCAAAGCTGTTCACGGGCTGTCTTTGCTTCCGAAATCCCACATAATGTTGACCCCACAAAATGAAAGTTTCGTCGCTCGTCACCAAATTATTTAACGAGTCGCATACTCCCTCAGAATGAACAACTCTGAACCCGAGAAGCCAGCGTGTCGGCTTCTAACAAGAAAAAATCTGTTTTGAATCTTTATTACGAGCTTTTATCATTGCTTTATGGCACTGAGACAATGGAGAAAGTAAAAAGAAAAAAAGATGAATGGTTAGATATTAAGAGGACACAATGCTTAGAAAAAAAAATTCAATTTTATATCTGACAAACACTCACGCATTTGTTTATAGCAACCGCCCTAGAAACGGTTTGTTTGGAGCCCAGCACCATGTTGTGACGTCATCAGTTAAGGGATCATCACTTGTCCCTTCTCCAAATCGTAAATTTTTATTTGAGAGTTTGACATCGGAGGTTCCTGTCCTAAACAGACTTCTGTTCGTTACTTGAAAAATGTAATCGACAACAATTATAAATTACCGAGCCTTAACTGTAATGGATTGCCGTTACAAATTACTTTCGCTGAAAAGTAACGAATTACATTACTCGTTACGTTACAAATTACTTTCACGTTACTTTTTTTCGTACACTTATCCAGAAAACAATAGAAACAATCTTGATATTTTTCAAAAAGGTTCTGGAACACTAGTTTTCATTTCACATACGCCTGTATAATGGTAGTCCTTAAAAAAATATTGTACTTAACAGGAGTGTAGGTGCACTCCGTTTACCTGTAATCTGAAAAGGCACCGAAAGCTGCAACCACAACCGCCATCCCGCTAGCTTGCGGCCTCCGGAAATTATCCCTGGAATTGTGCAGACAAAGCTAGCGGTGCGCATGCTCAGTAGCAGCGTCTACATTCGCTACGAGATTCGGAGCTAAAGAAACGATCTATGAAAGTTCCCTTTTGCCTCAGGTGTTTCTTCTGATATTCACAAGAAAAAAAAAACTTGGTTCTAAACTTACAGTGTATAGCCAATGCAGCATGCAGGTGTCCCAGCTTACCTTGATGTGTTTCCGCAGATAAAAAGTTTGTTGTTCTTGCCGATGACCATGTGTGTGTGTTTTTTTTTTTTTTGGCTAGCAAAGTATGCACTAAAGTCTAGGTATCCGTTCTCCTCGATACCCTGAATTTTGAGCATCTTATTAAAAGATAGCCATGGAGACGACGGACACTTCATGACCGAAAACTTGACCGGTCAGAGAAAAAGCGCCGGTTACGGGTTATTGATCGTTAATCGGTGCTCACTTTCTTGCACATATTCGTGGAAGCCAGGGGAGGGAAAGGCATAAGGAGCGAGAGAAGAGGTGGCCATCGGTCTCAAAAAACAATAGAGGATCACAATTCTTTTACGCGTTCTGTCTCTTTCTCGTTCAGCACTTCTTAAATGGCCTAACCCCCCCCCCCCTTTATGTTGAAAGTTGACTGTAAAGTGAGGAGCGGACTCGACCATTTTGCCCAGACAAGTAAACCAAATGAAGTATCGTCCGTACCCTGCAAGACAATGCTCTAGGCATTGCGCTGGGCGCTTTTCAGCCGTGCCTCAAGAGCGTGCTAGAATACAGAAGCGCATATCAAAGACAAAGATAATTCAGCTTCCTTGCGCGAGGCTACATCGTCTGTTACGCGAGTTTGACTCCGCGAATCGAGGGGGTAAGGTCCTATGTTTAATGTTTGTGCAGGTGGCGGGAGACGTCAAAGAAGTTAAAAAAGGGTGAAACGGTCTAAAAAACAAAAAAAAAAAAATGAATACGAAGAGCTTTCTCCTGCCCGAAAGAAGAAAAAAAAACACGATGTAATGCGACGGAGAGCCTACTCGGTGTTGTCTTACTTGATATTTGTCTTTCGTATATTTGTACATGCCTCGCCCGTTTTTCTAGTGGCTCTAGTGACCGGTCATACAAAAAATCGTGTTTTCTTTTCGGCTATTTTTCCCTTCCTGATGTTTTCTATTTTGATGAAATTGCTCTCTTTATGCTGCTGAATGTTCTGCTCGTATTGCTCCAGTTACTGTATTATGCTCATTTTTTTTAAAGTAACGATTAATCAAAGTAATCCGTTACCAATATTTTGTAACAAAATTACATTAGAAATTACTGCCGAAAAAAGTAACGTGGCAATTACAAACTTTCTTGGAAAAGTAACGAATTACAAGTAATCCGCTTTTGTAACGGATTGCTTCCCAAGTCTGGTCCTAAATAAGCCTGAGGAGCAGAGGGCGTTTGCTTTAGTCATAAGAAAAGAGCCCATAACGAGCTGTGCACAAAACAATAACAAAAATAAAAAATGAAAGACGTTTACAACTCTCTGTAATGCCGAATTAGAAAACAGCTCTTGTGGAGGAGGAGAAGGGGAGGGTACGTAGGGGAGGGCATGCCCCTCCTCTCCCTCCTTACCCTCCCCTCCTTCTCTCCTGCTGCCCTCCCATTTAGCGGAAACGTTTTGCTACATTTTTTGCTAAATTTAGCGAAAACCTCTATATTTTAATTAATGTTTAATCTCTTTCCGCTACATTTAGCGGGAAAATATTTCCACTAAATTTAGGAAGAAATTCAGAGAACATTTCCTTGCTAAACTTAGCGGGGAAATGCGCCTGCGAAATTTAGCGGGAAATTTAGCGAATTTTCCTGCTAAGTTTAGCGGGGAACCTGAATTGGTGAAGAGGTCACGTGACGTCAATTTCCCCGCCCTATTCAGAGGAAAAACTTTCCCGATAAATTTTGCGGGAAAATTTTCCCGCTAACTTTAGTGACGAAACGTCCCATAATGCAACTCGCGGTTACGCCGACGCCGACGGCGATTCCGCCCATCCCGGAAACGGGCGCCTAAGAAGACCTATTGGTGTATTTTTAAAAAAGGCGTTACCATGATACTTGGTAAACTCCTCACACGTCCCCCTCTGGGAATCGCTAGCACTGACCCCTTCACGTTTCTGTTTTGGCTTTCTTTCTTACTGCCTCTTTTTGGCCTCGTTACGTGGTCAATGTTAGCGTTTCCCAAACCAAGACATGTGGGGCGTTTCCAAAGGGTCGTGCTAATGCATTTCCTAAGAATGCACCAATGGGTCTTCGTGTAAATTGTTTTAATCTCTTTTCGACGTACTCCACATGACAGAGTACGTCGACGTCCTTGGATACTGTCATCCATATCCCTCGTAGGAAGAACCACGTCCATACTACTCGTACCAGGAACTGTATTCATATCACCCGTGGAGGGATTCGCATCCATCGTTTTAACTACACACTCACACATCACAGCCCACGCACCGCTACTACGGAAACCCAGGGCGAAGAACAACCGGCAACGGCAGAGCGGCGACTGAGCACACCGGCATTCCACCGCGACGCTGCTCAACACCTCCTAGATAAAAAAAAGCCGCTGTGCTGAAGAGACGGCGTCATCAGATAAGGCCAACGCTGGCATAGATTGGACACAACGATTTGCGTAAACGTTCGGCTCAAACTTGACTTAAGCCGAGTGCTGACGCAGTACTCGGTTCCAATCTGTGTCCAGCGATAGGCCATCTCTGATGACGCCATCTCATTCAGCACTAAGGCTTTGTTATCTAGGAGGTGTTGCGCGGCGCATTCTCCTCTCTGGATCCACGCCAGCTGTGTGCGTGACTTTGACGAAAACGAAAATGAAAACCCGGCGGTGTCTGTCAGTTTGTCAGCGCCGGGGAGAGACGGAGAGGTTGACACGTGACGACGTTAGCACTTCGGACCATTGGGAGCGTCGCACACGTCACCCATTCCCCCTCCTCCTCCCCCTCTCTCCGGCGCTGGCACCCGAAAGATACCACAGCGTTTTCGTCAAAACGAGTGTTCTAATTTGTAAAATAACATGTAGAAGGCAAAGAAAGAAATAGTAAAAAAGAAACACGAGAAAAAGTCAGGGAACCAAAGATTATGTAATTAAACATGAGGGAAACAGATTGAAAGGGGGGACGGACAACGTTCCCCCCTTTTTCTATATTTTCCTCATGTTTAATCCTCATGTTATGTATATTAGCGTCGACAAGTTTCGGTCGCGACCCCCAGATGGTTTCCATACCCGACGTCACGACCAGGATTTGCCTCGCCACGATTGGCAAGATTTGCCTTTGCCTCGCCGCGATGAGCAGGATTCGTCTCCCCGTGAACTGGCGGTTGGGCAGGCATTATGACTATCCAGGAAGCTATGGTTTGTCTAATCGTGAACTTCGACTACAGCGACGCTTTTGGTGGCGCACGCCCTGATACTCTTTTTACTATAAGTCCTACGAGATTCAACGGTGCGTTTTGATGAAGCGAATTAAGCAGCGTGGAAAGCGCATTATCACGGAGCTCATTGCCTTTGTCCGTTTGCTATCATTGACTAAACCAATCAAGCACAGTTATGGCGGCGTCATCTTGCGCTTTTCTTTGTGCGTGATTGGTTTAGCCGATGATAGCGAACCCACGGAGAAAACAAGCGCCATGACAATGCACTTTTGGCGCAACATGATTTGTACATCGGACCTAAGCATTGGCTGCGGTCGGACTTGAAGTTAAATCGTGTATCACGGGTTCTAGAGTAAAAAAAGTCAAAATGGATTGCTAAATAAAAAAAAAATCAAAATCAGTCGGAATCTTACAATGATCACGTGTCTTTTGTAGGGGTGAGGGAATGGTGTTTTTTATCGAATAGCGCTGCGCCGTTCATTGCCTTTGCAAGGCAGGAGCAAGCCACGACACGTTAACACTAGAGATGCCGCGAACTTCTTTCGAACCGAAGGTTCGATGATCGAATCATTCGGTTCGAAAGGTTCGAGAGATTTCGATATTTCGAACTTTTCATATCGAGAAATTCGACGGAAGTCGAATTTTCGAACTTGTTAAACTAAGAAGTTCGACGATTTTCAAAATTTCGAACTTATTACGCTGCAAAATTCAATTCTTATCAAACTTTCGAACTTGATAGACTAAAAATTTCGATGATTTGTGAACTTTCGAACTTCTTTCACTAAAAAGTTCGAAGCGTTTCGAACTTTCGAACTTCCTGCGCTAAGAAATTTGATAATTTTCGAACTTTCGAACTTATTAATCTAACGAATTCGAAACTTGTCGAACTTTGATTCCTGAAAAGTCAAAAGTTCGACGAACTTCGGATTTTTAGGGTAAAAGTTCGAAGTTCGTCGAACTTCGAAAGGCGGTCGGGCGGTTTCATTTGGATTCAAGCAGTGAGGCACATTCGTAATTTTTTTTTCGCATTTTTACATGCGGTGCCGCATTCCTTGCGAAAGACGATGCCCTTTATTTCAATCATCTGGCATGCTTGGTTTTAAAGAAATAGATTCCAGAAGGAGCGAGGAATGACGACGCGTTTTTGACAATTGTCGTTTGTGCCATATTTGATGCGCGCTATAGCCGAAGCTATGTATGGTAGAGGTGTTAAACTTTTTAAGAATCATCTATGTATAGCATAGGTAAGTGTCGTCTTAAGATATGATTATTGTTGTTTAAGACGAGTTTCGAAGAAATTTCCAAACATGTATCTACGGGCAATTATGCCCTAAACTTGGTAATTTTTTTCGTCGAAATTGTTTGATGTATCGCATTTAAATTAACACCACAGACAGTACATATCATTACCATCTGCAGAATACAAATTAATGTATCTATTGTTCTTTTCACGTTGAGGAAGAAATTAACTCAGGGAAAAAGATTTCTAATATTGTTCAAATTCGGCACGTCATAAAAAAACAAAACAAAACATTTTTTTTTCCCTTTCACTTTTTTGTGACGTGTTTCTTTTAGCCTGTACACATTTTGGTAGGAGAAACTTGTTTCGTAGTTCTGGGCCTCTGAATATGCAAGAATACAACACTTCCGGCGGATTCTGATAGTGTTTTTTTCTCCAGCTTTTTATTTTTTGCATTTATTGTTATGTTTATTTATTTATTATTTTTTACCAATGGCACACGCAATCTTTTATGCAGTGAAGAGCGACAGTAGCTATAAATATGCATAAATAATTACAGATTAAAATAAGCTCGATTATGCCCTCTTTCCCCTATTGTTTTCTTTAACAGTCCGAAATATCTGGGGAGGGGGGGGAGACTGGAGCCCCCCCCCCCCTCCCGCCCCTCCTTCCCTCCCATTTTTCTTCTTCCGACGCCACTGGTATGGTAGAACGCTCCTCGAACTCAAGTTGTGTCAGCTTCTGCGCTTTTTGCTCGGCGTTTCTTTTGTCTCGGAAAATAAACCTCCAAAGTAATTACAAACTAAAAAATTGCCAAGGTGCAGGCGATCTGGTTTATGTTGATCATGATGCAAAGTCCTGAGACTGGGAATGAAATTCGAAAGAAATAGTTTAAGAAGAAAGAAAAACGGGGGCAGGATAACGTCTCAAACTCAGCTGAGTTGAGTTTGAGACGTTGTACTGGGCTGAGTTTTCAGCTGAGTTGAGTTTGAGACGTTGTCCTGAGCTGAGTTTGAGATGTTGTCCTGTTCCCTTTTTTCTGTCTTCTTACATTTTTCCTTTCAAATTTCATTCCCAGAGCTGAGTATGAGGCGTCGCCCTGTCCCCTTTTTTCTGTCTTCTTACACTTTTTTTTTTCAGATTTCATTCCCAGTATCAAGATTTTGAATCATGTTGAAACTAAACTTACTATATGCCAGCGTCACTCGGGCGGCGTTCGAGCGGATTACTACCAGCGTGCAAGGGGGTAAGGAGACAGTTTGCCAGATCGCTTCAAGGTTTTTCTGAGCGTCAACCACCTGCCTGCCCCTGGCCGTTTCGAACTGGATGAGTATCGTTAAACAGTGCGTTTCTTGTGATCACTACTTCGTGATGCACGTTAAAGACCCCCCCAGGCTGGCGGCCACAATTACTGATCTGCACACGTCACTTTTCACTGGCAAATATTCCAGCACATCCGGAACACTCGTCGTCTCATTTAATTGCCTGACCAACTTCGCGGAGTCTAAATATCACACCCTAACTTTTCTAAACCTGATTTCGTGAAAACCACTGAGGCGAGAAAACGTTATTTGAAACAGAAACTGTGGCGGAACATGAAAACCGGACTTTGAACTTTGCGCACTTGGACTTAAAAAAAATTCAAAACCTTCGAAGTTTTTTTTTTTTTTTTTTTAAATTTAGCCCTAAAAGAGAATCGAAACCTTCGAACTTTTCGAACTTTGTGTAGAAAGAAATTCGAAATCTTCGAATTTATCAAACTTTATGTCTACAAAAATTCGAATTTTTCGAATATTAGATTTAAATATTTTCGAAACAATCGAATCTCTCGAATTTCAAGTTAGGAAAGTTCGAAATTTTCGAATTTTCTCGAACCTCAAGTAAAATATTATTCGAAATAATCGAACCCGAACTTTTAGAAACCGTGAAAGCTTCGAACCTTTCGAATTCGAAACTCCACGATTTTTGAAAGTTGCGAATTTTTCGAATTCGAATCTCCGTACGGTCGAAAATATCGAAACCTTTCGATTTCGAACATCAGTTCGGTTCGAAAATATCGAAACCTTTCGAATACGAACCTAGGGTGGTTCGCGGCATCTCGAGTTAACACTATGCGGTTCTAAAGCCAGGGAATGACACTGCGTTATTCAATTTGAACCACTATTCCAACACGCCCACTATTTGTTCCAACGTAGCACTGTGCTCGGAGGTATGTAGAGGAGCCTGTTGAGCCATTCGAGTAGCCGCGTATGGCTTCTGAGAAATTCGAAGAACTAAATGTTCTTCGAATATAAGAATAATGGACTTTCACTTCGTGCCGTGCCAACAGCAGGAAATGGTCCTTTGGCCAGTGGCCAGATAGTGGCCAGCCATTTGTTGATGACTGGCCTTTCTCTGGCCATCAACCAATGGCCACTGGCCATCAGCCATCGATCAAGCTTTAGCCAACCAATGGCAACTCTTTGGTCATTAGCCAAAAGACCATCACCAGCCATTGGCCAGTTCCTGGCCAAATTTCGTGCTGGTTGGGCACTTTTTCATTTTTGCTTTCTCGATAGTTTTCAGCCAAACTGTTTTCCTCGGGATTCGGGCACAGGATGCCACCGTGTCCAGCACGTCTGCAGCCGGCACCACGCAATGCATAAGCAATGTCCATAGTCACCCACATCTTAGGAAACGCAGGGCGTTGCCAGTCCCGATCATATTATCACCGCTTCACAGCCAAGAAGATTGCGTTGTCACCCAATACACAGTCAAAGAATATATCACGAATCGAGATGCATTATCATAATAGGCCACGCCCTTACTCTCTTTACCTGCCATTGACTATAATACTGAGCGCAAGTTCGTCGCTTCTTGCGCAGGAGTTCCGGTGACGTCAGAACGCCAATCTCTGATTGGTTCTCATTGGAAGGATAGTTGGTAGATCTCAATGCTAGCTGCATGGGTAGCTTCCTCGGGGTCTCCCAACTATCCTTCCAACCGGAGCCAATCAAAGCTCGGCATTCTGACGTCACCGCAACGCCTGCGCAAAAAGCAAACGAGCTTGCGTTCGGCATACTCTTTGGGCACCATCAAAGAAGACAAGAAACGGAGATTTAAAGAAAAATTCAAAAGATAACAGTTTTCGAGTCGTACGTAGTCATTTGGGTTTGTCTTTTCTATTTAAAGGGGAAATGAGGTAAAGCAGGCGCCGAGATACTATAGGATAAAACGGCTTTAGAGGTATAATTAGACGTATAAGATCAGCCTTAGACGTGGGACTCGGTCTGTCTGCCTTCGTCTCTGTCTTTCTCTTTGCCGGTTCGTACGTGCGTTTTTTTGTGCACACATGCATAGTTTCCATGGTTTCCAAATTTCTTTCTTTCGCAGTTTATTTTGCTCGCTATATACGACGCCGCGTGGCTGGTCGACAAATATAAAAGTAGAGAGAAAGCTGAACGCTACGATTTGCTCAGAACAAGAGCGTTTTTTTGCTCATGTTTAGCCTGATCCAAGTCTTCCCTGCTCGATGATTCTTCGATTATTTACTACAAAATAAATGTATGCGGAAAGAAAATAATGCGTGCCAAAATGTACACTAAATGCAGTAAACCAACACTTATTCGCGATTCTTTTTTTTTTTTTTAAGGGAATGGTTTCGTTTGAATCATCATAGTAGACTTCCGCGTGGCTCAAATCGATAGTTTTAGTGTGGTTTAAGGATTATTTAAACAATATTCGGTTATATTTTCTTCCTGATTTCTATACGCCGATCCAGTTTTCCAAAATACGATTTTTAGCGCGTCGAAACTCACGGAGGCGCACGCAGATAAAAAGACAACATAATAACGCGTGGGGAACGCACGATGACGAGGTACCCAAGAGAGCGCCGTCATTGGTTGAGGTAGAGGGGGAAACAAAAGCACGTGCGCGCATCCTGTGGTTAAACAAACGCACGAAGAGCGCAAGAAGCAAACGAACTTGCACGTTGTATAGAACTCACAATTGTATTGAAGACAAAATACAGTGTAGTTTAGTAAACTCTCGAACTTACATTATGCTGCATCGGGAGCATATTTGGGTCGCGATATACGAACTCCTGTGGATGACTCGTGAGAACGAACGATATTTCTTCGCTTTATATATAAATTATCTGGAGTAGAGGAGGCACCGTGAAACACTATTTTGGTTAGAACGTTTTTTTTAATGCTAATCTTACATGTAAAATTAGAATTACAATAAAATGGCATGCGATGCTGAGGCTGATGAACGTCAAAGTAAAGAGAGGATTTCTTAAAATTGGATTTCAGATATTCTTGAAGGTAACTGTTGAAAAACTCAAAATGGCAGTTTTTTTTTTTTTTTTTGTGAAGACAAAAATGTTTGCTTTTAAGTGCGAACAGTGATCTTTGACTTCAAGGGATGTCATGCCGTAATCCTTCTTTTGTTGTCGAGATTTGCGATTGGTCCCATTAGAAGCGCATTGTAAAACTTATTATTCTAAACTCGTTTTGTGTCTTCTTAATGTACGTGTTTTCTGATGGCTAAAGCACCACTTCGTTTCTCCCTTTAAATTCGGAGCGGTAGTTCCTATGCAAATAGGTTTTCGGCGGAGTTTCCGTCTAGAAAAATTTATTTTAACACCTTGGGTCTGGGAAAACTTTAGGACCATACATCATATTTATTGACTCTAATTTGTTAATTTAAGCGCAAGTGGTATTTATATACGCAAAAATGCGACCTTGTAATTTTTTATTGCTATGCTGATTTGTCCTTGATCTCTTGTTAAAAGTTCAGGTATAAAAACCTATTTTCTATTTCGATCACATAAATAGGCAGAGTTTTCAGACATTTTGAGTGTAAGATGGTAAGGTGACCATCGGTTGCGGTGAAAAAAGAAAGAATACAAATAGACAGCAAGTAAACAAATAGCAACGGAAGGACATGCATACTGCTTTTCTGCTACGTACGCATTGCGTTTAACGTAAACTGTGCGTAAGAAAAAGAAATACGTCATCACGTAGCTGGTATATCATGCTCCTTTCTAGACAGCGCTCGGCGCCACCCACCACTATTCTATGCTGTTCATTTTCATTCATTTTCATCTATTATATTGTTCAGGGCCCGAAAGCATTAAAGGGACAATGAAGGCAATTTCGGGTATTTTTTTGACGATTGAACTGGGTTCCAGGCCCGTCTCAGGCCACGTTGCCCAAATTTCAGCCGAAACCGGCGCTTGTGTGCCGCGCAAATCAATGAAACAGTCGAGGTAATAATCGTACCGGGATCGACTGGGGCGACGCCCCGAGAGTTGCGGGAGAAGCCAGGAGAAGCGGAGCTCACGTGACCGTTGCGGGGCCAAGAAGCGCGACGTCACAAAAGACGCGACAGTGATTGGTCGGAACGAGTGACGTGCCCTCGGTCACGTTTTGGTTCGCAGTTTTTAGGAATACTGTTCTAATTTCCGCTTGAATAACCAGGAAAAGTATAAATCGGACCGGAGATGATTACTAAACCGTAAATAAAGCAGCATACTCATGTTTTTTCTTTGCTACGCTGGACGCGAAACGGGCAACGAGCAACTATGGGCAAACGAAAAACAAAAAAATAAAGAACGCAGCGCGGAGCACGCTGGAGCCGTCGATGTCCTGTTTACATTGGGAACACGGTACTCGAAGGATTCTGCAAAGTGGTATAGTCATGCCAAATTTGTGCGCCGCGGATGGCTGTTCAAACGGTCGACTGAGGACCAGTAATCGTTCTTGTTCTTTGACGACCAAATGAGTGGACGTCCGACTTTAGTGAAAACCAAAAATGGAGCTGTTTATTTTCTCCTTCTTGGGGAGCGTCCCCCGCGAAGGAACCGGTTCCAGGGTCGCTGCCGCTTTCCCCTCGGTCCCTCGGCATTTCCACCGCGTCCCTGTCGGACAGGGACAGGGCCTGTCCTTCGGCTCTCGTCTCGCCCGTGCGAATGTTGCTCACAGCTTTGCTGCTCGGAGCCAGCGGGCCGCTCGTTGCCGGCGCGGTCACCGTCGGCCTCGGGTGATGTCGAAGAACGCCACACACGTACTCCCGTTCCGTTGGTGTTAGGTCACTGAACGGAAGCCCGAACAGAACTCGCTCGCGAGAGTGGCATTGTCGTCCATGTTGACAGATCCAACGAAACAGTCGCGCTACCGCGGTGCTATAACAAACCGCGGTAACCAGTCTCGATCTCCTAAATGCTACCGATACCGACTATTCACTTATGACGTCACTTCCTACGTCACCTCCGTTTTCGGAGACCCAGAAATGATAATGGAGATAGTTCAGTTTCGGTTTCTTCAGTTCATTTGTAGGCACAGAAATATGCGTCACAAATGTCTACAAAAAATTGGGCAGTATGCCAGGTTCCCAAGAAGCCTAAAAACACCATTTAAAAAAATTAAATAAAATCGTCTTCATTGTCCCTTTAAAGTGAGGACTGGGGCACTGTATTTAGAAATTAAGCAAATAACAACAAAAAGGCAAGAAATACAGAAAAATACTACGAAACATCTGTTAACAGAATAATAATGGAAAAAGTTAAAAATTTTCGGCAGTTTTTGAGCTTATTGTTTTCTGCAACATCATCAAGAAGTATGGAAGCTTATGACGAAACCTTTTTTTGTTTTTTTATAATTTTATTTTTTCCACACCGTGTATAACTGAATACCTACTTCTCTTTTTATGTTTTTTTTATCATTTTATATATACGACGTTCGCCGTTCAATTTACGATTTTTGATCTCTTTTTATGTTTATGTTGTTTTTCATTGTTTTTTATATACGACGTTCGCCATTCAATTAAAAAAAAATCTTCGTCTCAGGTATCTTTTTTTTTTTTTTTTTTAGCGAGCATCGACTTTGAAAATGATTTGAAGGAAGTAACGCTAAGAAAAAAATGTCACGTGCATTCGAAATAAGACTCTTTTGTAACGTTTTTACGTTCAATAAACACACGCGTGTTTACTGAAAAGGCACTTGCGTCATACGCACCAGTCAGAACATTCACTGGGGTTATTTCATAATAAATCAAGTGAGTTGGCGTCTGCCGATCACCCGCGGCTCGCCCAGTTCATTGCTAATGATCCTGAGGAAGCATAGTTTAAAATTCACTTGCCACATATTTTTGGCCATTATTCAGCAAACTTACCTTTGAACATTTACCAATTCTAATTACCTGTTTGGTCCTTTACTAAATCTGGCCATCATCACGTTATCGGACCATCTTAAAGTTTTCTCAGGAGTTTGTCATATTTTCGCTCCACTGTTTTCAACTAAATATATTAAACTTTTCCGCTTTCATTTTGCATTCCCATCAAAAATGTAGTCTATAGCGTGAACTCAATTCACTCCATTCCGTCTGAGTACTCGTTTTCTCGTTCCGCTTCTGAAGCATTCTCCAAGCAAAAGCGTGTTGTACCTTGACCTTCAAGCACATTTGTATGCACGCCACACGATCGCAGACCCCCGATGAATGGGAACTGAAACCAGATTGTGCCGTCTATCCGTTTTCGAGGACGATAAATTTCGCTTCGAGGAGGTATTAACATTTGAAGACGGAAGCTTCCATCTATTTGACCCAGAAACGTTCGGTAGTGCATGCATAGCGCTTTAGGTGGCTGACGGCGCACTTATTTCCTGAAGAAAGAAACGGGGAAGTCCCAGAATGCTATGTAAGCAGATTCGAATGCGTCATTCATAATAAAGACATGGTTATACACCGGCTATCAGTCGGGCATAGTATTACTCGGAGGAATAGCGTACATCATTATTTCAATTTGCGGTTGAAAGTGTAGAGCCTCAGAATAACCTAAATTATTTTGATTGGACGCTTAAAAAATTGTATCCCCTCTGGCTCTTTAGAAATCTGTTTTTGTTTTAATTTCCGTACTTCACTGAAATGAAAATAAAAACACTTTTTTTCTTTCAAAGGGCCGAGCTGGGAGACAGATTGTTTTTATTCTTTGCTAAGCAAATTTTTTACCGATATTTAAGCCGTTTTACGAAATTTAAGTAGGGGTATACACGCTCTAGGCCCCGTCCATAACGATAGGTGAATAGCCTAGCTAAGCAGTATTTCTCGACTCTCGTGGCTTGGAAATATGATTGACGTTGGAAATGTTCGCTGTAATATTGTTTCGCCGCGTCGTAATAGAAATGTTATCGACAATATTTTTATATTTGAGGAGAAAACATTCTAGATAGAGTCATTATTGCTCACAAAATCGTCCCGATACTGCTCCTTTGTCGCTTCGGTTTCATACAATAAAAACAAAAACATGTGAGCTGGCATTTCCGGAGTGCTCAACGAACCTAGCTCGTTGAGCTGGTGCATTTCTATGAGTGGACGTCGTTCTGCGTTCACCCAGGTGTTTAGAGGAAGATCTCAACCAACCTAGTTTTCAACCGACCTAGTTTTCAACCGACCTAGTTTTCAACCGACCTAATTTTCGCATGTACGAGCTTCCGAAAGCGCGGTTCGAATGCTTGTTTACGTAGCGGGGCTGGCCTAAGCAAAGCCTTTTACTTCAACTATTTTGCTTTATCCGGTTTGATATGTTTGTTTGCGCGTGTTGATCTTGAATAAAGATGTTGACTCCCGTTAAATCGTGCCCGCTGTTCAGCGATTTGTGCAATCGTCGTGATTACGACCATGGTTTCAATTCCGAAAAGATATACAGGTAAGAATTTGCGAACCATTTGGCTGGAGGCACTCGGGAATTCAGCTCGGTTCAAGTTGGCCCAGGAATGTTCCCGTCATTTCGCTTCGAAAGGAAAGTAGCTCTCAAGTTATTCAATGTACCTGGCCTGCCAAAGCGAATATTTTAGATCGCGTTTTAATTGTAAGTCACGATCCTCACCTACCTTGTTTGCATATGCCATGTAAAAAGTAAAAAAAAAAAATACAAAAAACATCAAGAACAGTGTAGTAGGCCCGTTCGAGGGGTGTACTGAGGATTTATTCCAATACAGCACGTCGGAGGAACATGACTATAGTCGGATGCAACCTAAGAACAATCCTTTAGCTCCACCCACAAGCGCATTGCGCCCATCTGAAGTGCCTCCGCCGTCAAGAAAGTAGTTCGCTAGCAACGTTGCTTTTTCTTCCTCCAGTAAACGTGTCTTAAACTACTACAATATTTATTTAATTCATTCAGGACGTTTAAATAAGTTAGAATACGTTTTTGTCAACGAAGTAGCTGTTTAGTAAAGAAAGAAAGTCATGTCCAATGTACCGTCTTCCCAATTCATTTTCTGTCCAAGATACTGACTAACATACCGTCTTCCAGCGCCTTCGATTGAGGGAAAGCGGCGAAAACGAAACCAACCTTTCTCTCGCCAAAATTATAAATAACAAAGCACTTATAGTTCCTGCAAATAATAAATATTTAGTGATTTACTTAATTTTGTGGGCTTTGCGCATGAAATGTGTGCCTTTATTTTGTTGGATGAATAGAAAACAAGAATAATTATACTTTTCGGGTTTGACAAATCGGCACCCTCCCAAGTCATCGACACCACCACCGCGCCCCGCCTGGCCCCGCTCTCTTTGTCTTCCGTCATGGATCCCACTGAGGTGACATCGGAAAGCGATTCCCCTGATTCTTCTTGGACGAAACAGCCTGGTGCAGCCTTACCGACGACACCAAAGCGGTTCTTCAAGAAGCACAAGCGAGGTCGGGTTTTGAACAGCGGCCAGCGGTGCGTAAAACACGGTGCAAAAAAGCAGAATAATTGTCACGAGAAACTAGCGTCGCGTTGCTAAGGCCAGCAGCCATGTTGAGCTTTTTTTTTTTTTCAAAAGGATCGCGATTGCTCCACGGAATCGTGACGTCATGAAAACGATTGGCTGGCGTTTCTCGGCGTAGGAATACATTTTCCTCTGAGAGGCATTTCCAGTTTTTTCTTAGCTTGCAACCGACTATTGGCGACGTGAGCGATCGAAAGCGTCGCTGTGGTCGGCCCACCACAATTGGCTGAATGTTGACTATGACGTCAGCAAAGGATGTTTCATCGACGGAAATAAGAGGAATGTAAGAACTTCAATTTTTACGGTGTTGGCAGTGTTGCTTTGAAAGCGCTCTGATTTCAGGCTTCCACCATGCCCATTACAAACACCATCGTACTTGTTGTTCACAAGGTAATGACGTCACGAAAGGTAACCAAACGAGGGCGCCACCGAAACATCTCGCCGCTAATAGCTGCCTGGATTCCAGCTCGCCGAAGAACGGAATGCACGAGCTCCCGTGTCCGAGCTCGTGCTCTGCTGACAAATACGACGATCGTCTTTTGCAGTCACCACAAACAGAAACGCGAGAACTCATTTATTAACCTGAGTTATTATTGACCGATTTGACTGCGGACAAATTTTGTGTCCGCTCCGGCCGTTAGTCACGGGTCGTCTGTCTCGCTCTTTGGTGGTGCCGCCTGGCGGAGAGCTGCGGTGTTTATACTGACACGCAGCCGGGTATCTCTGGTTGTGTCGCGTATTCCCCCGTGCGTAATATAGACTTTCGGTTCTGGAGTCTGACTTGCTTATGGCGTCGCAGCAGGCCATTACACGCCTCTCCAAGTAAACAGCGCAGAACACACGCTTCGAACTGTAATGTTGAGAAATAGAAACTGCTGAGGACTCGTAGACCAACATGGGCCGTCACAGGCGGGACTCACGAAGCAACCGCTCGCAGCTGGACACCCCTGTGAAATCGGAGACCCCAGCTGCATCTCACAACTCAACAAGTTTCTTTCCGCTTTCTATTTTCACGGCCACCCTCAGGGGCGGTGCGACTATGGTGCCCTTTGCACCGGCAGTCCTGTTCCTTACACCGCGTGTCAATTTACCGCCGTCAAACTCCCAGTTCAATAAACAGACGAGTGTGAGTGGAGCCTCTCATGTTTCTTCACACCGTATTTTGTTAACAAAACAGAGGTTAGAAGATCGGTCCCGCTGCCGGTTCTTAACGGTTGGTGCTGTGGTGGCTGCAGCGGCACGCGGTGCGCGGACGATGATGGTGGGTTGGGCTTCTTCAGCGATAGCGGTGATCCTGCGACTGCTACGGGGTTCCAGACCGATGTGGTGGGAGAGTTGGAGGGGAGCGAGAGGTTGGGAAACTAGAGCACCTTCACCACTTGCAAGGGTGAGAAATAGGGAGGATTTTATAGACAGCGAGGGATCGACAGATATCGCGAACCGTTCGTAAGCGCACCGCGCAGCCTCTCGAGCTGCCCGCACGTTCTCCCGTACCCAACCGTTCCTCGTCTTTATCTTCCTAACAATATATATATATAAGGCATTTTATTCTTTCAGATTTGTTTAAAAAAAGCCGTGAAAGCTACACTTATGCGGTTTGTGCAGGTGGGTTATACGGCCAGGCGGACATAAAGTGGCTGGCTAATCTTTGCAATAAGTGAACTAATTAATTGAAATTCGTTAATTAACTTTTTACTTATGGAAAATAGACTTATGGTTTCAATTAAAAACTTGTAGAGCATCATCGGAAACCACTAAATCAACTATTCTTAGGAAGATATAACGCAAGGGGAGCATTTTAGCGTTCTGTAAAAACACTCCATTTGGACGCGTTTATAGATTTCGGTTTCTTATCGGAGCGCATCTTTGCGCCCGCGGTCCTGCTCCCCGGTGGTCGCGGCGCGAAGCCACCCCCTCGCCTCCCTCGTAGAACGGAGGGAAGTAGGGCGCACAAGTGTTGCTCGTCTCAGCCACTGGGGAGCAGGACCGCGGAAGCGTAGATGCGCTTTGATAAAAAACCGAAATCTAGAAACGTGTCCAAATGTAGCGTTTTTACAGAACGCCGTAAAATGCTGCCCGGGCGTTATATCCTTCTAAAAATAGTTGATTTAATGGTTTTTGATGATGGTGTGCAAGTTTCTAGTTGGAACCATATGTCTATTTTCACTAATTAAAAACTAAGTTAACAAATTTTAATTAATTAGCCAACTTATCGTAAAAATTAGCCACCCACATAATGACCGCCTGGCCGTATAACCCTCCTGAGCAAACCGTATAAGTGTAGCTTTCACGACTTTTTTTAAACAAATCTGAAAGAATAAAAAAATCCCCATATATATATAGATATATATATTGTAAACGACTAAATTTTCGCGAGGACCTAATTTTCGCGAATTTCGCGAATCGCCTACAATTCGCGACAAATCCGTCCCGCGAAAAATTCGGGCAATATGTGAACGCTACGGAAGCTACACTCGATTCGCGAAAATTAAGTCGTTTACAGTATATATATATATATATATATATATATATATATATATATATATATATATATATTTATATATATGTGTGTGTGTGTGTGTGTGTGTGTGTGTGTGTGTGTGTGTGTGTGTGTGTGTGTGTGTGTGTGTGTGTATATGTATACACTATCGAGACCGGTTATAACAAAGTCAACGGGGATCGAAAAGCATTTCGCTATATCTGCTATTTCGTTATAACCGAGTTCGGTTAACAAAGTGCAAAAGGGGATGGAAAATCGTGATCGCTTCGCTGTAGCCGCTATTTCGATATACCCACTGCGTTATAAGGAGAACCGGTCTCGACAGAATAGTGCCAATAACGCACGGTTAATTCATCAGTCCATCGAGTGTTTCAAGCTTGCTTCAGTCTTCCTCATTTCTTAAAATAAGCATCGTGCTCTCGGAAAATGAATCATTTTTTTTTTTTTTTTAAATGGACCAAGAAAAAAAAAAGATGAAGTATTATAGTCTTAATCAACCGTGTAACCAAATATGTATCATAAAACAAAACAAATCAGTAAGTATAGGGGTTATAATTATCATTATCATTAGTTAAACTCAGGTGCTCATTAACAGGTAGTAAAACACACAAAGGAGAGTAATAACTGAACCATTGGAATACAGCGAGGAATATTTGGTAAGTTATAAATAAAATTTAGAGTAAACTATGCCTAGTGCTGAATGCGATAGAGAACACGTTTTTGTTATTAGTTAGTGCAGTTAACTTTTTCTAACAGAGTATTACACAGGACGGGAGGTTAGAAGACGGAAACAATGAAACAAGAAATACCTAAGAAGAAAAATAATTCTTAATACTATCCCGAAAGAACTACATTGTGAAGAAATTAATATAAATTTCATGAAGAATGCAGTCTACTGCGCTGTGCAAAACCCAGCATTCATAAAGGTAAACAGCGTGTACTTAAACTAATATTTTATTATTAAATTTGGAAAAGAGGATATGCTTCTTTTCTTTAAATTTAACAGTTATTTTTCTTTAAAGAACAAGAAAGATGCACTAATGCGGTTTATGTAGGTGAGTTATGTAGTGAGTACGACGTAATGTTGGGGCTACTCGTCACGATAAGTCAAATAATTAACTACACTTTAAGTTTTTATACAGTAAAAGTGAACATATGATTTCACATAGAATCTCTCTGCGTGTGGTCGAAAACGACTAAATCAGTGAGTTGTAAAACAATTTGCTGCGCGTGCTTCGTTTTCCTGGGTCCCAAAAATGCGCCTGTTCCACGAGTAGTAAATTAAGCGGACCCCCATGTTTCCCACGCGGTGCGAAATAGCTCTAAACGTTTACTGAATTAGTAGCTTTCGATGACGATTAGCGAGTTTCTAGTTGGTTTTTAGCTCAGTTTCAGTTAAGAAAAAACAATTTCCCTCTTTTATTGAATTATCTGATTTATCGTTACGATGAGTTTAACGACTTTGGAGCTAGGGCGCCGTAAAGTTGCTCTTGTAGCTGCTTTTAGCTCTAGTTGCAATCCTTGTAGAAAGAAGGAAATAAAGCATTAATTATTTTATTCAATAGCCACCTACGCTACATCCCCCCGGATGTATAACTCACCAACTCACCTGCACAGACGGCATTAATGTAGCTTTCACGGTTTTTTTTAATTTTCTTTTCTTTTAGAACACCACCTTATGCTTAAAATGAAACGCCCTGCTGAATAAGTAGTTAGAGACTTTGAGGTCTAAAACTGTATCGTTAGTACCGTTACTAAAACTGTATCGTTACATTTTAGTTGCTTAAGAAGTGAGACAATACATTTAATTCGGGTTGCTTTTTTTCATGTAGGCTTTGTTCTTTACAAAGCTGCGCAAATTCAAGGTAACCACAGGTGACGGGTGCGCCAAGGGGGCGCGACTCACACGCAGCCATGTAGAGAAGCAGCTCGCACGTGGCTCTGGTCGGTTCTGAGCTTCGCGGTTATCATCTGGCACTCGGCTCAATGAACCTCCGACGGGAAAAGAGTCCGCTAGGCGAAGATCGCCCTGCTCACTGCTCTATATGCGTATTCCACTAGCTCATCGTGCGTCCTCCAATCTGTTTCGAATCAAAACAAAAACTAAGCTTGTGGCACCGCAATCTTGAACTTGAACTTGAACTGGTTGATTTCAGCACTGTTGCGCTGACGGCACCAGACAAAAAGCTTCCCCAAGGTAGCTTGTCTCGGTCTGGCACCCCCGCACTTACACGGCACGGTAAAAAAACAAACAAAAAAAACATACAATAATATTTGTCTGAACAAAACTCGCGCGTACATCTTTTTTTTTGTTGTTGTTGTTAAACAGTGGACATTAGTGCGGTCTATAAAAAAAAATTGTGAAATTTATTATAGGCAGGTCATGAGCAATTGACTGCAGCGCGTAATTGGTACGAAGATATTCGTTCGTGTGCATTATTGGAAAATATTGTGGGAGAAATCGGGACGATATTCATCCCCGAACAAGTCAACAGTCGTTTGGGGGTCGTCGAATCGTCTCCACAATCGACTGCCTGGAGACACCACGTTGCAACTGGATAACTAGATACCGAGTCTCACATTAAGTCCGACCGGGGCTGACGCTGCGATCTGATGCAGGCAATCGAGCAGCTCCAAAAGTGGATCGTCATGGCCGCTCGTCATCTTTGTTCGTTTGCTATCTCCGGTTTAAACAATCAAGCACAGTGAATGCGAAGTGATCCTGCCTCGTGTTGCGTGATTGCCCATAGCAAAAAACAGAATATTTCGAATATATTTATGAAAAATGTGATATGAATATTTTTCAGAAATATTATTGATATTTAATTGGCCGCTCTTGAGCATACTAAAAATGTACTTTTATTGTATTCTTTATGCAATCTTGTTATACTTCTCACAAATTCCAAAACGTAGATCTAGCACATCGAATGTACTTTTATCGAAGTTTTCTTGCAATTTTGGCATACTTAGCCCGTTAAAGCTAACGCGCGAAGACGACGAGCGCCATGACGGTGCACTTTTGACTCTGCTTGACAGACTCCATCTGATCGTTCGGTTGGCTGCGGTCGGAATCAAGCGTCTTCTTCGATTAGGCAAAACAGCCATGAAATATTGACCGGACGGTGCTGTGCCATATTTAGAAAAAGGGCTCGAAGCAAGAACAGCAAGGGTTAAATGTCGGTAGCCGCCAGGGGGGGGCATTCTATTTGTGTCCACGCTGCATTGGGTATTAGACCAGAAGTTTTGTCAAGATCGTTTAGCGAACCGCATTTACGGCGAGTAGCAACGTTGCAGACTTCAAATCAAACGTGACAGAGAAATGCCTGTATAACTCAGACCTTGCTCAATTTTGCTGCAGCCATCGCCACCCCCATTATTCTCTGTGCATGAGGCGTACACTCTAAAAAAAGCCCGTGCGTCTTCTTTTCCGCACAACACTCGGAGAGCCAATCACCGCAACCTACGGAGACAGCTCAGCCAATGACAATGCCGAAACATATGTTTAGACCAAAAAACGCAGTTTGAGTTGTGATTTTTGGCAGCACCGGCGGCAGTTGACTGCGTACTTATACTGCACATCTTAATCACAAATTCTGCTTTCATCGGAGCTGCTGAGAACTGTCGCGGCAATCTCGTCGTGGGAGCACATCTGCCTCGCCGCACGCCTAACATCTTCGTGAGCTGCTGACGCGGCTTGTGCGGTGACGTTTCGTGCTCCAAGAACTGTGGTTGGCTACTCCATCAGCGCACCGGCTACAAAAGCGGTGCCGGCAACCACCGGGTCTTCATTTGGCAGCAGCGGCGGCAGTTGACTGCGTACTTATACTGCACATCTTAATCACAGGTTGGTGCATTAGCTCCTTGCTGGGATTCCCTTGTTATTTTCTTACTTTTCCCGCCGTTGCTGCCACTGTGAAAGTGCTTGTCAGTAATCAGCATGACGGCTAATGTCATGAAACTTTGAAGGACTTTACAAAAGAAATGCGCGACATGAAGGTGGCAATCGAGAGATAACGTAAAAAGGAGTACAAGCACCTACAAAGTTCGATTGACTTCGTGAGTCAGCAGTTCGATGGTTTGTCGCAGCGCTGCTCGAAAATCGAAAAAGAAAATGCAGCACTTAAAAAAGCAAATGCTGCGCTTTCCGTTGAAAACTCTAAACTATCTGATGGATGTAAATTGCTCAGGGAGCAACTTGAAAACTCAGAGCAAAGACTAACTGACCTCGAACAATATTCAAGGAACAGGAATATTGAGATCAAGGGCTTTCCGCCCGCTGAAAAGGAAAACCTACCCGCTGTCCTAAAGACGCTCGGTGACGTCATTGGCAAACAAATCGCCGAGTCTGACATCGACGTTTACCACCGCGTGCCGAGGAAAGACGGAGGATGCCCAAAGATTGTCGTACAATTTCACTCTCGCGCGAAACGAGATGCGGTGATTGAGGGGGCTCGCAAGAAGCGAGTTTGCACTTCTGACCTGGGTCTTTCAGGCCGCTCTCCCGTTTACGTAAATGACCATCTATGTCCGGTGCTCAAGAAGCTGCTCGGTCAGGTTATCGTACGAAAGAACGAAAAACAATGGAAGTACGCTTGGTCGAGGGAGGGCAAAGTCTTTGCAAGGAAGACAGACACGTCGCGTGTGCTGCGCGTAACTTGCACCCAGGACCTGGAAAAGATCCAATAGGTGCTGACCTCGGGTATCGTCTTTTCTGCCCTAAGCAGACATGTCTGATAACATGTTGACGCCATCAGACGAAACTGATATCTACCGAACTAAAAAAAAAGTGTACATCTTTCTTTTATTTGATTACGCAGTCTGCTCGGAATAAGGAGAATGACTTGCAGGGACTGTTTTGGCTTTTCTTTCGATGTTGTGATGCTTTCTGAGACTTGGTATTAGCAGGATAATGAAGTGTTTAGGATGCCTGACTATGAAACTCTGTACCTTAACCGCTCTGTCAAGAAGGGGGGTGGTATATTATTAATGGTAAAGAACACGTTGAAATTCGACGTAATTCAACAGTTTACAACAATAGCAGACGATTTTGAAATCTTAACTATAATTTGCAATCAAAACATTTTTTCTGCCGTGTACCCCCCCCCCCCCCCCCCCCCCCCCCTTGGAGGGAGCATATCTGCTTTCCTATTGTTTTTTGATGATTTTTTGTGCTGGGTAAACGAAAATAGATATAACCTGGTCTTAAGTGGCGATATTAATATTAATATGTTAAACGCGACGACAACGCAGTGTGAACTCGTTAGAATATTAATGTCAAACGCTTGTGTCAACACCATTACTTTGCCAACTCGTATTCAGAATGATTCTGCAACGCTACTTGATGTTTTTATTACAAATATAGACACTCAAAAACTAGTATCAGGTGTAATCAGGATGAACGTCAGCGATCACTTGCCCATTTTTCTCATGACTAATCAAAACGCAATAGTTAAATCATTTAAAGATATTCATACTCTTACATTTCAAGACATTAATCCACTAACATTAGAAGAATTTCGCAATGAACTCTCACACATATGCTTGGATATAGTATATGGTAAAACTACCCCTGATGAAGCGTACGACACGTTTTTAACCTTGTTTAAGTCGGTTTATGTAAGGTTATTTCGTCACAAGGCATCAAGAAGCAAAACGTCAAGTAAACCTTGGGTAACGAACAAGTCGTTAAAACTAATAAAACAAAAAGATTCTCTTTATCGGCGGTTTTTACAGACAAGAAGCTCAAATGATCTGCATGCTTTAAAAAATTTTGGAAATAAAGTGAGTAGTTTCCTTAGAAATGCAAAACGGAATTATCTTCACAACCTGTTTAATGCCGACATACTAAAACGAAGTGACATTATGTGGCAAAGACTGAACACAGTGCTTGGTCGTGGCCAGCAGCACCCACAGTGTATTCAAGAGTTACTTTTAAATGGCCAAGCAACATCGGGAACGGCGCTAGCTAACTCTTTTAATGACTTTTTTGTATCACTGGCTAACAGTACATACGATCCACGTAGTTTAGAATACCTAAAAGCCAGAAACCGTGAGAGTGCGTTTTTAGGACCGACTAATGCTGAAGAAATTTATCGCGTGTTTCTTTCATTCCGAAACAGTAACTGTTGTGACGCGGATGACTTGCAAATCCGCCCAGTTAAGTACGTCCTAGATCTAATTTGTCCTGCACTTGAACATATTTATAACCTGTCATTTATACACGGTGTATTTCCAAAACGTATGCAGTTAGCGAAGGTGAGCGTTTTGTATAAAGGGGGTGACAAAAACGAATTATCAAATTACAGACCAATATCAATTCTTCCCGTTTTTTCAAAAGGTCTAGAAAAATTAATTAATGACAGAATGACTGCTTTTTGCGAAAAAAAATAGGATAATCACAGACTTTCAATCTGGCTTCAGGAAGGGTCGTTCAACCGAGTCAGCACTCCTGACACAAAAAGAATTGATTCTCCATATGCTATTGAACACAAACTGCTAACACTAGGGGTTTTTGTAGATTACTCAAAGGCCTTTGACAGAATAAACCACGTTACCTTACTAAAAAAAAACTCGATATTTATGGCTTCCGAGGGGTATTTCTAGATTTGTTGAAAAGTTATCTTCAGTTTCGTTTTCAGAAAGTTGTTATAAACAACAAGATGTCTGATATCAAAGCTATTTAATCCGGAGTACCACAGGGTAGCATCCTTGAGCCCTTGTTATTTAATATATATATATTAATGACGTATTAAATATTGATAATGATACCCAATTTGTTATGTATGCCGACGACACTAGTTTATTTTTTAATTCTTCCGATATTAAAAGATTAATAAATCATGCAAATAATGTTCTCGATAAATTAAACGAATGGACCCTGTTGAATTCACTAGCTATTAACAAGTCCAAAACAAAAGCTGTACTCTTCAGACCTAAAAATCAGAAAGAAAATATTGAGAACCCCCTCATGATAGGGACTTCTACTGTGGATATTGTGCCCTCAGTTAAAAGCTTAGGAGTTGTATTTGAAGAACACTTAGTTGGAGCAAACATATTGAAATAAGTGGTAATAAACTCTCTCGCGTTGTAGGTATTCTTACCAGGCTGCGGTTTTCTCTACCCACTAATATAAAATTGCTTATTTACAATTCCCTGTTTCTTTCTCACCTCAACTACTGCCACCTAGTTTGGGGGAACACAACCACGTCAAACCTTACTAAACTTTTTTTTTTACTACAGAAAAAGCCGTGCGCGCTATCTCTGGTTCTCCCTATGATGCACATACCAAACCACTTTTTAAAAGTCTTAATGTACATCCGGTTCAATTTTTATATAATGATATACTGCTTATAAGGTACTATGCCGGCAAAAACGAAATAACAACAACATTGAACAATTATCTAGATTAACAAGAAACCCTAACACACGTCACAATGAAACATGGATCCTTCCTCATGCACGCACGAATTACGGAAATCAATCCTTATGTTACACATTACCATTTTTACTGAATTCGCTTGATAATTAGAAATGACAAAATAAGTGTTTCATGTTCCATACAGATTATATATCTAGATCTATAGTTTTCACCTTGTATATCTTCGCGTACATGAATTGTTTAATGTGTAGTAAGTGTTGCTGATGTTGCGTTACTCGCTTGTTATTGTATATTATTACCAGTGCTGTTGCCAAATCTTTTTTTGCTTGTTTTTTACATTACAATGGACTATGCATATGTAGAGGGGCTCAGACCCAGTCAAGCCGCACCCTTGCGGCTTTTTGTCTGAGCTCCATACATCATTCCTGTTAGTACTTTGTACTTGGTGATTTTAAATAAACTTTGATTTGATTTGATTTGATTTGATATTAAGCAATGCAAGCGTGACGTTTTGCATTGCTTAATGTCACAACTCAGTCTGCGGTTTTTGGTCTAAACATATGTTTCGGCATCGCCATTCGCTGAGCCGCCTCCGTAACCTGCGGTGATTGGCTCTCCGAGTGTTGTGCGGGAAAGTATACGCACGGGCTTTTTTTAGAGTGATAGTGCGGCCAAACTTGCCGTGTTGTTTATAACAACCAAGAGGCACCTAGTTGTAATCCCTCGTTGTTGGCTACTGTTTTTCAAATCTACACTCAGAAGCAACGTCATCGTAGAAGGTTCGAAAGTCACAGCGCCGTTAACCTCACAAGCATTTACGTTGCTAGAAGTTTACATACTTCCCAAAGCGAGTGGGATATTGTACCGATCTAAAATAAAAATAAAAATAACTATTTTTATTATAAAAATTATATATATATATATATATATATATATATATATATATATATATATATATATAACGAAGTGAAAAACTCACGGTGAAAAACAACAAACAGCGGAAGTTTAATCGACAGTTTCGCCGAGAGACTCGGCTTCGTCAGGAGATGACATACAAGTGGGGGCATATCGCTGCGGCAGAAAAGTTCAAAACTAGAGATTAAAAAAAAAAAAAAAAAAGAGGGGGGGGGGGGGGGGGGG
>JABSTQ010009927.1:0-57500 GCA_013358835.2 Ixodes persulcatus
TAAAAAATATTCAATTCAAATATGAGAGCATGCAGGGACGTTCTGACGTCCCTGCGTGCTCTCATCTTCTCCTCCTCCTCCTCCTTCAGTTTCTCGGTGCATCGGCTCCGTTCCATTTTGATTCAGCACTGTTCTCACAGTAGCGCTCGAGGTAGTGACAACATTGCACGACGATGTTGGCACGAAATGAGTCTGGTGAATTGGTGTGTGTCAGCATAGGTTTTGAGAAGTGACAGTAACCGGACTAAGTTACAAGTTACTCCAAAAATGTAATTAAATTCTGGTAATATGTAGTTCCAGTTCATAATAATGTGAGAAGTATTTGATTGGGGTGTTTTGCGGCTCTGATTTTTGACGAGCTTAGAACAGAGCCTTAGGTTGTTGCAATCCATTTCTTTCTTCCCAGTAGATGACCCTCCAGTGGAATCGTTTCTTTGGCTGCCTTTGCCATCAGGCACACTGCAGCGCTTGTTCGTGGCCACTGCACAGAAACCAAGCGTTTGTTCCTGGGAACTCCGCCAAGTTTATCATCATCCACCTTGCCTGCTGGTCTGTGCCACGGGTTGGGGCCAATAAAAATGTTTTATACTTTACTTTTATTGTGTGCTGCCTGTGGAGAAGGCAGGATAGCAATCTTAACCGCTGTTTTACCAGCATGGGCCCTCAGGGGGTTGATAATTGCGCTAGTTGGTAATCTATGACAGCAAATTCAGTGCAAAAGACGTGGACAAGAAAGGGACACGAACACGGCGCTTCTTGCAACTGAAGCTCTATCCGTGTTGGCATCCAGTATGAATACTACAGACGCGGACAAAACAAGCCACGTTTTGTTGGCGTCAGTAGTGTTTATAGCGGATAGCAACACGAATAAAGCTTCAGTTGCAGGTAGAGCCCTGTTTGTGTCCCTTTCTTGTCCTCATCTTCTGCGCTGAATTTGCTGCCCTCACAGGGGCAGTAGAGTCGCGCATCAGCTTTGCAGGAGGTGCATTCAATTTTAGCTACATATTTATGATTGCAGACCTTGTGTACCTCGCTCGTTCTGTGAGTGCAGCTTGTTTTGCACTTTCTGCGCTGGTCTGTAAATTATGAGCTACAGTGCTCACCTTCGTATGATATCCCCGGTTAGAGCTGTACGACCAGTGTGGGTCATCGTTTGCTGCTGTTTAGTCTTGGATATCTGCTAATCAGCAGAATTGATTTGAGTTTCATGGCATGAGAGCTACCAGGGCCAAAATGCGCCAAGTGCATAAACTATTGCAGAAACAAGGGTTGAAGAAACAGCTATTGGCGACGTGCGCGATCGAAAGCGTCGCTGTGGTCGGCCTTCCGCGATTGGCCGAATGCTGACTATGACGTCAGGAAAGGATTTCTCATCGACGGAAATAAGAGGAATGGAAGAACTTCAATTTCTACGGTGTTGGTAGTGTTGCTTTAAGAGCGCAATGATTTCAAGCTTCCACCATGCTCCTTACAAACACAATCGAACTTGTTGTTCGCAAGGTAATGACGTCACGAAAGGTAACCATAGGAGGGCGCCACTAAAACATCTCGCCGCTAATAGTAGCTGATGAACTAATAAGGCTATGAACATGAGTCGTGTATAACATGAGTTCTAGATATAAAAAGATTTCGATGTCTGGATTTTAAGATTAAAACTGACCATAATCTACCAGATTTTAAACTATCTACAATGGGAGTGATATATTTTATGAATAAAAGTTACAACCCGTGTATGTAGCCTGTTACTTTAAAAAAATTCTAAAACGATGGTCCTCTAGGAAGTTCATGACTTGAGAATCTATGACGTGTTCAAAGAGCTTACAGATGGTACTGGTTAGTGAGATGGGTCGATAGTTTAGTAGGGACGAGCGATCACCGGATGAAAGGGACCATGGAATGATTTGCCAGCTTTTTTTCCAAATGAAGACCCCCATTAACCTTGCTTGTTCATAGAACTCGGAAGAGGAATCCGTTTTCGTTTTATTTCCTCTTCGCACAAGAAGGAGGAGGAATAAACTGTATTGTTGGAGGCAAGCGCGGTTCGCAAAGAAACCTCTCTTGACGTGTGGCTAGGCGCGCTTGATGGCCGAGAGCCCGTGTGCCTCGGCGACCTCGGCAGCTCGACGAACCACCTTTAATTGGGTGGCCGGGTCCGAGCTGCGCAGCGCAGCCTCCCACCGCTCCTCCGAGGGGAAAGGGGAAGGGGGGAAGAATGGGCACTCCCATAAAATGTGGGAGAGGGTGGCTCGTTGTTCACAGAAGCTACAGTTAGGAGTATAAAAGGGTGGATAGATGTGGGAGAGGATTAGGGGACACGGGAAGGAGTGTGTTTGTAGCTGTCGCCACATGATACTCTCTTCGCGGGAGAAGACAGGTGCCGCTGGAGGGTAAATACGGCGGGTTAAACGGAAGTGAGACGTAATGTCGTGAAAAGTCACTAAACTGTCGCGGGCCGAACGGATCTCGGCGGTCCGGAGCTGTGTCCCCTCCGCCCGGGTGGTGAGTCCTCGGGCAGTGGAGTGGGCCAGCTCGTTCCCGCAGAGACCCGAATGTGCCGGCGTCCAGACCAGACTAACGGCAGATTACAGCTGTAGGAAGCAACACGCATCAGCCAGCATGCAGATTCGAACGAATGATATTTATGTCGCGCGCTCCGCGCTCGTGTTCCGACCGCGGCATCCCAGCGAGAGAGGTGGCGCCATCTCTCGCTGGTTACTACATCTCTTTTCTCTGGAAAAGTCAGCGTAGAGCGTCACCATCAGCATGGTTGGGGTATCGCTGTGGTGGCCTTCTTTTTCTTGTTCCTCTTCGCAGCTGTGGTCCCGGCTGAGGCTGACTCTGGTTAAAGTCACTGGGACTCTGTTCCGTGCCGGTTGTCTCTTTCCCCGTGGAGGTCAGTTCTTGTTGAGAATCTGTCGCCGGTCGTAAGTGTTCACGGGTTCTTCGGCGGACTTGACCTTCTGGGGTTAGGATGTTGTAGGACCTCGGCGCTGGATGTCCTACGACTATGGCAGGTGACCATGTGCGCCGCAGGGTGTCGTAGACTGTGATTGTAGAGCCCGTGTCAATGTCTGGCAGCGTTCTTGAGTTTCTATCGTAGTTCGCCTTTTGTTGCCGCCTTATTTCTGTGAGACGACGTGTGACATCCCTGGGTGGCACAACAGCGGGCAGGTAATGTTCCGATCGCGCAGGTAACAGTGTCCTTGTGTGTCGGCTCATCAGTCTCTGTACTGGCGATTGGAGAACATCGTCTCGTGGAGTGTTGCGCCACTCAAGGAGGGAGCAGTAAAACTCTTCACTGTTCGCACTCTTTCGCAAGAGTTGTTTGGCCTGTCTCACGGCTCGTTCAGCCATGCCATTTGATCGAGCGTGGTAGGGGCTTGATGTAACTTGCTCAATCTCGAGGTTTTCCAGGAACTGCTTGAACTCCTGGCTCCCAAATGGTGGGCCATTGTCGCTTATAATTTTCAATGGCAGTCCGTGTGTTGAGAATACTTTGAGGCAGAACTCTTTTACTTTGGAAGCTGTGGTGCTTTTCATTTCTTCTACCTCGAAATAAAATGAGTAAAAATCCACCAGGATTATGTAGTCTTTTCCTTCATGAGTGAAGAAGTCGGCCCCGACAAACTGCCAAGGCAGCGTTGGCAGTGCGTGGCTCAGGAGTGGCATCTTCACGTTTCTTGATTTGTACTTCTCGCATTTGCTGCATTTGTCATGTTCGCGTTCAATGTCAGCATTGATTCCGGGCCAGAACAAAATTTCTCGGGCTCTTCTTTTCATTTTGTCTTTGCCCGCGTGTGCCGTGTGGAGCAAGTTGAGAATTTTGGATCTGATGGCCGTTGGTATTATTATCTTGTTGGACCGTAGCACAAGGCCGTCTTCCTCGTGGATCTCCTCTCTGTAGGACCAGAATGGCCTTCCGAGTTCAGGAACTTGATCTTTCTGCTCGGGCCATGACGTCTGTGCATACTCGCGCAGTAGTCTCATCTGCGGATCGGCTGCAGTTGCGTCTCTTATTTCATTCAGCCGATCTTGTGTGACAGATATGTACTCCAGTGCGTTGACTTGAAATTTCTCTTCTTCGTCTTGCATTGTTTCCTTCGTGGGAAAGCGTGACAGTGCGTCCGCTAGCTGCAGTTCTTTTCCAGGTATGAATTTAACTTCCAACGAGTATCTTTGGAGAGCCATCTTCATCCGCTGCAGTCTCATCGGGCACTGATGCAACGGTTTCATGAAAATCGCTTGTAATGGCCTGTGATCGGATTCTACTGTTACGTTTGGTTGACCGAATATGTAATGGTGGAACTTGCTGCAACCATGAACGATGGCCAGCATCTCTTTCTCGATCTGCGCATATTTCATCTGTGCGGCTGTCAAAGATCTCGATGAGTATGCTATTGGTCTTCCGTCTTGGGAGATAACGGCCCCTACGCCGTATTGGCTTGCGTCTACTGACAGCGTAATTGGCTTTTCTGCAGTGTAGTAGGCCAGCACTGGTGCCTTCGTCAAAGCGTCTCGCAGGTCTTCGAAACTTCTTTGTTGATCTTCCGTCCATACCCATGCGATCTCTTTCTTCAGCAGTTCTCTTAGTGATGCCGCACGCTCGGAAAGTCGTGGTATGAAGCTCGACAAGTAGGTGATCATTCCGAGAAATGTTCGAAGTTCCTTGCGATCTTTTGGTTCTTTGACCTCCAGTATGGCTTTGATTCTCTCTTGGTCAACAGCTACTCCGTCACCAGTCAGCACTTGTCCGAGGTAGCGGACTTCTGTCTTGGCAAATTGGATCTTCTTTGGGTTAAGTCGTAGATTCACTTCTCGGCAGCGTTGGAGCAAGTGTCGGAGATTCTCGTCATGTTCCTGACGGGTCTTTCCCCACACCAATATGTCGTCCATCACGACTGCTGTTCCGGTGAGTCCATCTAGTACTTCGTTCATGACACGCTGAAAAACTTCAGGTGCTGTGCTTATTCCGAAGGGCATTCTCTTAAACCTGTACCTTCCATACGGAGTGCTCATTGTGCACAACTTTGAACTCTCTTCATCAAGTTCAATCTGCCAGAATCCTGAGGATGCGTCTAGCGCTGAGAAAACTTTCGCTCCCGCGATTCGAACGGCAATGTCATCCATTGTCGTCATCGGGTAGTGCTCTCTCCTCAGGGCTCGATTCAAGTCAACTGGGTCCATGCAGATGCGCACTTTGTCCTTCTTTGCGACAACTACCATGAAACTGGACCATTCTGTCGGTTCTTTTACTTTTGTCAGAACTCCCTGGTTCTCCATTCTTTGAAGTTCACACTTGACCTTTTCTTGCAGTGCCACAGGCACCTTCCTGGCTGGGCGAACGACGCCTTGTGAACCTGGCTTCACCTTCATGTTGTACACAAATCCCTTGACCTTTCCCAGTCCGTGGAAAACGTCTGCGTATGGTCCGGCAGGGTCGCAAAGATTTGTACCTGCTGCATTTGTGTCTTCGTGTTCTCTTGACACTGAAGCCAGACGCTTGATCATTCCAAGTTTTTCGCTCAGTTCTCCTCCTAACGTCACCGGTACCTCTTCCTTGACCACAAAGAACTCCTCCTGGACCGTTCTGGCTCCATTCGACACTGTCAGTGTTGTTCTCCCACATGCTTTTCTCTTGTGGCCAAAAAACGATGACAGTGTGGTGTCGCACTTCCGGACTTTCTTGCTTGATATTAAACGGAGCAGTCTCTCTGGGATGACTGAGCAATTAGCCCCGGTGTCGAGCTTGCAGCATACGCTATCTTTTTCTATTGTGACTGTCTCGCTCCATCGGTCTTCTTTCTCTATCTTATCTACGGTTAAATGGCACAGCAGATAATCTTCATCGCTGTCGTCCGTATCCTCGCGCTCTACTTGTCGTACTTTGGGATCAAATTTTCGTCCTTTTTTCGACTGGCATCGCTGACGGCTGTCTGATGTCTGGGTCCCGCTCTTGCAGCATTTTGCAAAATGGCCTAGCTCGCCACAACCAAGGCACTGTTTTCCAGCAGCTGGGCACGTGCTCGCGCGATGAACGAAGCCGCAACAGTGGCACGTGGCTTGGTCCGCTCTTCTGAGCACCTTTACTGCCAGTGGGTCCTCGTGTCGCTCGTCCTTTCCACGGATTTCGTTGAACTGTTCTATAGTTCGTTCCCTTGTTCGGCATATCTCCAGGACTTTGTCAAAGGTAGGATTGTCGTTAATCAGTTTCTGCTGTAACTGGCGGTCTTTAGTTCCGAGTATTATTCGGCTTCTTAGCATACGTTCTTCGACGTCGCCGTATTCGCAGTTGCGCACAAGCACTCTCAGTTCCGTCAACCACTCATCAAATTTCTCACCTTCTTTTTGGTCTCTTATCCCAAAGATGAATTCGTGGTACGTGAGGTTGATCGCTGGCTTCATGTGCGCCGCAAACTTATTCTTCAGGACTTCTAGTTTCTCTCTGTCTTCCTCGTTATCGAATGTGAAGGTAGTGTAAATTCGCCTACCTTCTTCTCCGATGCAGACGAGAAGTGTTGCTGCCTGCACCTTGTCAGGTTGGTCCATGAGGTTCGTTGCTACCGCAAACAGCTCGAATTCCATTAGCCACTTCTTCCATGCGCTCCAGGGTTCGCTTGCCAGGTCTAGCGGTTTCGGCGGCGGCAGCAGGCTCGTCATGGTGGTCGCTGTTCGCTCACTTCGGCGTTCTTCGCGGTCGCCACCTTCTCCAGGCCTACTGTCCAGCGTTGCTTCGTTTCCTTGAACCGCTACAACCTAATTGGGCTTAAATCGCTGCCACCATGTAGGAAGCAACACGCATCAGCCAGCATGCAGATTCGAACGAATGATATTTATGTCGCGCGCTCCGCGCTCGTGTTCCGACCGCGGCATCCCAGCGAGAGAGGTGGCGCCATCTCTCGCTGGTTACTACAACAGCGGTTGTGCTTTTAAGGTCCTCAGGATGGCCTGAGCGGGGGTGGACACGTATCCTTTGGCGTAGTTTAGAATGGTGGTTTTGGAATCGGATATGATTGTGCGGGGGCGGGGCGTGGTGGTTAGGGCTAGTGCTATAGCTGCCTCTTCTGCCTGTTCTGGAGAGGTGGTAAAGATTGTGGCTCCAGCGGTTATCTGCCCCTCAGAGGTCATGGCGGCAATAGCGAAAGCGGGTCTGTGCCTGTATTCGGCTGCGGCGGCGGCCTTCGTGAAAGATGGGATGCATGTTTCTCGGGAGTGGGGCTACCGCGAGGCGCGAGTGGATCTCGTTCGGTATGGGTCGCTTAGGAGTCCATTCCGTGGGGGTTTAGGTTGAGACGTGACAGGATTAGGCGCCCGGGTGGGGAGCGCGAGAGTCGCTCGTATTGGCTCGTGCGCGGTGCGCTTCGATTAGCTCCGCTGCGGTGTTGTGGAGTCCTAAGTCTAAGAGGCGCCGTGTGGGTGTGTTGTGGGGGAGTTTCAGAGCAGCCTTGTAGGCTTGGCGTATGAGGGTGTCTATCTTGTTCGTTTCGGTAGGTGTGAGGTGAAGGTACGGGAGAGCATATGTAAGGCGGCTGAGTATAAAGACATGCAAGAGGCGAATGAGCTCGCTTTCCTGCAGGCCTTTGCGGCGCATAATGATCCGAGATATGAGTCGGATGGTCTGTTGTACCTGAGAGGAGAATTTGGTGATAAATTCTGAGTTTTTGCGGTTGTGCTGTATCGTGAGACCAAGTACTCGTGTCGAGTTTACCGTGGGGACGACGTCTCCGTTAACTCGGACTTCTATGTTTGTTGGGGTAGAAGGTACGTTACGTCGACGGACTGGAGGTGGGAGTAAGAGCAGCGCGGATTTGGACGGTGAGCACGTTAACCCTGCTTGCGCTGCAATGCTGCAGACCACGTGCGCGCCTTTGTTAAGGGAGTCCTCCAGCTCTGCGTCGCTACCCTTGGTGGCCCATAGGGTGACGTCGTCCGCGTATATACTATGATGCAGCCCTGGGATTGCGGTTAGGGTCGCACAAAAACAAATGAAAACTCAGGTCGGCTTTTTTCCTCGACGCAACCGTACTCGGCCACCAACATTTGGAATGACGTGGCCGTATGCCTTTCTACCGGAAACGGAAGCTCTCCCAGCCGAGCGTGGGAGCAGCGTTGGACACGAGCACTGCGTCACATGGACGTATGCGCCCGTTGACACTCAATCCGTCGACGAATATTTGAATTCGCGTTTGTGGCCAGTGAGTGCGGTAACCGGACAAAAGCTCACCCGTTTTTTCACAAACCCGGACAAAAGCTCACCTCTTTTTTTTTTTTTTGCTGCCTGGGCGAAGCACGGGCTTGGATAACGTGCGGACGCGATGGACATTGTACCATTTTTATGAGAACTGGTACCCCATCCCATGCAAAGGTGTCGACAGATAAGCCATGACAGGCAGAGAAGCAACGTTTTGGGACCAAAATTTAGGTCGCCGAAACTGAGTGGAGCTGATAAGATAGAGCTTGCTTGACTCAAGGTATGTCGAAGCACCCTTGTGCATCGCCCAAAAAACTTCGTGAAACTAAGTTTTTGAACCCGAAAAGGGACCGAAGAAGCGAAGTCACCCTTCAGTGAACTCGCTTTTTCATTGCGCTTATGTTACGCTAAACGCGTACGTAAAGATTAGGCACAATGTCTCTTCATTACTAATGCATGGGTTTTCATGGGGTTCAAGGTAATATTTGAAGTGAATGGCTAAGAAAATTAATTATTTCCGTCATTGTGCGTCGTAAAGGTGAATTTTTTAGTGTCGTAGGCATGCACCTAAGTTTTCCGCACTCGTCTTAAGACCAACATTAAATTTTCTCCTGGTGAGCTTTTGTCCGGGTCTGTGAAAAAATGGGTGAGCTTTTGTCCGGTGAGCTTTTGTCCGGGATTCGTGAGTGCAGTGACGTACTTATCATCGCTTGCGGATGACAAGTTCCATGCTGTGCTTAAAGGGGTCATGAAACGATTTTTCAACTTTTTCCTGCTTAGCTTCCCTCCTCAACTCAGAAATCGCGCATTGTACCAAAGAGTTCAAGAAGGCGCAAAGGGGGGTAGTCCCCTCTTGCACGGACCCTCGTTTCTGTACCCGGACACAGTCATTCTCCCCCTAGAAGATTAGCCCGTCGCTCAAAATTAGGACAGCAGTTGCTCTCCCCACCCCGTTCACCTCAGCTGACAGTGCTGTGGAAGCAACGTGCTCGTTGGGCCACCCACATCTTTGCCCCGTGATGACGCTCCCTCGCATACCCACGCGCAGAGAATGAGGTCAGGTGATGAAAGGGAGGCGGCTGATTGGACCGGCAAGCACACAGCTTCCACCGCACTGTCAGCTTAGGGGTGAATGGAGTAAGTGAGGTCCGGTGTCGTGTGACGTGCGTTTGGGCCTGGTAACGAAAAGGCAGAGAGCTTTCGAAGGGAAGGAGGTACGAAATAGTCCGCTGTGTTTTCAAATTTTCGTACTGAAAGTCGGGCTTTTGACTTTTTACCTTCTTTCTTTTGGCCCACTAAACGATATTCTATTAGTAAAATTCAAATCTAAATTGATTTATCCGAGCCCGAAATTCGTTTCATAGGCCCTTTAAGAAGGACGGTCGAAGCTTAAAGTCATTGCACCGGCGCCCAAGCACTTCATGACCGCGTGATTTCTCATTTCGCTTTTGAATTGGGGAGGGAAGCTAAGGAGGAAGTAGTTGAAAAATCATTTTATGGTCCCTTTAAAGATGGGTATTACTTTAGCTATAAACATGTCTTGCGGGATCAAACCAATTAACAGTGACCATTTTGTTCTTAGCCCGAGACTGAGGCAGGAAAAGAGGAAAGTTTCAAAGTAGAAGAAAAATGAACAGTCGAGGACACGTCTCTAACACAGCTAAAGACAAGTTTATTTGGTCACCCTCTTAAGGCCCGTTCACACTCTTGCGACCGAGTTCGACCGAGAGAGACCAGACCGGTTTTTAAGCCTCTTGCGATCTCTTAGGACCAGAGCTGGTCCTAAGAGATCGCAAGAGGCTTAAAACCCGGTCTGGTCTCTCTCGGTCGAATTCGGTCGCAAGAGTGTGAACGGGCCTTTATATACACTCCACGAAATTCACCACAGAACCTTCTCGCCCTTTCCGACCTCCAAAGCCAAAAGATAACGAAGGTCTCATCTCTTTCCACCACAATTGTCAAACGACCTTGAACAATCTTGACGTTTTCCACAAAGCAACACACTCTAGCTCCCCTTTCCGGAAGACAATTGACCGAACCTTCGCGTACATAGCACACCATCCCCCTCTACTCTCCGGCCCACAATCCCAAAGCAAACTGGCAACAAAAGATTCCAATCCACCTGATCCCCACCCGAAGACACAAACAAGGAAACCACTTACACCCTTTCACATTCAACAACCACTTTACAAAACTCTTAAATCCGCAAGAATGTTTTTGCACTGCTGCTAAGCTGTAACGACACCTGACAAATGCAGTTGCCCATTGATTTCATTCTTATTGTTTCTTTAACAACCCTTTTGATGTCGTTTAACTCCCTGTGTATTATCTCTGTTTCGGATCAGCATGGTATACAATTATTACATTCTTGAACATGTTTCGCTATTTCCGAATTAGCCACGTTGTTTTTTACATTTCTTTTGTGTTCAGTCAATCTGTCATTTATACACATTGACGTCTGCCCCACATACTTAAAGCCACATTCCAGGGGGATTTCGTATACCACTCCATTATCACACGGAATAGACTTTTCTCGATGCGTTTTTGTGCATTCCCTTACACCTTTGTGGAAGGGTGTGAGCTTACTCAACTTTTAATCCGAACTAAAAACCAGATCCACACCGAACTTTTTGGCACAAGCCTTTAAGTTGTAGAAATTTTGTGATAAAACGGAATTACACTAGTTCTATTTTTGGTTACATACCGATTCGGCTGAAGTGTCCATTCGGCTGACGGGTCAATTCGGCTAAAAGTTTCGATTCGGCTGGACGCACCGATTCGGCTGGATACCCAGTTCGGCTTAAAGTTTCAATTCGGCTGGACGCTTCAATTCGGCTGTATTCCCAGTTCGGCTGGATGTTTGAGTTCGGCTGGACGCTCCAATTCGGCTGGGTACCCAGTTCGGCTGGCTGTTTCAATTCGGCTTGACGTTCTCAATTCGGCTTAATTCTCGGTTGAGCTGAAGCACCTCAATCTGGCTATGGATGGCTTTAGTTCTCACTTGTCTTGGCAGACTAAAGTTTTAAATCAACACATTTTTGCAAGCAAGTCGAACTCCCCGTGTTCGTTTACCCTTTGTGCTTGTGTTGTTTCTTCTTGAGCTGCTGTGCACACAAGTCCATGTTTCAAAGTGAAATGGTTTATTACCTTGCCTACAGACTGATTCACGAACGTCCAAGCTTCGCTTCTTTCACTGTTGACCACCATCCGCATCAAAGAGAGGGAGTCCCAGCAGTTCCACTTGTCCAACAACTGAGGTGGAGAAAACAGATACAACCATCGGTCACATGACAAAGCAGTATAGTAGGGTTTCCTTTTGGTTGGTGATTTTTGATGGGGCCAAGAGGCACATCATTGCACAAACATCACTATAACAGGGATCATAACCAAAAAAAGTATGCAATTTCTCACTTAATATTTTTTCCCATTGCAAAATCAGTTGTCCTTCTTCATCTCAACTGCATTTATCCAGCCATGGGTACATTGTTAGGTGAACAGCGGAATTAGTGGCCTTTTGTTACAAGCACAAGTCTGGGCTGAAGGCGAAGCGTTTTGTCACGCCTGGTGACTTACAGCAACAGCTGGTACCCGTAGTGAATTCCAGACTTTATTCAACAGCGTACTGGCTAAATCAGACTTGCTTTGGACGCTTATTTCAAAAAGAAGAAAAAAATTAGTTCCGTGCTTCACAGAACAGGTCTGTAAGATGATCAAGGTTGGGTAAACGATACTGATGACTCTTAGGTGCCCAAGCCACAGTCAACGTCTGTGAGATGATACGTTCACTGTTTGAACGACATTGAAGATTAATCAACCAACAGATGTCTGTTCATGTGTTTATTCTTTCTGTAAGTCGTTAACGAAATCAGCGTGCTCACCTTCAACTTTATACTACTCAAGTTTCGTATCTAAAGCTGGCAGTATTTAGGGGCTCTGCAATACTTTTTATCGGTATTAGTTCGTCCTGGCGAGTTGGCTCGCACCGTTTCGTGCATGGATGCACTGCAGAGAAGTGGCACCCGTGCTCTGTTAAATATAGCCGCATGGCACTATAGCTTAGATGTTCTGCTAAATCCTTTATTTGGTTCTTATCTCTAAAAATCTGGCTGAAACTGCTCGAGGACATGGTCTACGAAGGTAAAATTGAGCTCAATTTAGCCAGATGACTGAAAGATGACACATTTGTTTTCTACATGCTGCATGGCATACCTCAACGTCGAAAATTCCATTGACATGCTTTGTTCAATTAGCAGGCTTTGTTTTTATCTCTGTGCAGTTTTATTGCATCTTGAATGACTCTTGTCACAACATTGTCACAACCCAACTGACTAGCTCGTTGGGGGCATTTGAAGAAATCGAATATCCCGGTAGGCTATGATGGATGCTACTAAGTTGTGTCACAGGAGTGAGGAAGCGGTGAAGTATTTGTTTGTGGTACATGTGTATGAACCTTTTTGCTGCTCTAAAATGACCCTGACGAATCGCATCACTCCAGTGGCCTTGCGAGGGATATGTTGTGAGAGAAGGGACATGCCCATGCTGCATGAAATTTCTTTTGGCTATGTCATAGTTAGACATGCACCAGAATGTCCAAGGGACAGGTTGAGGTGCGGTCGGGTCGAAAGCCGTAACCACAGCAAACAGGTCGAAGCTCTATTTCTCAAATGTTTGAAGTCATGATTATGTGCGTGTTTTGGACTCTCCTGATCTTTCGCCTCTTCCGGAGAGACGACTAGTTCGCCACATAGTGTTCTTATATGAATTGCTTTATGCTGTTATTGATTCCTCCCTGTTATCAAGTAGAACCTCAGTTCATATTCTCCAGCAACAAAATAGATCTTCGACCTTTTTTTACCCTTTTAGCCTGGAATCTAGTCATTCGTTGACACGAATGCAGCCAATATGTGTGAAGTTTTTTAATCCGGACGTTGACCTTTTTACTGCTTTTGCACATTTTAACAAAAATGTAATACCGGGGCTCACTTTGTAGCATGTAAATATTTTAGGCTTTTTGTTTTGCACTTTGTGCAACTCATAAGGCCTTACCAGCTGTTTGGAGCACAATAAAACACAGATTGGTTGATTGATCTTCAATGCCGTTCAAACAGTGAACGTATCATCTCACAGACGTTGACTGTGGCTTGGGCACCTAAGAGTCATCAGTATCGTTTACCCAACCTTGATAATCTTACAGACCTGTTCTGTAAGCACGGAACTAATTTTTTTCTTCTTTTTGGAATAAGCGTTCAAAGCAAGTCTGATTTAGCCAGTAAGCTGTTGAATAAAGTCTGGAATTCACTACGGGTACCAGCTGTTGTTGTAAGTCACCAGGCGTGACAAAAAGCTTTGCCTTCAGCCCAGACTTGTGCTTGTAACAGAAGGCCACTAATTCCGCTGTTCACCTAACAATGTACCCATGGCTGGATAAACGCAGTTGAGATGAAGAAGGACAACTGATTTTGCAATTGGAAAAAATATTAAGTGAGAAATTGCATACTTTTTTTTGGTTATGATCTCTGTTATAGTTACTTTTGTGCAATGATGTGCCTCTTGGCCCCATCAAAAATCACCAACCAAAAGGAAACCCTACTATACTGCTTTGTCATGTGACCGATGGTTGTATCTGTTTTCTCCACCTCAGTTGTTGGACAAGTGGAACTGCTGGGACTTCCTCTCTTTGATGCGGATGGTGGCCAACAGTGAAAGAAGCGAAGCTTGGACGTTCGTGAATCAGTCTGTAGGCAAGGTAATAAACCATTTCACTTTGAAACATGGACTTGTGTGCACAGCAGCTCAAGAAGAAACAACACAAGCACAAAGGGTAAACGAACACGGGCAGTTCGACTTGCTTGCAAAAATGTGTTGATTTAAAACTTTAGCCTGCCAAGACAAGTGAGGACTAAAGCCAACCATAGCCAGATTCAGGTGCTTCAGCTCAACCGAGAATTAAGCCGAATTGAGAACGTCAAGCCGAATTGAAACATCCAGCCGAACTGGGTACCCAGCCGAATTGGAGCGTCCAGCCGAACTGAAACATCCAGCCAAACTGGGAATACAGCCGAATTGAAGCGTCCAGCCGAATTGAAACTTTAAGCCGAACTGGGTATCCAGCCGAATCGGTGCGTCCAGCCGAATCGAAACTTTTAGCCGAATTGACCCGTCAGCCGAATGGACACTTCAGCCGAATCGAGATGACACCCTATTTTTTGGCCTTTGCTTTAGTTCTCCTTTACATTTGTCTGCGAATTTTACGAATAACTGCTTCCCTACGAATTCATCCTCATAACCAGCACCGTTTAGCCTTCTCCACTGTCTTTCTACTGATTCAGCCAAGAAATGTGTACATGATCTCTCCATTGCATTTGTGATTAAAGACTTTACAATACCCGCTGTAGGGATGGCCGAAGGAGCTTAGCCGAAAGAGCTCGGGGAATTAGCGGCGTGGTCACCCGGTCCTTCGGAGGCGCCCGATGCCTCAGGTTTTTCCCTTTGGCGGCAAGCGGCGGCCAGCTCCCGAACGTGGAAGCAGATTTCCTTGCGTGGGAAGTAAACGAGGTCTTTGTTTCCAGGTCGGGAACGGGTGGTTACCCTTGCCGCCGGGGTAATTGGGGAAATGACATTGTCAGGGTCATGTCGGCGACACCGAGGGAGAGAGAGAGGTCCGGCCTCCCTTCGGAATGTCGGCGCGCCTTTTTGGAGAAGTTGAGTCTGAACGAGCCCGTGTGCGGAGCAAGACGTTATTCTCCCGCGGTCCCGAGGGCTCCGCGTATTCTGTCTCGCGAGACAGAGACCTTGCCGTGCGCGGCAAGGGACTTGGCGCCGAGGCGCTATTGTTGGCGTTGGGTTGCCGCGAGCGGCATCAGCAGCGCGACGTTTTCCTGTTTTGTCTTGTAAAAAGTTGTGCATAATCTGTAAATATATACATATTTACTCAACTACGGAGTCGTGAGCGTCACTGAGGTCTCCGAAAACGAGCCATCCTCCAACCATCACAGCACCTCCACGATCGACGAAAATCATTACTGGCGCAGCCGACAGGATCGACGAGAAACATTACTCCCGCTTTCACTGTTTTTGAATGGCAACTCTTTTTCGATAGCAGTGGTTTTGCGTTTTCTTTTCCATATTCCCAACTTTCCTCCTTTCCTGCCTCAGTCTCGGGCTAAGAACAAAATGGTTAACATCCACCAGCTCGCCTGCGCACTCACTGCATTATCATCAATTAACAGTGATTGTAAGAAAAAAATATCTATGATTTTAGTGAGATGTATTTTTAAGTATCTTGATATTGAAAGGTGAAACCAACGTGATTGGAGGTGGAATAAATTTTAAGTTTAATAAAAAAGAAAATGTCGGCCTTTTCAATGACGATCTCAGTCTTGAAAATGCCAGAAAGAGTATTTAAACTTGGAGCAGAAGTAATTTCCTCACAAGTACTGATGGAAAAAAAATCATTTAGAAGCTCAACGCACGACTTGGGAACCATAACGCTATTAATGTTGGTGAGAGTTAATTCAGGATGATTACTTGGGTTGACCGCACGCCAGAATCTACGAGGGTTGTTTACTAGCATGGATGGCAAATCATGAGAGTAAAAGTGCCGACGAGTGGATTTAAATTGGTAGTCATCGTGACACTTTTTTTGTTGTATTGGAGTTACGAATTTGATAGTTTGCTCTTGTCAGCACGCCTCATGAGTTGTTTCTTTTTATTGCTAAGCCGTCGAATTTGTTTGTTAAATCATGGCGCGCTGCTATTGCGTTTTGTTTTGGATATGACAGAAACAAACTTATAAATTAAATTAGAGTATTTTTAAGCAAATTCCAATTTTAATCAAGTGAGTGTGGCAAATATTCATTCGAAAAATATTCGTTGCTCACAACAAAAAGTAACTTCATTACTCTAATTTCATTACAGTAATGTCATCGCTGTCATCTGTGTTGTCTCGTACACTTACGCCTGCCTCCCGTGGACTACAGTTATGGTGGCGTCACGCCTGCGTGAAACAGTTAGTGAGATTGGCCTATTCGAGTTCGCCTCCGTGCCTAGTTAGCTAAGAAAAGCTTGCCTGCCTTCCATATTTTTGTTTATTTGAAATGAAAAATCTTCCTTACGTGCACGCAATGAAATATATGTATAGGAAATCGGCGTCCGTGCGCATACTAAATGAGACATTCCAAAAGAAACGTTTTTGTTCCTCCCTTTTCTTTTTCACGCACGTTAACCCGAATGTTGTTTGGTCGACGGCCTCAGTAGACGCCGGGCAGGAGGCGGTACTTCACCCGGCGGGCGTAGCGCAGCCAGAGGTCCCCGTAGCGCTGCCGGCACCTGGCCTCCACTTCGGCCGCGCGGGCCGCCAGGAACAGCAGGCACAGCAGCAGGTGGTAGTACGGCAGTACGTGGCCGAAGCCTGCACGCGGCGCCGGGGTATCAATGTCCGACAGGCATGCGAGGATCCCGTGGGTGTGGAATTGTCCCAAAGCGAACCGGAGGACAACCTCCACTTCCGGTACAGCAAATGCCGTGCACGGCATCTGCTGTGTCAGGTTTGGGCAGTCCTTTAAAGCGACCATGAGACGAATTGTTCACTTCGACTAACTTCGCGCTCGCAGTAAACACTTCATAAAGCATGAAACGGGCATCAGCCGTTTTGTTTACACGCGCTGGTTCCTGCGAATAGTGTAAAAAGGCTGGCACTCAACCACCCAGTGTTCCTCCTGACCGCTTTCTTGCCTGACAGTGATGGAAGTGCTGCGGCATTTGCGCTATGAGCCACATGTCGCGCCAAACTGTCAAATATTCCGCTACACCTGCGCCATAAGGACCTCAAACAAAGCGAAACAACTATAATATTGGTCGACAACACTAATATTGGAAGAACTATACCCGTTTTCACCTCAAGCAAAAAGCAAGTTTTGCGCACTGTTCGTACACCGCGCTGAGTAGTTCTTACAATATTTGGTTGTCGGGGGAAGAAGCTATGCTTTTGGCGTTTGAAATTTATACGTCTTGATAGGCTAACATCTAATCTAATCTAATCTCGAATGCACCTTCCATAAACTCCCGTAAGGGCGCCCACTCAAAATGAAGAGATAAATGGTGAAAAACATGAAGTGGGTTACTTTTGAACATGAGACAGAAAAGCTTTATAAAAAAACAAAACAAATAAATGCAGGGGCACCCACTACAAATCACGTGACACGGGAATTAATACCGCCGATCGCGGACACAGTAAATTCGTGTTTCACGGTGCGATACACACGCGGCAACCGGATACAAACTTGCGTGCCACGGGAATATCGCGCGCGCAGATCGCGGACAAAAAACGCGATCTGCTAGGGGTGTGCGAATATTCGCCATTTTCGAATAACGAATCGAATATTACCCTATTCGATTCGTTAATCGAATCGAATAATAATTTTCAAAAGTTTCGAATATTTTTCGAATAATTTCCGAATAGTCGTTACGGTGTCGTGCCGCGAGATTTCCTTCACAGGCGTTCCACAACGCTCCGGCAGGCCTGCCGCACGTGTCCGCAAAATGGCAATACGTACCCTCTTCTCCTAGACAATGATTATCATAATCGGCAGCAGCAATTTCTTTCTATACGTACATTGCTGTTGCCTCCATTAGCGACTACTGTGTTAAGTACAACCCGCATGAAAGCGATTCGCCAAGAGACGAGAAAGGCGACGTCGACCCGCTTTGCTGACGCTCGGTCAGTGGCGCGATGAGGCAAGCCACATGAAAGTGGCGTGAGCAAGCGACCAAGGCGATGAGGACGTTTTCTAGAAATCCAAACACCGAGCGACGCGACGAGCGGCAGTGAGAAATCTCCGTCGCTCGCTAAATCGTATACATGGGGTTCAGTCTTTAGGGATCGCTTTCGCACAAGACTGCTCGTGCACGCTTTCAGAAAGCGTGTCGTGGAGACGTTTCAGAACTGGTTGCAACGGTACCGCCGCTTTGTATGAGCGAAGTAGAAGTGGTAGAAGCGGAATGTTGTTCGAAGAGAGAGCGCAGTAGAGTGTGGAAGTTTTTCGGCCACTCCTATGCAACCAATTGAAGAAGCCACAACAGCTGCTTGTGTCGAGTCTTTCCCAACATTTTCCATGGTTGTTCCCCTTGTTCAGTGTGTGAAGATGTTGCTTTTTGAGGGCGCAAGTGGAACAAGACACTGCGTTTCCCCCGAATCTTCTCAAATCAGTGAAAACAAGGTTTCTGCACGTAGCACGTAAGCATACAGGCCCATCACGCCTCTGCCATTTTCCTTGATCCTCGATTCAAGGACATCTGCTACAACAATAAATAAAAAGAAAATGTAGAAATTCTATTAAGTACATTGCTTCACGATGTACCAGGCTCAAGCGAACTGTGATTTTATGTTCAGCATCCGCGTGAACCATGATATTATGTTTAGCATTCTAATATTTTAGTTGCTTTTGTCTCTATTTAATTATATATCGTTGAACTCTAGTCATTATCGTCTAGTCGTGTTTTTACAATAATTTTAAGAAACATTTTGGAACAATAAAAATAATCGTATAATCCCTTTGCTCTTCTTTAGTAGCTGTGTACTTACTATTCGGAAACTATTCGAAAATTATTCGATTCGTATTCGTATTCGATTCGGTGCCACAATTATTCGATTCGTATTCGATTCGGTTTCAAAAATCACTATTCGCACACCCCTACGATCTGCGAACCCTACGAACTCGCATGTCACGGGAACCGATATTACGCGCGCAGATCGCAGACAAAAAGGTGGGAACCCGCTCTGAACTCGTTTGTCACACGTACTGGTACCGCAGATCGCGAGGTTGGTGCGATTTCCGTCGGACATTGCGCCATGTCCAACGAGAATCGGGAGGTGGGCGATGTTTCGGAATTTGTATTGTTATGGATATTTACTGTAGGGGTGTGCGAATATTCGAAATTTCGAATACGAATCGAATATTTTCCTTATTCGAAACGTATTCGATTCGAAAATTGCATTTTCGAAAGTTCCCGAATATTCGGGAAAAGCGGCGAATATTCGCACAAGCTGCGAATATTCGAGCAAGTAACGAATAATCTGCCTGCCACGCATTCCCCTATGAATGTGTATTCACTGAGAAAGGCTTATGATGCGTGCGTTATCGGTCTACTTCGTTTCTATCTGTCCGATGGGAGCAAGAGAGGATCAGTTGAGGTTTCTTTTTCACCAAACCCTTTGTTGTGTGGCACTTTTATATCAATATGTGATGTAATTGCGCGTTATATAAATTGATACAATAAAATAAACCTCGAGAGTGAAATATAAATATAAAATAAATCTCGAGAGTGTTCTCTAATATAAATGTTTGAAAATTAAAAAAAAAGAAAACGCTAGGTGCGAACAGAACATTGCATCGCCATCGACAACAACTCCTGCCACTCCCGCGCAGTCGAAACCACGTGGTCAAAACTAGGGATGTCGCGAACCTGCCCAGGTTCGAGTGCGACCAAGTTCGACTTTTTCAAACTTTCAACGTGATGTTCGACAAAGGTTCGATTGAAGCTCAACTTTTGTGCGGGTGCGCAAAAAAAAAAAAAAAAAAAAAACAAACTAGTCTATTCCTCCTGGTGGAGAAAAATGCACTATTTGTTGGGTTTATTGGTATCACTGGTTCACAATAATAACTAATAAAAGCGTTAAAAGCGCACATTTTCGCATTTATATGGTGTAAACATTGGTAACCATTTTATAAAATATAAAATAAACTACTTTCTCAATTATTTATTTCCCAAAATTCGACATTATTCGTGTAGCAGCCGGGGATAACTTTTCAGAAGTCGAACTTCTTTAAACTTTAGTGAAATTTGGCAGGTTTTCCGAGTGGAAGGGTCTTTTTACTGGCGGAAATGTTGTCACGGTGCGTAGGGAGGGCTTGCTTTCTGAAGACGTTGAGGAGTTAATTTTCCTACACGATAATTTGAAATGAGTGCATTACTAGAAGTATCTTTAGCCTGCTGCAGCCCAGTAAAATGCAGTTGCCTTGATTTATTTTAAAAAAAGGCAATAAAACCTACGTTACCTCTTATTTTGTAATTTTTGTTTACTTGACACATATTCGATATTCGATTCGATATTCGAAGCCCGTTTTTCGTCTTATTCGTATTCGATTCGTATTCGAAAATTTCAATATTCGCACACCCCTAATATTTAGCCAGAAAAACGGGACGGGCGATCTCTCGGAGGAGGCGCCCTTGCGGGATTTTACGGTACACATATCTTAGTTCTCCACGCAAACAGGGAAATTGGTAGTACTCCGCGAGGCGCCGAACTCTTTGTACTACGGTTCTTGCCAGTGAAAACATGTACAGAAGAGAAGGAAAATTGTGTAAACATATATATGCATTGGCACGTCATCATCTGAACTTCCAGACTCGTGATGTCGATCATGTCACGGGGCTAAAAGTTGCGAGAAACATTTATGCAAGGGAGGTATGGCGTCTGCTGTGATAAGACAGAAACAGGGTCTCACACTCCTGATGACATCGCTTGATTATAATCTCAGTCAGATGGTAGGCGGCCGCCATGTTGCTGATGCTGATGCGGCTAGTGCGACTCTCGCTCCCCCTATCAGCTAGAAATTTTCTGCCACTCTCTTGGACTGTGGAAACCCGCTCAGCGCGATTCTCTAACCTATGTTTTGCGGGTCTGCATTCAACGTTTTCAGGCCCCTCTTGAAAGTTTCCACTTACTTTTTCCGATGCATGCTGCGTATACCCTTTCTGTGTTATCTTCCACTGTGAGAAATAGGGCTGGTAAGTGACTGCCATTTGAGCGTTTCTGCTCGACATTCACGGGGAACTAAGGAGGGGAAGGACGTCGAGCGGCCCTCGAAGCGATTTTGCGAACAATGACAACTATTCTCCCCCCTCCGAGAGATAATCCGCGTAGAGTCTTCAGTCATAGCCAAAAAATATAGTTGTTCGGGTTGGAGTCAGTCGCGCTTGTCCCTTTGCCTTGGGGCTGGTGTGGAAAAAGGAAGCTCTCCCCAAGACGAAGTTATCTTGGATTGCGTCCGATCGTCAAGAAGTGACTGTCGTCGACTGTGACTCTGTTATTTGAGATCTTTCTCAAATAAATTATTTTCAGATAACGCTGCATCGTGTGGTACGTACAATATATTGTTGGGAGGTTAACGCTTGCTAAATTGTATGTCCGTGTCCTGTCCATCGGTAAACAGGCTATTTGTGAGCGTGAAAAATGCATGCCTTTCGGCTATCTTCTGTTGTATATTATTGTCGACAGCTAAGCGCTTTGTCGTTTGACACGCGGCAAATCGGGCAGTTCCGACAGAACTTATCGCAAAAAAACAAACAAAAAACGAACAAACACGACAAGTAGAATTTCAGTCGCATTCGTTCTGTCGCGCGCGTACCCAACCGAAGTAGTTTTTTTTTTTTTTTTTTTAATGTGGTACAATGTTTTCTCAATGTCCTCGGGAAAATACATACTACACCATGAAACACAAAATACAGCGAAAAAGACGAGAATTTAGCCGCCAGCAGTGCTTGAAACTGCGCCTACTGAAATCAGTCCACTCGGTTAGGGTTAGCAGGGACGCTGGTGAGAGTCTGGCCTCAAACCCATTGACTGGTCTCGAAAACGGTTTGTTGCCCCTGGGGTCGTGTGTTTCTTGGAAAGGTGTATAGCAGCTCGCGTCACCCTTCAACACGTCACGCAGGCGCCCGTGCGTCGAGCTTCACCGCTTCGCATCGGTATGCTAGGACAAGCGGCTTTCGCGGGAACATCCAGAGAGTTTGGTCAAGGGGAGGCACGGACAGAGCCAGGGCGTGCACCAGATGCAGAAAGAGGGCTTGACATGCTCTCTTGGCCAACCAGAAGCCGAAAAGAATCCCCTATTGGTGGTAGCGAGAAACAGTTTTAATCATAGGTATATGGTTGTAATAAGCGCATAAGAGTTTAAGGTAGTAATCCTTCCTGGTTGAAAATAGACTGCACGTGATGTTTCGATTATGATCACGCAGAAAGATCTAAGAAAGGAATGTGCCGCTGGAACTCTGTTTTGCTCGGACAGAGTGTGACCGCTCGGACGGCAGATTCCCGGCCCTCGGCGCTTGGCGTACGAATTATGTCGATCGTTCCGCAAGTCGCGTTCTTCCACCATGATTTTGGGTGACCGTGATTGAAACATCACGTGCACCATATTTTGAGTCACCGAGAGTTACTCCGACGCACTTATTAGTTTCGTTCTCTCGACCCCCCCCCCCCCCCCCCCCCCCAGGGTATTATTTCCAGCTTCTGGTTGGCCACATTCGAATTTGTGAAGACGCCCTGGAACACGCCCGGTTTGCTTTCGGCCGATGGCGCCTCCTGATTTGCCTCCTACACTTCCCAATGAATGGCCAAACTCTCTACATATACGGCTCTGGGTACACCCAATGTTGAACACAATGTTCTCGTAAATTATGCTCAGTAGTATTAGAGGTCGACCTTTTTTGGTTTTGATTGTATGACCTGCACATGATAAAACAGTGCACAGAATACGGAGACGCTGTTTCATCATGTTGAAGTACAAACTAGCTCAAATTACTACTTTACTACAGCGTATGACCTCCAATTTTAAAAACCTGCACTGAGAAAAAAAAAAAGAAAAAAAAACTCACGCGTATTTTTTTTAATGAGATAGTTAAGGTAGTTTTCGCGCAGCACTTGATAGATTGTTTGCGGGTTCAATGGCGCAAGAGCTTTGATCATTAATGGTCATACTGCGCCAAACTAAATAAACAGAAAACGTACACTAAGGATGCAGTGGGCGACCGAAAGGGCACCACATTTGACTAAACTCTGGCTCCAGTGCCGACAGTTCTCACAGAATTAGGAGGGTCACTTTTAAAACTCCACTCAATTTTGTTTTCTTTTTTTTGAGGGGGGGGGGGGGGTTGATCGTTTTTGAAGTTTATGATGTTGGATATACTTGAGCTTGTTTGGTTCATAAATATTTCTTTTAGGGCTGGGCGTCGATTAAAAATTTTAACTCGATTAATCGCCACCCTTTAATCAATTAATTAATCGATTAATCGGTCTCGTTCATTTCCATGCACAATAATACTGCTTAAAAATAAAAATTGCATCTTTTTTTTTTTTTGCTGAATATGTGGTAAACGACGCAATAATTTTAATTATGAATCAACTTCGATGTACAGTTGAGAACAGTTTCAAAACATTCCCACTCACAGATTACTAGTTCAGCTCCATGAGACAAAAACGTTCGTTGATATTCTCCGGGATGGGCGGCTTGCTTTGATTGCTCACAGTAGTCTCTGCAGCGCTAAACGGACACTCGCACGTCGTTGAAATCGCGGGGACATGTGAAAACCTTCTGCACTTGTATGATGCTACAAATCTCCCCCTTACAGTTTACCTTAAGTTAATATTTCACCTTAAAGTTTTCACTTCATATATGTGTGCTCGTCCATGTCGGCTTGGTGAAAGCATTTAATTTTTATTTAATTTTGGTTCGTGAAATTTTTACCGATTAACCGGTTAAACAAATTAATCGCGATTAAAGCATTAATCGATTAATCGGTAGGTTAATGGATCAATTGCCCAGCCCTAATTTCTTTCTTTATTTCTTTCTTTTGTTCCTGCGGATTTGGTCCACAAAGGGTGCTTTCGGCAAAGGGCGTGAAGCCTGACGAGTCCTTAGCCCAGCTCTTGGCGTACAACAAACAATGTACACAGAAGCAAAAACTTTCAATAAGACTTATGAAATTCTATACGGGAAAGCACAAAGAATGGCATTCTTGTGTACAATAAATTATTCTACAATCTTGTTCTGTGATCCAAAAAAACAAAAACAAAATTAGAGTACAAACAAATATACATAAATTTGTAGAGAAAATATCAAATTGAATTGTAAAAACAAAAACGCACAGAACAAATTAAGATCTACACAATCCAAAATAGCTCTACGATCACAAAAAAAACACTTGCAAATACGCGCAGATTTACGATATGATTTGAGAAGCACGAACGAAATCAGAATCCTTCAGCTGTACATGAATTCACCTAATATACCGGCAAAAAAAAACAAAAAAAAAAAAACATTTGATACAATATTTATTTTCAATACAGTAAAAAGCATAAAAGCACAAAATTCCGAGGACACCTAAGCACTTCGTATGAGTTGTGAATGCGAAAGCATGAATGTCGTTCTCCCGCTCCCCTAGTTCGTCTGCGGCGTACTGGCGTGGACGGCCAGGTTTCGCTACTGCCGAGGTAGCGGCCGACGGCCGAGCGCGCGCTCTCGAGAAGGGGCCGCGCCTCGCTGAGCTCGACCGTGCAGCCTCTCCGGAGTTTGCCGTGCGGGCTCTGCGGCCAGGCCCGCACCTCTTACTGGCGGCCGGGCCGCTGCGTGCGCTACGCTGCCATGAAGAGGGCTTCTCTGGTGGCGTTCCTTGGAACTACGCCGCGCGAGAGCCAGTGGGAGCCTCGTTCCTTGAAACTATGACGCGCGCCAGCCAATGGGAGCCTATCCATCAGATTTGTGCTGCAGACGACATGCTTCGCTCCACTAGGACAGGGGAAGGTGCCGTTTGACTCGGCTTCAAAAGCTGATGACGTCGGTTCGCTCCATGGGACAGTTAATGTTTCCGCATTAATAAGAGAAACCAAGTTACTGGCAACAAGATACGCTCTAATATTTCATTACAGGCTTAGCTGATCATATTGAACTCATTTCTTGATGTTTTCTCTATATTTCAAGTTTCGATTCTGTATCCCTTTAAGGCACGGCCACATTGGCGTCGCGGAGGCCTGCGGCGTGACGGTCGTCGCTGCCGGTTGCCGACCGAAACCAGTTTTCGGCTTCAGCGCCGCGACGGACGGCGCCGCACAGTCAACCGCTCCTTGCGCGGTTCAGAGCTCGGCGCCGCTCGCCGCAGAAGAGAGGAGCCAATGGGAGTTGGCGTAGATAGTGACGTTGCGATGCCATGGCAACGCTCAAGCCGGTCCCCCGCGCGTCTTTCACGTTCCGAAGGACGTGTTTCGTGTCGTCTGCTATCCCTACTTCGCCCCCGACGCCTTCCCCAACGGAGCGGTTCCTTGAAACTGTGCGACTGGTTCCCTTTTTATATGACAAGACGCAGCCAGACTACCAAGATAATGACGCTAAGAACAACCGCTGGAAATTATAGGAGAGGAATTCGGAATTACAAGTCAGTTTCTCCGTGGCACTTGTTGCATGCCATCTGTGTTGTGACGGATGTCGTGTTGATTTGGTGACACTTTCGAAAGTAGCCTTCATCTTTGGCGCGCCGCCGGTGCAGCAAAGCACGGACCTTTCCTTCGGTGTTTTGGTAGAACCAACTCGGCCGGACCCAAAACCTGTGCCTCCTTCCCTTCAGAGCGCGGCGACGTCGCAAGATCAACGAGCAGGCTAGGATAATCACATTCACGCTGATCACCAGGTCATCATGGACACCTACCATGTAGGCAGGGAGCGCGGTTTCGATGCTGATATATGCGAAAGATGAGAGCCGAAACGGAAGAATCTTATCGAAGAGCAGACGACGAAAGAGCGGGAAATCCGGCGGGAGGCGCGATCGCGAGAGCCAGTATAGTGCTGTCACGTGACGCCCGCAAAACGGAGGCCAATGTGGACTCCTCGCGTTGGGACGCCGGACGGCGGTGCCGCCTAGCGGTGACGCTCGGTGGCACAATTCTGTAGCCATCGCCGCAGTCGTTATCTGTTCAAAACTGGTTCGAGCTAATTGCCGCCACTCCGGAGCCCATAATTTCGGTTTTGACCGAAATCTCCGAAACAAAAGTTTGATATGAAAAGAATACACAGCACCGGGAAAATAAAACTGTGCTCTGCACTGAGCCGTCGGAGTTCAAACGTCTAGAAAATAGAGCCTTGAAACCAAGAAAATCTTCTAAATCGAATGCTCCTCCCGTTCAGCCGGCCCGCCCGACCCGACGTGACCTGTTTCAAGCCGCCACGTCTTGTTCAGAGGTGGCGCCCCCTATAGATCACTGGAGTCGCGAATCATTTGGACCAAAATATTTTAAACATCAAAACGACTGCTGTTCTAACCTTTATTTTATAGGCCACTCCGGTTTAGAAGTTACATTTTAGGTTACCGAGCTTACGCTCCTTCCAGACAATGGGAAACACACAAAATCATGTCAATTATCGTGTCGTTTAACACCTGAGCCTTTGGTGAAGAAAATGAAGAACTTTTATTCGAAGGAACATACACAAAAGGGGACGTCTCAACGTTCTTTCTTTTCTTGACCACAGTGTTAGTTGTTAAACGACGTGATTAGCCACCACCAGCTCGCCTGCGCGCTCAGTCTTCTCACGTGTATTACGACGTCTCCTTCGAATACAAGTCATTTTGGACTTGTCGGCCAGGGGCAGGCAAAATAGCTACGAAGTTGAGATGTGTCACGCGGCAAATATTACGTTACTATTTCTTTTTTGCCGAGGGAGGAGGAGGTAGTGCATTTCGTGACATACCGTGTCCTATTCAGACAGCTGAAAACTACAATAAACAACGTTTCTTGAGTAGAGGAGTATTGGTTGTGTTTCGGTGGATCATTTCTTCTATCCCACACGTTCTCCGCAACCCGCTGCGAGATTCGGAACTCTGCAGACAAGGCTGGCGGATTGCGTGCGCAGTAGCCGCATCTTGGATGCGGAGAGGGTAGTGGAGGCTAAGAAATTGACCTATACGAGAACTTGCTCATGTCGAGTGCTTTGACGTACCGCACGGCAAGGCGAAGGCCAGGGTGCAGACTAGGTCGCCCAAGTAGTTTGGGTGACGCACGAGTCCCCACAGTCCGGAGACGAGCAGCCGGTTGCCCGCGCTGTCCGCCACGAAGTCGAACCCTGCGCAGATCGCACCAGCCCTTGGGTCTCAGACGCACGGGACGGGTTCGTTCGCACGATAGCGTTTGAGTATACGCTCAACTGCGTTGCGGGACGTACACGTAGAGATCCGGCTGCGAGTTAACGCAGCAACCGGGCCGCATTGCATCGCCTGGTTACCATCGCAATCTGCAGTCGTATACTTCGACCTAAACCTCCGACACCATGTCGAACGTAAGTAATCCAACGAAACTAGTGGACGATACTTGAGTTCAAACTATATAGTTTTGCGAAGAGGAACAGGATGTCTGTATTTGTGTGTCTGCTGTCCCCGCGCCCCGCCTTGTGATGAAACGAAAAGTGGCACTTGGCGCTCTAAGGTCCGCTCACGTACCTTGTCCCCTCGGAGCAGAGTCCGGCCAGTTCCGCCGAAAGGCGTACTTGCTCTTCTGAGAAAGGTGTACAATGGCGAGGCCAGTCGCTGCGAGACGGGTTATAAAAAAAAATGAGAGGTCCGTGGAATTAGGATGCAATCAGCGTGGCATTACGCTCTACCGGGCAGGTATCATATGCCAGGTAAATAAACTATACCTAAATACTGTTACTTGTTGCTTAAAAAGTAACTAAACGCGTTGCTCGTTACTGCGATTCAAAAGGAACGCGTTTCCTCAGCTTGAAAGTTGAACGTATATCGCGTAATTTTCTCGTTACTCTGAATGTGCCGTTTTTAGGAAGCAGTTTACTCCTCGCTTTTTAGCGCGTTCATTCTGAGATAACTGTACTAACATATATTGGGCACATCTATCGATGGTCTATCTATAGCGTTTTCCCGTAGCGAAAATTACAGGCTCGAGCTTGGTAAAAGAACTAGGTTAGGTACTCGTGTTGTACACGTCCCCCTTGAATAAATACCGCTACGCGTCATAATAAACACATATTTTACTTGTTCCTTCTCTTAAAAAGTAACAAGGTCGTCACTTCGCAACCGAAAAAAAAAAGATTAACAATAGTCGGTAACAGGCTTAAGGGTTCAGAGGAAACTTTTCCCATATTTTTCCACTTGAGCAGAGAGAACGCTGGAGAGGAGGTTTTCCAGCGTTTGCTCTGCCATAGCCTCCTCTATTGGCGACGTGCGCGATCGAAAGCGTCGCTGCGGTCGGCCTGCCACGATTGGCCGAATGCTGACTATGACGTCAGCAAAGGAATTGTCATAGACGGAAATAAGAGGAATCTATGAACTTCAATTTTGACGGTGTTGGCAGTGCTGCTTTGATAGCGCAGTGATTTCAAGCTTCCACCATGCTAAGTACAGACACCATCGAACTTGTTGTTCGCATGGTAACTGACGTCACGAGAGGTAACCATGGGAGGGCGCTACCAAAACATCTCGCCGCTAATAAGTTCGATGACGGAGCCAGAGTGCCCGGTCGCAGATTTGGAGCTCGAGGATTTGGTGGCACTGAGTATCAAAGAGGCATTTCTCGGGGAATCTGGTCGTCAGGCGCACTGCTTTTGCAGCGGCGAGGACCCGAAACACACTTGTTCGCTCATCCGTTGTCTGCCGCTCCACCTTTTCCATTTCGGCGGCCGCTTCTCGTGGCGGTCTGCCAGGCTTTGTCAGTATACGGGCGGCCGCTTCTCGGCGACTGCCATTGTTTAGAAAGGAAAACTAAGGGAAGTTTATACAGTTGACGTTGGGGAGAGATTCCTAGTAGTATTTAGCAAAAGTAGAAAAATTGTTTCATGGTGCCTTAAAAGTTAAATAAATTCGATTTATTTTATTTAAATCACTAGCTAGGAAACAGTGACTTCTTGACTATATATATTTTTAAACATGGTAGAGTGGTAGATTTTCCTTTAACATAAAGCACAAGTCAATTTGCTACTTTTTAGTGTAAACCCAGCCAATAAGACAAACAGCTTAATCTTTAGCTATAGACGCTTTAAACACGCGCCAAATTGAGCCGCCATGGCCGAACTTCTCTTGTCTTACCAAGATGCCCAGCCTTTGATGCTGGCTTTGACAAGCCTCCACAAAGGCCTATGCTGTGGAGAAGGACACAGTAGCACCTAAAGTGGCACTAATCTGTCCTGCTGTGGCAATGAGGAAATGAAGCGAGCAGAATAAGGGGAAACGAAAACTGAAGGTCGGCTATGGCGGCGCCCATGCACAGCTGCCTGAAAGCGTCTATTGGCAGCGAGATGTTTTGGTGGCGCCCTCCTATGGTTACCTTTCGTGACGTCATTACCTTGTGAACAACAAGTTTGAAGGTGGTTGTAAAGAGCATGGTGGAAGCTTGAAATTATAGCACTCTCAAAGCAACACTGCCGACACCGTCAAAAGTGAAGTTCTTCCATTCCTCTTATTTCCGTCTATGGGAAATCCTTTGCTGACGTCATATTCAGTATTTGGCCTATCGCAGAAGACCGATCACAGCGACGCTTTCGATCGCTCACGCCGCCAATTAGCCCCGTGCGCGACCGAAAGCGTCGCTGTGGTCGGCCTTCCACGATTGGCCGAACGCTGACTATGACGTCGGAAAGGGGATTTTCATCGACGGAAATAAGAGGAATGAAAGAACTTTAATTTTGACGGTGTTGGCAGTGTTCCTTTGAGAGCGCAATGATTTCAAGTTTCCACCATGCTAATAACAAACACCATCGAACTTGTTGTTTGCAAGGTGATGACGTCACAAAGGGGAACCACAGGAGGGCGCCACCAAAACTTCTCGCCGCTATACTGGCGCCCAAGGCTGTGTGCACGACTGCTGAGCGCGCGCTGATGGCGAGTTTCCACAGTTCTTTTGAAACCTGCATTCCACACCATAAAGGTTGCCGGTATTAGCAGCCTATTAATGTGAGCTTGTTCTGAGCATGCGCTCGAAACAGCGACCTCAAGTATGGCGCAGAGTGAATGCCCCATATAGACGTTTTAAACATGCGCCAGATTGAGCCGCCTATGCCGACTTTCTCTTGTCTTCCCGAGATTCCGAGCTACTGAAGCGGGCATTGACGAGCCTCCTCAAAGGCCTATTCTGGGGAGAAGGACACAGTAGCACCTAAAGTGGCTGTAACCTGTCCTGCTGTGGCAATGATGAATCGAGGCGAACGGAATAAGAGGAAGCAAAGACTGAAGGTCGGTTATGGCGGCGGCCATGCGCAGCTACTGCAAAGCATCTATACTCAGTTTCGTACTTTTAAGGGGTATGAAAACAAAATGAGCGGCTGAGCGCGAGCTCTCTACCCCTCGCTTCAAAGTCGGCCAGCGAGAAGCGCAATGCCATAGCCTCCTCTATACTCTCACAAAGCCTGGCTGTCCGACGATGGAGCCATGGAGTGCCCGGTCGCAGATTTGGAGCGCGGGGATCTGGTATAGCACAGCACAGAGCGTCAAAGAGCCGTTTCTCGATGAACCTAGACGTCAGCGCACAGCTTATGCAGCGGCAAGGACCCGAGACACACTTGTTCGCTCGGGAGAAGCGTTTCGGCGTCTCGCCGCAGCGGGGCGTCCCAGTCACGTGGCTCTAGGTATTTTCTTATTAACAGATGGCAAGGGCGTTTTATAGCCTCACTTTCTTTTCAGTGCGGAGTGAATATAGTTTTCACATTTAAATATTCTAAGCTTAAATGGTAAAACAAAATGGCTAGGTGGCGTAAGCTACCGCCCGATCCAAAGGGCTCAGCCGGATACATCCATCCATCCATCCATCTCCTCTCATCCGTTGTCTGCCGCTCCACCTTTTCCACTTCGGCGGCCACTTCTCGTGGCGATCTGCCAGGCTTTGTCAGTATAGAGGAGACTATGGCTCTGCTAATGTGGAATGCAAGTACGGCCTTAGGGCGCCGCCACCTTGCTCGCTTGGGGTGTGCTCGAGCTCGTCATAATCCGCTCACGACGCGTAAGCGAATTATGACACACGCGCCCGGGCACACCCCAAGCGAGCAAGATGGCGGCGCCCTGAGGCCGTACTTGCAAGCGTGTATATATGTAAGTGTAACACTTTGCTCGTAACGCGTTATATGTGAGCGCTACGACAGGCAAGAAAGAATGAAGTGCCCAGATTCCCACGGAAGCAGCTGTGAAGCTGTGTATCCGGGAAAAGAGAAATGCCGTCCCTGACGGTATGCTATGGGAAGTGTGTTACATTACTGCTGTGACGGCACGCTTTGAAACCTCGAACTTCCGGAAAGCAGACATAACAACGCGGGATGACTTGGCGCGTGCTCATTCGACCCTCAAAAATGCCCAACCAAGCTCTCTTGGGCAGCGCCCTAGCTCCGCTATCATCAAGCGGATGCCTGTTTCGGAGCATACGTCGAACGTGGCTTGGCGATCGTTTGGTATTAACGCGGACTCAGAGATATGTCGGTATTGGTAACACCCGCTCTATTTCGGTACACTTTATACTGGCATCAGCTAATTTGTGCTAGGTTGTCAAGGCGTAGTTTCCATATAATCCTTCAGCCCCTCACTGCTTCAAGAGCACGTGGCTTCGTCTTGCGTCACAATCGCAAGCGCTCTAGTGACAAAAAAGGTCTAACAAAGCCACGCGCTCGCGCAAATAGCTTTTGTGGGAACTACGTTAGCCTTGACAACTTGGCATAAAAAAAAAGAAAGAATTGAGCTCTTGGTACCGGACCGAGTGCTATATATATTATTACCTACCTCCTCCACTCTAAGAAAAAAAAAAAAAAAAACCTTCATCCTTCACACTCTGGTGAAGAAGGAAGAGCAGCGGAGCTGTACTATGTGCCGCCATCTATGAGCGACGGTGGCAACCAGACAACCGGCTTTTGCCGTCGTCGCTCATAGATGGCGGTAGCTGTCCAGAGGGTTGTGTCGAGATTTATTTGTCCACGAACACGAAACTGGGGAAACTAGCCCTTAACAGCTCCGCTGTAAAAATATGCTCTCAAAGAACTAACGGCAGCATTTGGTCCTCTGAACTCCAGTTTGCTTCCCGAAAAGACCACCTGGTTCGAGCTAATACCGTGAGCAAATGCTGAGGACTAACTGCACTCGACCGGGACTAACAACCTTCTGCTTGCAGTCAGTAACTGCATATACATTCAGGCTATCTCACTGTTTCTGGATCGCTGTGCTCGTGCTCCAGTGGTTCTGGCTGACCCACCTACGCTGTAGGTGAGGGGGGTAGTTATAAAGTGGGGAATTGAATACCACTGCTTTAAGAGAGAGAGAGAGAGAGAAAGAGAGAGAGAGAGAGAGATAGAGAACCTATACTAAAGCCGCGCTGTAATGGCGCTCTAAGGTAGGAACGGTGATAGTCGAAGAATCAAAAATCGAAAAAAGAAGAAGCAGACTGAGTGGCATTGCAGTATTTGGTCATGATGAGAGAGTTTGTAACAACAGAACAATAGACAAGCTTTGCCCCCCCCCTCCCCCCCCTCCCCCTCCAAGACGCGCACTCTCCCCTCAAAAGTTTCGGCGGCTTTGTGTATGGTGTTAAGAATGGAACCTTCGGCAACCTTTTCCGAGTTTCAACGCTGCGGAAACGAGTCCCGAAACGAGTCCCGACGTGTCAGGACTGCCGGCCACCTGTTGAAGCCTGCCCAAAACGTGTCTCAACGCGTCCGTGACGTCAACGGGACGTGTGTGTGTGTGCGTGTGGGTTCGTGCGCTCCGGAAGGGGAGAGAGGCCTGGCCTAACTGCGGAGAACCTTGGCTATGACTCATTTCTAGCTACGACGCGGCGGACCCAGCTGCAAAGCACGTGGCGGTCGCACCTGCTGCCCTGGCGGAGAGAGAGGGAGAAAACGGACCCCTATATAAGGCGGGGCGTGAGGGCTCCATTTGTTCTCTCGGATTTGACGACTGTATCGCTACCATGTAATTAAACCGTTCGTTACGTTAATAATTCTCCCACCTCCACTGGACCCCTGGGTTCTTCACTTCGGGGAATGGTCGTCGTCACGAGCCAGGAAGCTCCCGGACGTGCGGCCTAAGCCCCGCCTCGAACAACTGGTTGGCAGCGGTTGGGATCGGACCATGCGACATCGTGCTACATCTGTGGGTGAGCGTTTGGACTTTGCTTTGAGATTCGCCAGGCTTCAGATTATGGGTAATTAATTTTGAACTGCTGGGAATCCTTAGTGTTTGACTCGTGCGCTAGGTTTGTGTACAACCTCGCGACAAGTTTTATTGCAAAGCCAAAGCTAAAGAGCAGCGATCATGGATCTGATGAGGTTACTGAGAACAGATTTACTCTGTTTATGTGAAGAATTGGGTGTGGAGGTGGAGCAAAAGATGAAGAAATCTTAGATCAGTAAAGCGATTTCAGAGAGCGCGGAAGCAGAGGAAATTAAAATTGCGTGGGAACTGCTTCAGAACGCTAAGAGTGAAGCTGCAGCAAGAGAGGAACGAGAGCGAGAACAGGCTGCAGCGAAAGAGGAACAGGCTGCAGCGAAAGAGGAACAGGCTGCAGCGAAAGAGGAACGAGAGCAAGCTGCAGCTAGAGAGGAACGAGCACAGACTGCAGCGAAAGAGGAACGAGACCAGGAGCGAGCGCTGAAAAGGCTAGAGCTCGAAATTGAACAACAGCGATTAAACTCGCAGAACAGTAGAGTTGGGGCTCCGGTACGAGCAAGTGAGACCGAGTCGTATCAAATGAAGAAGCTCATGCAGCCGTTTAAAGTTGGGGAAGACGTGGGCCTATTCTTAGTTAACTTTGAGAGGACATGTGAGAAGTTGAGCTTCGCCCCAGAAACGTGGCCGCAACGGCTTTTGACTCTGTTGCCCTGTGAGGCTGCATAGGTTGTCGCGCGCCTTAGTGCTGGAGACGCGGACGACTACGACAAGGTGAAGTCCAGCCTTTTGAAGCGGTACCGCCTTTCTGCCGAGGCGTTCCGTCAAAGGTTTAGAAACGCATTCAAAAAGAGCAGCGAGGGCTACTCGGAATTCGCGTACGGGCTTAAAACCAACCTGATAGAATGGTTGAAGAGCGAGGAAGTGTACGAAAGCCGAGACAAGGTAGTCGAGTGTGTGTGCCTCGAACAGTTCTTTCGTAGCATTCCGCAGTCAGTCAAGCTCTGGGTGCAGGATAGGGTGGGAGTCGACTCTGTCGAAAGGGCCGCAGAGCTAGCCGAAGAGTACGCAACGCGTAGAAAGCTGAGCGGTGAGGAAAGCGAATCCGGCCGAAGCGATCAGCGCAAGACCTTCCGACAGGGTAACGGCTCGCGAGAAAATGGGCCCGAGAAGCCCGAAGCAGGACAAAAGGTCCCAGAAAAGAGCGCAGAACACTCGAACGGAGACGAGGCGCGGAAAAGCCCAACAGGGCAGTTCGAGGCAAGGAAGCCGTTCCTGTGCTACAACTGTCAGGAGCCGGGACACACAGCGGCCAGATGTAAGAAACCGCGGGTTGTGTTCTCGTACGTGAACGTTAGTGACAAGGACCTGAAGCTTCTTCGTCCCTATCTTCACGAGCTCCAGGTAAACGGAAAGCCGTGCAGGGTGCTTCGTGACAGTGCAGCGACGATGGACGTTGTTCATCCGTCGTATGTAACGCCATCCGATTTTACTGGAAAGGTAGTTTGGATCAAGCAGCTGCTCGAAAAGCACAGTGTCTGTCTGCCTATGGCGACAGTAAGGATAACTGGCCCGTTCGGAGAGCTGGTGACAGAGGCGGCTGTCTCGCAAACAGTCCCGTTGGAGTATCCTTATTTGTTTTCTAACCGGTCAGATTTCCTGCTGCGCGAAAGGGGTCAACAACTGGGAGAAGGGCTAGTTCAGTCGTGTACGAGGTCCGAATCGCGTCAGGTCGCCCCTTTGTTGACGAGTGATCCAGAGCCAGAGGCAGCTGACGGGGAGCAAGCACTCCCAGAGTTGGAGGTAGAAAACCGAGATGAGAGGGACCAGGTTGTAGAACAGCCTGACCTCGTAGCACTAGAAAGCGTACGCCGTCCCAACGCGCCGGCGAAAAAGGCGGAGGAAGACGAGATCAGTGAAAGATCTCTCGTAGCTCCGGCGTCGCGTAACTTTGGTCCTCTGCTACGAGTAGACAGAGTGTCTTTGACAGTCGAGCAGAAGAGCGACCCTAGTGTGTCAGGGTTTCGCTGTACAGCTCAGGAGATTGCTAGGACCAATGTGACGGGGCATGAAAAAGGCGGAATGTTTTATCGGCGCTATAAGGACCGCATTTTCACGTCTAGAAATCACGTGAAAATCGATCACTATGACTTCAGCGTAAGAAAAAGAAAAGGCAAATTTAACGGCAATGCCGATGGGTTGAGCAGATTTTTCTGATATCACCAAAACAGTAGGGATGATCTCAGAGGTTTTCGTCATCCACGGGAATGAGGATCAAAGTGGGGGCACTTTGCCCAAAATGACCTCACAAATTGCGAAGGGTTTTGTCTTTTGTCTTTTGTTCTTAGTGACCTCGTTGGAAAAATGAGTTTTTTTGGCGACAGGGGGTCTCGATACCCGGAATTGTACCAAATTTTGGTAATCCGTAATCCAGTCTGGCGGGTCTTTGGCGAATTCCGAGCGTTTGACTGCGGTGTGGCGTGGTGTTGTGGGGGACGTTTCCGCTGATGCCTCCGTTGTGAGAGGTTTGGGAGTTTGTTTGGTGCTTGCAGCGTCTTCTCAAGGCCTACTCCAAGCCCACCTCTTCAGGCCAGCGATTGTACACATCGCGACACTGTTAGCGCGAACACGACATCGGCGCATTTTCGAATTTTACTTCTAAATAGTATTAGCCAGCACGAAATTTTATCGCTTACATTATAGAACTAAATGAGCTCTTTTCGTAGCAATAATAACTTGGATGACATCCCTTGGTTTCAAAGAGAAAAACAGGAAAAACCGGCGATCGCTTGTTCGCGCTAACAGTGTCGCGCTCTGTACCACCGGCCATTCGAGGTTTCCCTGGCCCCGGAGGGGCTGTTAAGAATGGAACCTTCGGCAACCTTTTCCGAGTTTCAACGCTGCGGAAACGAGTCCCGAAACGAGTCCCGACGTGTCAGGACTGCCGGCCACCTGTTGAAGCCTGCCCAAAACGTGTCTCAACGCGTCCGTGACGTCAACGGGACGTGTGTGTGTGTGCGTGTGGGTTCGTGCGCTCCGGAAGGGGAGAGAGACCTGGCCTAACTGCGGAGAACCTTGGCTATGACTCATTTCTAGCTACGACGCGGCGGACCCAGCTGCAAAGCACGTGGCGGTCGCACCTGCTGCCCTGGCGGAGAGAGAGGGAGAAAACGGACCCCTATAAAAGGCGGGGCGTGAGGGCTCCATTTGTTCTCTCGGATTTGACGACTGTATCGCTACCATGTAATTAAACCGTTCGTTACGTTACCAATTCTCCCACCTCCACTGGACCCCTGGGTTCTTCACTTCGGGGAATGGTCGTCGTCACGAGCCAGGAAGCTCCCGGACGTGCGGCCTAAGCCCCGCCTCGAACAATGGAAAATAAAGGAATGGATCGTTCTGAAAAAGACAGCCACGTTCCTCGGCGTTCCCTTGTGTGCTTTCGGGTGTTCAGTTACTCCGGGACGTGTCATGGTTAGTGGAACGCTTCGTGGAATGGGCCCGCCATAAAATGCAGAGCGCGACAGATTCCACGCCCGTGATATGCGGACCTTATATGTTCCTGGAATTCTCTGGATGACCTCGTAGGTACTCCAAACTTTTCTAAAGTAATTTTCAGCTTAAAGCAACTACGGTGGTTCGAGTGAATCGTGTATGCATAGCCGGTGGCTGGTTCAGCATGCAGTAGAGGATCCGCCTCCAGCGTGTGTTTTCTACCTTTGAAAACACTTCGGCGCACGCGCAGTCAAAACGCGTCGGAAGGCGATGTCAGCGGGGTGGGGCAGAGCTTCTAGTGCATTCTTAATTTGCCACCGACTATAGATTGTCCTTTTGCGCATCATAAAAATTGCCACAGGATGTGATTTCCAGCAAAGGGACTCTAAATACATTTCTCCCTTTGTACTACAAATACCATCTGACCCTTTGCTTTTCGGTGTGCCGAGTATCTTCGAAAGTAATTCATGTCTTTAAGGTATTTCTCCTCTGCTCAAGATACTTTCCAATAAAAGAAACTCGAATTACTATCAAGCGGGAGTAACTCAACCCAAGGTTGAACGAGGGATTTTGAGTCTTAATGCTCTGTTGCTCTATAGACCTGGAAACTATTAATAAAAAAAGAAAAAAAATTCTCATTCTTCGAGCGGGAAAAAAAATAAACAGCCGAATAAAGGTTTCTCGCACTGCGCGGCGAGCAAATTTCTCTCACAATTACCACGTAGATGCCTGCTTGCAAGATATATGGAAGGTGGCGGGTGGCTCTATAAGCAAAGCACCGGCCTATAAAGATTCCCGGGTGGCGGGTTCGAATCCCGGCCGAGGTGCCCGCAATCTGACGGAGGCTGAGAAGGCGCTGTGTAAGCGTCTTTTCGGTTGCACGTCAAACGATCCATAGGTGGTCGAAATTACTCTCCAGTCCTCCGCTGGGGCGTGCCAGATGACCTTCGTTGTTTCGACACGTAAAACCCCCAAAATATATATTTAAAGGTGGGAAAGTGTAGATTTTGTGCATTGCCATTCCGCACCAAGTGCCTCAACAAACTGGCGGTGCTTGGCCAGTCTCATCAAGACCCAAAACTCGTTTATCGATCTGCTCACCGAAGAGCACCAGGATGGCGGCGAGGCGGTGCGGGGCCAGGCCCTGGCGGTGCTCGAGCAAGAACTTGGCCGGCAGCGCGCCCAGGAAAGGCAGGGCCACCAGGTTGCTGGTCATCGCCACGTAGCCCAGGGCGTCCTCGGTCACAAACACTGAGGAGAGGAAGTACTCCTGCGCGGGCGTGAGCTCGGGGTTGGGGCACGGCTTGGTCCTCGGCAACTCTAATACGGGGAGCGGTAACGAAAAGCCGCGGACTCAGAAGCCCCCCAGTGGGTGCTGCTCCCCGATGCACCATCATTGGTCTCCTTTTATACCCCTGTTTTATGGCCATTTAAAAAAAGCCCTGAAACAGGAGACCTCTATAGAGAACAAAAGGTTTGGGCGCAAACGAACTCGTGCGTGGTGGTTAAACATTTGACTAAAAGCCCCGAGACTGGGACGAGAACGGACCTACCTGCCGGAGTGGCTGAACACCCAAACGTACACAAGGGAACTCCGAGGAGCGTGGCTGTCTTTTTCAGAATAATCCATTCCTTTATTTTTGAGACTTTCTGTTTGTCCGTCCATTTTTGTCCCAGTCCGGGGTTTTTTAGTCAAATGTCTAACCTCTATAGATCCCTTTCAAAAAATCTGGCATCAGCGAAAATCCGTTGACCGAGTCCAACAACATTGGGCAGCCGACGCCATGGTGAAGGACTCCGTTGCGGCCGGAACAGTTGCTTACACTGTGGCGTTCTTGCGTTTCCTCGATTTCTTCGCCTCTGTATGGCTGCAGGTAGCGTTTTTTCTATCGCGGGTTGAGTAAACAACATTTCCCAACTCTCAGCCGTGAAAGATGACGAAGTACATAGCTTCTACAAGAGCCAATCGGAGTCGGAGCACTCCTTCGACAAAAGTTACAAGTGGAAACTTACCTCGAATACGTATTTTACTGGTCGGATTTACGCATTAAAATTTTAAGTTCCAATATAAAATAAAAAAAAGGCCTATGCTTTTAAATGGGTCAGTTTTTTATTTTTATTTTTATCGTACTTGAAGTAGAGACTTGAATTTTTAATGTGGCAATAGGACTAGTAAAATACGTATTCGAGGTAAGTTGTGTATATGGGACTAGTATTCAACTTGATACGTTGAGCCGCCTTTTCTTGAGTGTCTCAAAATAAAGTTACAAGCTACAATTAATGGCCCGTCAAAAATCAGCGACTGAGCGTGTCAAGTTGAAACTTGCCTCGAATGCGTATTTTACTTGTCCCATATACACAATAAAAAGTCAAGTCTTGACATAAAATAGGCAAAAAAAAAAAAGAACTGACCTTTTTGGGGCATTTTGTTTTTTGTACTTGAAATTAAGACTTATAATTGTAATGCGCGAATTCGACCAGAAAAATACGTATTCGATGTAAGTTTCTACTTGATACGTTAAGTCCCTGATTTTTGCGGGCAATGTGTGGAGTCGAAACTTTATTTTGAAACAACCTGTAGTCGTAGAGCAGCAGGTTTGTAGTGAAGCAGAAGCTTCAAGTGCGTGCATGTTGCTTTGCATAAAGCATGCGCTGCACAGGTGTGTACGCGCCACAGGCAAGTTAAAGCGTGAGGTCGTATGGCTTCGTGCGTATGACCGAACACATAATTTACGCGCGCAAGTTGGAAGCACCGCGAGCTCGCGCATACGTGAAGTTCTAGGCGCTCGCGAAGCAGTCACGTCCACAAGCGGTACCGCGAGCAACATTATATTTGTGTTTGATGCTATGATTTCTTCAAATAAGCTGAAACTTAAAAACTCTACCTCCAAACACTATGAAGTGAGATTAAAAACACCGGACCCAAACGCCCAAGGGCACGCGAATTTCAAATGGGGTCTATAAACCCCTTTCGAGTTTCGCATGCCGATTATTAGCACAATGGCGGAACAACGGATATCGTGGAACGTGCAAGTCATTCCATAAGATATCGAGCCTCGGAGCGTGGCCAACGCTAGGAGCCAACGAGCCAATCAAAGAGCGTCGAAAGTGCAAACGTCACTGCGCTCATCACCTTTTGCTGTGGGAGTGTTTTTCTTCTACTCCAACTAAACACATGAAGTGTGCCGTGACAATACGGTTTTAGTCCGCCATTGTGCAGGGATTCCTGAGCTGCCAACAGAGGGCAGTATTTCAAAAGGGGTCCATTGTAGCCGCTGCGCTAGGCGTTCAAGCGCACTGTGTACTTCGCCGCCCCGCAGAAGGAGCGGGCTCAAGTCAAGTTTTTTGCTATGTAGAAACGCGTACTTTGCTATTACAAATTTCACATTGTTTATTTTTTTTTTTACTTTTTTGCATTTGTGTCGTCGCGTTCTTCTTTCTCAATTCTCAACTTCCTTGCCGCAGCGCTATGTTCTCACCTGTAAGTCATCTCTTGACGAAGCCGAGTCTCTCGGCGAAACTGTCGATTAAACTTCCGCTGTTCGCTGTTTCTCACCGTGAGTTTTTCACTTTGCCATATATAGTATATATATATAAACTCATCCCCAAAAGTGTTTTTCTATCGCGGCAATAACGTCTCCCTTCAGCGGCGATGTATAACGACATTACAATTGGGAGAAGGCACTTACCTCGTGTAGGACTACGAAGCAAATGTAGAGGAGCTGGCAGCCGGCGCTCAACGCGAAGGCTCTGTCGATGCCGTTATGCTGCCTATACTCGTGCCAGGCCATGGAGCCCAGAAGTACCGCCTGATTGCCGAAGCAGAAAAAGATCTCTCTTAAAAAAACACTGCATCGAAACTTAAACGATACCTCTCACGTTTAGAAATGAGTTAAACATGATCAGCTCCATCTGCTAATGATAATCGCACGCTTGTATTTCATATGGATGGTTGTATTTTTGGTTCCAGATGTCCTATTCTGGCGAGCGCTTCAAAATCAGCCATCAAAGAGAGCGGTGCGTCTCGGTATATTTGTCGCGCCCGCGAGTTGCCCGCGACGTCATCGGCCTCCCTAGGGCCAAGCGTACCCGTAGTTGTGAGCGTTGACACTTGGTGGAGTCAAAGCGTTACTACTTCGCTTAGTCAGAGTGCCCAAGGGCTGTAACAGATCACCGGCATATTGCTCAGCAGGCGGAGTCACGTCGTCTGCTCCGCGCGACTTGACCGATATGGCGACATCAGCAACGTCAGTTTCGGGTGCGAGCTCGCTGCTCTTTGAACGGGACGACACCGTCGCGAGGCGGCTTAGGCACCTCTGTTTAGTGATCTATACAGACCCCCCGAGGTTGAGCCCGACACCAACCAGAATTTGCTGCGCAAAGCACATACAAGGCTACACCCCCCCCCCCCCCCCCCCTCTACAGCCACCAAAAATTTATGACGCCCCCCCCCCCTCCCCTCAATAGGTTGAAAATTCTGGATAAGCCCCTGCCTCTGTTATCTCGCACGATGCAAGGTGCTGGTAGATTTCCTATACTTCATGTTGTCTAAGGTGACGGCAGGATCATGTGTGTCATTGGTAGGACAAGGTAATTGCTGCTTGCCTGATTTACCACCGATTGATCACAACGGCCAGACTCGGCGAGGGCGCCAACCTCACGGATAAATAAATATCGCTTTGAAGGCGCCATACCAGTTGGTATCCTTCATTTATTAATGCGAGCAGGGAAGCAGGCCTAGTCCAGTGAGGCAGCACGGCGGTGGCATCACTCGAGTATTTCACGGAGCGTATCGCATCGACAGTGGTGTGACTGCTACATTGTCACGCCACAGTGACCAAACGCGTACTGCACGACGATTTTGCGACATTCCTCGTCATATGGGCGAACACTAAATTAGTGAGATCGCAACTTGAGTACGTCTCAGTTGTGTGAAACAACATTTCTAAGACTAACTCCTTGGCACTCGACAGAGTTCGAAATAAGTTTACTTCCATCTTTAAGCATTTCTACGTTAAGAGTGGCGCACATCTGATTCTGAACTCGTGAACTTGCTGAGCTTGCATCAGCGTCGGACTAAGGAGGATATGTTTTTTAAAGTTGCTCACGGTTTTGTTAACTCTCCTAGCCTCTTGTCAGAAGTGAGCCTTAGAGTTGCATATGTGCCTTCACGGCATCAATCATCGTTTTATACCTCTCGGAATTTTAATAGATTAAGTTCTACAACATTTACTTTGATGCACTCGATATTTTTGGTTCGTGCTGCTGAACTTTTGATCTTTCTGTTTGCAAGCAGTTAATGCTTGAAAAGGGTTGATAAGTACTTGTGTGCCGCTACGGTACCATGTACTTGCCTTTATTTAGAATATGCAAGCTTTGGTGTGCCTTCTACTTTGTTCTTCTGCTTGTTCCGACTGCTTGAACTGTCTTCTGATTTGGGACTATCCTAGTGTCAGATTGGTGAACCGCATGCGTTCCACCACTGCCCTGGTGTTTCTGTGGTAATATTTGTTTTCTCTCACAAGTGTACCTGCAATAAGATTCAAGAGGTTGTTCCTGGACGTTCAAATAAACAATTATTGATTTATTATTATTATTATTATTATTAATATTATTTTTTTATGAAGTGCTCTTCCTGTAATCATGCGTATCATCTTGATGCATGCTCGGGCATATCGGAAAGAACTTTTAAATCAATGGGAAACGCTAAACGCGAAATTTGGAATTGCCGCACGTGCAGGAATCGCGATAGCAGGTTAAGCGTCAGCACTCCCGATGAGTCCATAATACCAGCCGTCGAGGGCAGCGTGTCAGCACTACTTGTAGACATAAACAAAAAACTGGAGCTGCTTCACTTGTTGAAGGTAAATGTCGATCGCCTTTGCGACCTTTCTGCAAAAGTAGATGATCTTTTTATCTTTGAAGCCATCCGTTGTTGCTATAAAACAGACGATCGAGGAGCTCCAAGAATTTGTAAAAAAGTGCGAATCCGTCATGCAGCTAGTCGCAGCAAATGAAAGAGATATTGAACTACTCCAATCGGAAGTTGGAGTGCTGCAGGCTACTGTGTCAGAGCAAACCTCAATGATTGAACACTTGCAAAACAACGTAAATTCGACCGAACAGTAGAGCAGAAGGTGCAATATGGAAATTCATGATGTTCCTTTTACGAATGAAGAAGACCTGAAAGTCACATTAGATGACCTTGCAACAAAACTGAGCATCGAGGGCTTTAACCCGGACGAAGTGGTAGCATGCCATCGCCTGCGTTCCAGGCGTGAAGGAGCACCTCCGATTTTAATTCAGTTCACATCTGTATCTGGGAAAGAACAATGGATGAGGGCTCGAAAGAGGTTGGCAACGCTTCCTCGGGCAGGAAGACAACAGAAAATATACTTTAATGACAACTTAACACGAACGAATAAGGACATCGCCTGGCAGGCGAGAACAAAGGGCAGAGAAAAATCGTACAAGTTCGTATGGGTAAAGAACGGCACCATCTTCGCTAAAAAGGACGAGACCTCAACGGCGCTACGCATCGCCAGCACTAGGGACATCGAAAAAATAACGTAACAATGGAAAACACTAACGTACTTTCTGACTTCCTTTCCTTTCTGGACACTTTTCCACCTAGTGCTAGTGGGATCACGGTACTACATGTAAACATAAGAAGCTTAAGAAAATATTGGGACGAGTTTCAACATATCGTTCGAGCAGTTGAGAACGTTGTCGACAGTGTTTGTCTTAACAGAAATAAATGTTCAAGAAGTGGCCGTTTCACAAGGTAATTTTTCTTTATCCGGTTTTGAAACTTTCTTTCTGACTCGCAACTCGGCTAGAGGAGGAGGCATAGCCGTATATGTTAAAAACGTTTGGTCAACGGTTGATTTAAATATCTCGTTCAAATCTGCAGAGTGCCTTTCGTTAAAACTCAGTAAATCGAATTTTATTATATCCCTCTTGGCGTTTTATAGGCCGCCCTCGGAAAGTGTATCTACGTTTTTAAATGAGCTGAACACGAGTTTAGGCAATTTTGTGTCTACTGATAAGCTTTGTCTTGTGGGTGACCTAAATATTGACCTTTTAAAGCCTTTTAAATCTAATGTGTGTGATTATTTAAATATCCTTGCAGACTACGGTATTGAAAGTGTCATTCACGCTCCCACGAGAGAAGAATGCTTATCTGGCAACCTTGTTTCATCTTGCATTGATCATATAAACATTAGAATTCGGGGGTTCCAGTAATGTCGGCTGTAATTGCGCAAAAATTGGCGGACCACTACTTTGTGGGATGTCGAATTAATTTCGATGTCATTTCCGATTCACCTGATCATCAAAGTCATGCAACAATAATCGATTCGAGTCGACTTGATAAATTGATTTCCAACTATGACTGGAATAAGCTTATTGAAAATTCCGACTATTATGACGCCTATGCCAATTAGTTGATATACTCGAAATTCTTAAAGCAATTTGCACGAAAACCATTAGGATCAAAAGACGCAAACAAAATCAACCTTGGTGTACTGCTGACGTCCTTTCAGTTATCAAAGAAAAAGACGTTTTATGGGCGAGATGTCGTCGTTTTCCCCATAACAAGGAGTTAAAATTGCAATTCCAGAGTCTTAGAAATCGCGCGAATGCATTAGTACGTTCCAAAAAACGCCAACATTTCCAACAAAAATTTTTCCAATCTCGTCATGACGTTTCTAAAACCTGGGCTATTTTAAATGAAGTAAAGGGATGCTCCAGCAAGTCATCTATAGATAATTCAATTGCAAAATATTTTGGCTCTGATACGTCGCAAATCGCTGACACTTTTAATCGCTTTTTTGCTACTGTTTCAGGTGCGTCACACGACGATCATATCACGCCTATTAATTTGCAATATTCAAGTTTGTCATCCGCCTTTTTGCCCAGCATGACTGTGGAACATTTACGTATATTTTTATTTAGCTTTAAGCCCAACAAGGCGCCTGGAGCGGACAATATTCGTCCTTCCGACTTACGGCGCAATTTTGACGTTATGAGTAACATTTTATTATATATCTTAAACGGTATTATCAATTCAGGGATCATTCCTATTGGCCTGAAAAGTGCTATCGTGAGACCACTTTACAAAGGAGGCACGCGAAACAACGTAGAAAGCTACAGACCCATCTCTATTCTTCCCTGCTTAGCGTTACTACTTGAAAAACACATTTTGAAAACTATGACAATTTTTTTTGAAAAGTCTAATTTATTAGCTCCATCGCAGTACGGTTTTATTGCGGGACGTGGCACCGAATCTCTACTGGAAGACCGCGTAGATTTATTACATAGCACGTTTGAAAAAAAAAAAAAAAACAAACAAACAAATATGCCTGCGCTCTGTTTTTAGACGTTGCTAAGGCGTTTGACCCCATCAATCATAAAATACTGTTGAAAAAACTTTTCAGCTACGGTTTCAGAGGGCCTTTTTTCAACTTACTTCAAGATTTTCTAGCAAACCGGACGCAGCATGTTTCAGTTTGCAATACCAGTAGCGCCAAAGTGTCCTTGAAAGCAGGAGTACCTCAAGGTTCCATTTTGTCTCCACTTTTGTTAAATTTGTACGTAAATGACCTCGCGAAATCTGTCTCAGGATGTCAAATATTTCAATACGCGGATGACACGCTGCTAGTGTCAACGCATATAAATTGTAACAATGCGATTAACCTATTGCAAGCTAATGCTACCCAGGTAATGAACTGGTTTGACACCAATCTTATTAAAATTAATGTTCATAAAACAAAACTGATGTGTTTCAATAGTCCTTTCAAACGTATGAGTTCACATGTTCCTTTTGTGCTACACTCGTCAAACTGTACATACAAATAAGTATTTAGGAATTTATTTTGGCAGTGATATGTCCTGGAACTCTGACCTTAGTTACGTTGCTAAAAAGAATACGAAGTGTATCATGTATGTTATACTCTACCAAAACGTTTCTCCCTCTTTCTGTTAGAAAAATGATCGCGAATGCTTTAGCGTATGGTCTGTTGAGATATGGCATTACTGTCTACGCAAAGTGTTCTATGCTCTGGCAAGATAAAATTGATAGCATCTTGAAAAGCATTTTAAAAAGCGTAGCGTATACATCGATAAATATCCCAAGTGAGGCTTTGTTTAAATATTTATGTCTTCCGCGTTTTTCTGCTCTATTCCTAAAGGTCTGTTATTAGTAAACACATTTGGTCAAGCCCTTTTAAAATTCCTAGGGTTGGACATCGCGCTCTAAGAGATGGTGAACGTTTCATCATCCCACGTGTGTATACGAAGTATGGACAACGACTGCGCTCGTTTTATGTCCCTGAAATTTTTAACGGCCTTTCCCATACCTTTTTTGAATTAGATTCAAAACGTAAACTTAAAAAAACTACTAAGAACGATCTGCTAAGACCTTGAAAACTCGGCCTTTAATATTTCATTTCACTGCTCTTTTCAGATATGTTCGCACATATATGGTTCGTGTGTGTTTTTTTTTTTCTCTTTCTCTTGTGTTTTTTAGCTGACTTATGCGCATATTTATGAATGAGTTGTGTAATATATTTTTGTTGTTTTGTTCTTTTTCGGCATGTTAGTAGTATTATTTTTCTTAATGCGATGTTTTGTATTAGGTTTTCTACCTATGTTGTTTGTTAAGGTTCCAGAACCATTATGCTTGATGGTATTTTTTTTTTTCTTTGGCGTGTTCTTTTTTTTTGCAGTGTTGTCTGCAATTCTTGTAACTTGTGTTTACTTTCGTCTTATGCTATGTTTACATATAACTGTTTTTTCTCTACGTCGATGCCGAGCCTAGTCCTACAAGCCGCTATTGGCTTTTGACAGACTTGCTTTCTTTTGTATTGATGTTTCATATTTGCAATAAAATTATTATTATTATTATTATTATTATTATTATTATTATTATTATTATTATTATATGCATACCTCTCTCTGTATATCTTGCAACTGTTGTCCTATATCTTATGCAGATCTTGTTAAATATTTAGGAATTTAATTTGACAGTGATTTGTGACAGAATTCCCATCTGTCAAAAATTTTTAAACGACAAAGAAACTTATTTTGTTTACTGTACAATACCACGTCTATAATACCTAAACCAACGAAAAAGACAATAGCTCACTCTTTAGAACACAGTGCTTTGCGTTACGGAATAACTATTTTTGGGCACTGCCAGGACGATGGGGTTCATGCAGTGACTCAAACTTGAAAGCAATATTTAAAAGCATTGTCTATTGTTCAATGTCTTAAACTGAAAAAAAGATATGATAGCAGCCTTGGTTTTGCCATTGCTCAGCTCTTTATAGGTTCAGGCCGCTGTACTGAAACCCTTCTGGTCAGTGGCGTACGCAGGATATCATTTCGGAGGGGGCCGGACCAACCCCCCGTTGGTCCGCCTCCCCCCGAAATGATAAGGGTAAAGGGGGAAGGGTAAAGGGGGACAAAATAAAAAGAGAAAAGAAAGTCCAAGAGGAAATGAAAGCATTTTCATTTTTTTTCTAATAAGTATGCATTCTTCTATTAAATATTAAAATAAGGTTGTCATATTGGTTTTGTGATGATTATGATAGATAAAAATGGTGCCCCGGAAATTCTTCACCAGGAAGGCACTTGCACTTTACTTTTTTATTTACAAGTCACGTCAACAGAAGGCACCGGAGTTAGCAGAAAACAAGAATCATAAAAACAAATATTTTATAAAGCACGACTCGAATGCACGAAGCCTCCAGTCATCGGGGCTGATGAAACAGTGATGCATAAGTATAGAAACACGGAACGTACACCTTGATGGATAGACGATAAACACTAAAAAGCTGCTCCACCATAAATTACTCCCCATCTTAACCAGATCTAACCAACAAAAACCTCACGTGATTTGTTCGTTGGTGTCGATATCTAAGGTTTCCGAAGTCCGTTCACAAAAGAAAGTCAAGGAAGTCACACAACGGAACAAAGGAACGATGGAAAATGGTTTACCCACATATTGCACTTGGCTCTCGTCCTGAGGCAGCAGGTCGCACACTCGCGCCTCTATCTCGCGCGGTTCTCAAACTGCCGATGACAACTCCCGCACTCAAACCTTGGAACCGCAAATCCCGCGTTTTTAGGCGCCTATACTCACTTTGTTAAGAGTTTTCCCACCATCCGAGGAGCCAATCAGATATCGCTCTTTTTAGACCAATAGGAGCCACGCGCTACAAAACAAACATATATAATACAAAATCCAATTAAGAAAGGACACGTGCACATACCCACGAAAACTCCCATAAACCTTCGCCCTAACTGTCGACCGTCAGCCGGACACCGCTTTCAGGAAAAAAACCGTCGTCGGGGTGCAAGAACAGACCGACGCTTCTTCTCAAAATAAAAGAGGCTACAAAACATCGAGGGGCCCCGCTGCGCTCGAGCGAGGCACAGCGCATGGTACGAGAGCGGGGGTCCTCGAGGAACAATTAAGACGGGGGACACGGGGGCCACTCCTTGGTGACGACAAACCAGCCCCGGCGACTCCGCGCAATTGGGGCCCTCACGAAGCAATAAAAGTAGAAGTAAACAAATATATTTTCTTTCCTGAGTAACGCTACGCAGCGAAGATTATTTCAGAATTTATTTAAGAAATGTGATATGCGGCCGATTATAGTATATATATATACATATATATATATGTGTGTGTGTGTGTGTGTGTGTGTGTGTGTGTGTGTGTGTGAATCCCGCAGTGCCGGCTACTCCACGACGACCGTTATAGAAAACTATATTGGAACAGAAGAAAACGCAAAAGCAACAACAGAGAACTGCACAAAAAGCAGATTGCGGAGGCCCCGGCTTACTCGCCCGATCGTGCAACCCACAATCCTTGGTTACGTTTATCGCGATCTGTAAGGTCCCCACAAGCTGGACCCTCCTAATTAAATGTTTGATGTTTTTGTCGTTGTTTCTTCTTACTAAAGGTTGTGTTGTATCGTTTCAGACGCGTGGGAATTCAGCAAAGCGTTAAATATTAAGTCGGATGCTTCGATAATTTTAGTGCACGTGGTTTGTAGAAACTTTGGTCCTACATATTTTTGTTATATCGCAAAATCCATGGCTTTCATAGAGCGTTGAATCCTGATTGGAGATAATGATTCATTAACAAATTAATCCGACAGACTGCCAATATTTAATAGACTAATCAATGAATAAATTCGTTAATTGATTATTCCCCAGTCATATTACAATTTTTATTATTTTTACTATGTCATAAATGGCATATTGCATTTCCTTCCTTTTTTATTTCCTTTTTCTTACAACTTCCCCACGAAGTTGGCTCCGCTCTTAAAAAAAAAAAAATACAGAGTCAGTGCCCTCGCCCACTCCCCCCCCCCCCCCCCCCCGGCTCGGAAATTTCGGGGGGGGGGGGGGGGGGCCGCGGCCCCTTCGGCCCCCCCCTGTGTACGCCACTGCTTCTGGTGTAATAATTTTAAAGTACCCCATGTCGTGGCTAGATCGCTTCGGTACATCGAGCGCTATAAAATGCCTTTTGTTGTAAAAAAGTGCGGAAAAAAATTCGGAATTTTTATGTGTTACTAGATTTAATAGCCCACCGCACGATGTTTGCACTGTGGACTCGCTAAAAAAACTTAAGTGCTCAGATGTATTAGTGCAACTTTGTGGCTGTGCTAGGTATGTGCATTTGTTTATGTGACCATCATCGTTTGTATCACAGCGTATATGTGATGTACTTTGACTTTGGATCTTTGCGTGTGTGGGGACCCTTTTCGATCACGATGTGTAGGGTCTTATCCAGCAAGCTTTTTGTCTGGATTTGACAGACCCGACTCTCTACTTTATCAAGTGAGCTGCACGCGTAAATAAACATTATTATTACTATTATTATTATCATTATTATATAGAACCCCTTCTGACAGAATTCCTGACTTTCTCTCTGAATTACGCTGCTGTATACAGTCGTTGCCACTCACTGCATCTCTCTGTCGTACAGGAGACATTAACATTGACCTCTTAAAACCATCTAAATATACAGTTTGTGAATACCTCACTCTATTGGCCGACTGCGGAGTAGAACATTCTAGTCATGCCCCAACCCAACAAGAGAATATCTGAACACAAGGCTTGTCAGCTCGTCCATTGATCACATTGACCTAAGGGTGCCTTTCTTAACAATCAAATCAGCCATTATAACCCATAAACTATCAGACCACTACTTTATAGCATGTCAGTTGGAATTTCCTCGTGAAGTGGGTGCTAAGCCCGGTACTCAAATCCGCCAGATTGAAATAGTTGACTGTCAGAGATTTGACGAGCACCGTTCCGATTATGACTGGGTAACTTTCCAACGGTCTGTATGTCATTCAGAAATCTATTCTTCTTTTGTTTAACTCTCCTAGAAGTTTGCTGACGCATCAAAAAGGTTATTCTTTTTTTGAAGCAGAGGAACTCCAATTTACGCTGGATTAACAATGACATATTACCTGCAATTAAACTTAAACAAATAGCTTGGAAGCGCTGCCGCCGCTTACCACACAACCAAAGCCTCATTGCAAAATTTAGATCTATCCAAAACAGAGTTAGCGCACTCATCCGCTCTGCTAAACGGGCTTATTTTCAAAAGAAGTTTTCTGAATATCGAAACAACGCCGTTAAATCCTGGTCATTGATCAAAGAATTGCGCGGTGTCTTTCGCGTACAAGGAAGCATTGTAAAAGACACCTTTGGTACTGACTCACTTGATGCTGCAAATCGTTTTAACGATTTCTTTGCTTCTTTTTCTGGAACAGCCAAAAACAGCTCAATGTGTTCTTCTATTCCTAACTCGAACTCTGCTCCCACGTTTCTTCCTTACATGACAGCAAGCGACTTAGAATCTATAACACTGAGCCTCAGATTCAACAAACTCCCCGGAATAGATGAAATACGCCTTGGTGATCTTCGAAGAAATTTCACCTACATTAAGGATACACTCTTTCACTTTTCAAATATATAATCGAGACTGGTATCATACCTCGTGATTTAAAAACTGCTGTTGTCAAACCCCTATTTAAGGGAGGTCACAGAAGTAAGGTAGAAAACTATCGCCCAATATCTAATTTGCCATGTCTGGCACAAATATTTGAGAGATGTTTTGATATGACGATGTCATCCTTTATTGATAAATATCAAATCATGTCTCCGAGTCAGTATGGCTTTATTGCTGGCCGAGGAACACAACCTCTCTTAAACGCGGTTTCTGACGACTTAAATTATGGGTTTGTGCATAACTTGTTCACTTACGCTTGCTTCCTTGACGTGTCAAAAGCGTTCAATACTGTTAGTAACCCCATACTACTTAGCAAACTTTCAGCCATAGGATTCCGTGGACCTTTCTTGGCGTTTTCAAAAATGTTTTCTGCTTGGGCGCTTACAGTTGATTTCGGTGAACAATGTGCAAAGTTCCAAAGTTAGTTTAAAAGCTGGCGTTCCGCAAGTGTCCCTTCTTTCTCCACTATTGTTTACCTTTTATGTCAACGATTTACATAGCGTAGTTTCAAACTGCATTCTTTACCAATACGCAGATGACACTCTTTTATCAACACGTCATACTTCCTACCCAGAAGCGCTTCGGATGCTCCAGCACTCCTCCAACGAACTCATGAACTGGTTTTCTCGTAACTTTATTTCTATAAATGTGTCGAAAACAAAAACACGTCTGCTTTCGCAATCCGTTGAAAGTAGTTTTATTAAATGTTCATTTTCTGCTACACATATATCAAACTGTACCTCGCGCCAATATATGTTGAAGTCCCGTATTCTGGCACTGTAAAATATCTTGGAATACACTTCGACTCCGATCTTTCGTGGAATTCCCATCGAAAATATGTTCAAAGTTGAGAAGCGTTTCTTGTTTGTTTTATAACATTAAAACATTCATGCCCCTCGGCTTACACAAACGCATTGCTTATACCTGTTTTGGGTTCATGGTCAAATTTATGGCAGACGAAAATAGACAGTATCTTAAAGGGGATTTTGAAAAAAACGTGTGCTATATATATGTAACTCCAATTATTCTTATTTAGACCTTTTTAAGACATTGTCAATGCTGTACTTTAGATCTCCTTTTTTTTTTAGAAACACTGGTGATCAATCACTACTGATCTGACGACTTTAAATCTCCTCGTCCCGTCTCACGGCAACTACGGAACGTTTCAAAATATCTCGTCCCGAAATGCTACACACGATATGGCAAGAATATGCGTTCGTTCTACGTTCCACATATTTTTAATCTCTTACCATCAGATCTCTCGAACCTTACTTCAAAGAAAAAACTAAAAAAAGCGCCTCCGCCATATGCATATAATAAAATAAAAAGTACAATGATCCTTTTTTTTTTTGTTGTCACATTTCTATGGTGTTTGTTTGTGTGAGTGCGCCCTTTTTTGTCACTCCACTAGACTCATCATGTGGAAGTTCTGTGCCCGACATTTTTGTGTCGATATTTGAATGTGCCGTGACCAGACGGGCAGAACAAGCTTTAACTATATTTCTCTCCTGACAGTGTGTTTTTAACATCTACGATTTTTTACTAATGATTTATATTGATCAGTACTACTGCAGGGAACATTTACTGTGGTCTTCCGGCGTTTTAACTTTTTTTTTTCTTCCTTAACCGACTATGTCACCAATTCTACCTATAAGGGTTCAGTCCAGGGTATTGAACCGAACCCGAACCGTGAACCGAAAACCAGAAAAAAACCGTTATTTTCGCGCGAACCGGAGTTGAACCGGAACGAAATAATTTTCTTCGTTCCGGAGCGGAACCGCTATATTTTCCATGCGGTTTTCGGTTCATACGCGAAGTCAGGTCACGTGAAAAGTGCGTGGCGAAAAACTCAGTAACCTAAATAATAAACCAAAAATGCAACAACAAAATATTATTTTCGCGCAAACCGGAGTTGAACTGGACCGAAATAATTCTTTTTTCGTTCCTGGGCAAAACTGATTATTTTTGCGGTGTGTCCTTCATGTGGGAAAGCGCAAAGCTCTTTAACGTTCCATTATCAAGTTTTTACATAACGGTCGTCTTCATAATTTATAAAGTTTGTCTCGAGAACTCAAACGAAATGAGCACAATAACTATAAATTCTCCAAGATTTCTGGTCTTACGTATTTCTTTAACAAATGCCCACATTTGTCCCAACCTTTTCTTGGAGACCGGAAATGGTTCATCAGAGAAAATTTATCATTACAACATACCCAAAGCGTACGTCAGCAAAAGTGACCAATTAATGAGCCTGTTTGGCGGCAAAACGGTGACCTGGGCTAGTTGGTTTTTTTTTTATCTCAAACTGAACGTACAAAAAAAAAAAAAAAAAAACAAGGACAAAGAGAGGTATAGACAACACACCTAGTGTTGTCTATACCTCTCTTTGCCCTTTTTTGTGTTCAGTTCGAGATTTGGTTGGTGTTTTTATATGTCTTTAACTTTGTAGTGTTGTGTGCAATTTACTTTAAACGCCTTGATTTCATTGTAGCACTGATCAGATAATAAAGCGGTACAAAGGCCGATGGATATTTTAGAACCTGCACTAGTTGCCTTACTGTGGCGCATCTAATCTGCTTTTAAAATAACTCAGCGGATTTAATAATCTGACCGAAATTAAAGTCTAGCACCGGGAAGGGAAGGGGGAATTCAATTAACAGTTACAGCTACAGAAAACAGTAAAACAGCTTCGATCTCCGGTAGCAGAAACATCAAGGACCAAAACGTTTTCTCCTCAGGAACACAAACTTCAAGACGCACAGCTCTTCTAAGCATTGCTTCCTTTCCACCCTCCAAGTGCGTTTTTGTGTTTGGTTTCTTTTAACCAACGGCGAGAGGCCGACGCGCCTCGCGAGTTGCCGCTACTCTGTCCAGACTCTCAGGCGAGTTCAGAGACACGACGACTCTCGTTGCTTATGCTCACCTTCAACCTAAGATGGACAGCGGCCAATCCTACGAGCCATCCTCAAAATTCAGCGCTCTGATCGTACAAAGTGACTTGACGTTCCGGACGTCGCTGCTCAACCGGGAATATAGGCTCTTAGCACTGGATATGCTAGGCGAGCTGCTATAGCGTCCACTGCAGTCCACCTTAGCGTGAAACTCTGTGCCAGTGTTTTTTCTACTTGCTTTTCTGCGAGGCCCTCGGCTCGGCGGTTCAGCTGGTTCGGGTTGAAGCTAGGGTTGCAGAAACCAGTGATTGATTGTCCAACGCGGTGAATGTCCACCGCGTTGGACATCTCCAGGTTGGCTGAAGGCATATGGGCGGAAGTCGAAATGCTCGCAGTATCGCTTCGCCCGTCAGAAGTGGCGACGAAGACATTGCAAAAGGAACAGCTCACTGTAGGAGATTTCTACGAAGCATGGCTGAGATGTTCCATGGACACTTCCAAGTTATCGTCGCCGTTAGCAGAGGCCTTGGTCCAGTCAATGAAAAAGACGGAGCGACAACTTCCTGACACGAATGTCTTCTGTGCAGCAGTGTACATGGATCCCCGCTACCGCCTTCTTCTCATCCATGAGCAAACGTACCGGGCCACGTCGCACTTGAAAAAGACTTGGAGGCGAATCACAGCTCTGCAATGCGAGCAAGATTCTACCCTTTCTTCTGAACCTGCGGCGGCTCCAGATTATTCGGAAAAAGCCCTGGAAACGCTCTTCAAGGAAAGAGAGGATGAGGGCGTGCACGTTCGAGGTACCAGTAGCCCACTTGATATAGCATGCCTTCTGGAAGTGCTAGACAAGGAGCCGCGGCTTTCAAGGGGACGCTAACGTGTTGCACTTTTGGGCGGAGAGAAGAGAACGCCATCCAGAGTTCTACGCATTGGCGCAAAGTAGTCGTGGGAGTGCCTACCACCCAGGTGAGCGTGGAGCGAGCCCTTTATGCACTGAAGTTCATTTTATCCTCTCAGAGGAGCCGTCTTTCCTCGGATATCCTTGACGACGTCCTGCTTCTTCGGTCAGCTGACTGACACTGAACTGTGCTATCACCCACGTCCCGAGGTGCCCCAGCACTAGCTCGTTCGTTACACACTGTAATCTCAGCGTTTGCTTTTTATATGTAACACTTTTACAAAATATGAATAGTTTATCTTTTGCTGCCGTCAATTCTTTTTGTAGCATATGAATACGAACCGGTACGAACCGGTTTGAACCTTTATTTTTTCACTCCGGAGTTGTACCGGAGCTGAACCGTTTTTCCTGAACCGGAACGAAAACCGGAACGAAAAACATTTCGGTTCGACACCCTGGTTCAGTCACACAAGCCCTTGTCGGCTTTGACGAACCAGACTGCTTCATCATGAGTATATATCCTCGAAAACAAATGCATTATTATTATTATTATTATTATTATTATTATTATTATTATTATTATTATTATTATTATTATTATAAAAAGAATAACAGCTCATTTCTCGGACACTTTGGTGAAGAAGGGGGGAACAACTAATTCCGATAAGAACATGAAGAAGTCCTCAGATCATTTCGGTAGTCAGACAGAAAGTTTCGTATAGAGTATAGACTAACATATTTTCGTTATTACAAGCGCCCTAGCCGACAGAAGCAGGCACTGCGCATGCGCGGAAAATTGCTTTTCTAAGCATCTGCGCAGGCGCGTTTCCCTAGCCAAAACCGGCTCCCCATCGTGGTACTGGGCATTTGTGTGTAGAGAAAGATCGCCTTACCCATCCGAGGAGGCCGCAACGGAACGAGAGGGTGGCCAGGTCGTAAAGCTCGCCGATGCGTGGGGACAACTCCCGGCCGAACACGAAGTCGTGGAGCACGTTCCCTGGATGGAGAGTCACCACCATCACCCCGTTCACCCCGTTCACCCCGTTCACACACTTGCGTTCGCTTACGACCGAGCTCTTGTGGCCTCTTACGACGAGAGAACACTAGAGAGCACACAGGCACGTTGGCACCATCTATGAGTTGACCCTGGAACTGCATTTCCCTAGAGCGAGGGTTTGGCGGTATTTGCGAGTTTAAATGTACGTTGTACCTATGAGAAATGGTCGTTTATAACCATGGAGGTAGGAATAAGAGGAGGCGACACACCGGCTCAAGCCAGGCAAACGAGAAATTCCCAAGGGAAGCCGGAAGTAGTGGTCGCTGTCGGTGGGAACGTCCCTAAGTGTGCCTAACTCTGTCCAATAGCGTCGGGGGGTGCCCATGTCCGTCCAATAGCGCCTTTTGGTTTTGGTCATTGGTGGGAGTGCGTCCCTCCAAACCGGAAGTCTCCCTCGGCTTCTCCTCTGGTGGCGTCATGTCGCCTCCAGAAGCTTCCTACCTCCATGCTTATAACACTAGAAAGATGTTCTCAAGCCAAGAAAGAATGACGCGCGAAAAAATTGAAAATATACGGAAACCACTGAAAGTGTTCTACGGCTGCCCGATTGATAGAGTCAGTGTGTTCTCTCAATGTAAATTATTTTTAAAAGCTTCACATAAAAACAGACTCCTAAAAACCCGTATTTTTTTTTTTTGAGGCCTACAGCGATTCACAACGTTGTCATTAACCCTCCACCCCCCCCCCCCCTCCAACCCCACACGCACACGCACACACACAAAAAAATTACCACGTAAAAACAAAAACAGAAAAAAAAACTTTAGTGAAGTTGCTTGTTTTTTTATTTTGCCGTTTTACTTTTTTACTGAAACAACCTCACTTCTTTGGGGATGTTGTAATAAAAACAAATTTAGAGGCTTCGTAAGCTACATTTCTATAACATTGAATAACAGCATTCGTGAAGCATACTTTTTGACGCAATGGCAAATGTACTACACCCTTTTTTTTTTTCGAAATATAGAAAAACGGAGCCCGAAAGTGTCAGTGACGAAATCAGTCGTTGCCGCTTGCCGTGTCCTCCTCTTTTATCCGTTCTCGCAACATGGCGGCGCATGGCAGCTGCGATGCCGGGGGTGATCCCGCAGTCGGCGGCGAATCGGACAAAGTTTTTTTTTTTTTTTCGGTGCCTGATGGCTTTTTGAACTTCGAAAGGAAATCGTCGAGCATTCAAAACGACTAGGCTTGATTCCTTACGGCACTTTATGATCGAGAACAGGGGGATACCGATGTAGTCACTGAGCCCTTGGCACTTTCGGATGCGGCACAGCCGGAGTAGCCTCTCACGCAGCATTGGCCCGACATGACCCTCACGTCGCTCGCAGAAGTCTCCTACGCGTAAAGCGCCGTTCACACTCTTGCGACCGAGTAAGACCGAGAGAGACCAGACCGGTTCTTAAGCCTTTTGCGACTTCTTAGGACCGGATGCGCTGCAGCGGAGCTGGTCCTAAGAGATCGCAAGAGGCTTAAAAACCAGTCTGGTCTCTCTCGGTCTTACTCGGTCGCAAGAGTGTGAACGGGCCTTAAGGCCCGTTCACACACTTGTGTTTGACTAGGACCGACTGAGACACGACCGGTTTTTAAGCCTTTTGTGACGGCTTACGACCGGCTGCGCTGCTGCGGAACCGGTCGTAAGCCGTCAGGAAAGGCTTAAAAACCGGTTTTTAGCCTCTCCGGCCCGAAAAAGTTGCAAGTGGGTGAATGGGCCTATACAGCGCCGCTCACACACTTGCAACCGAGTAGGACCTAGAGAGAAAAGACCAGATTTTAAGCCTCTTGCAACGGCGTAGGACATAATCCGCCGTAGCGCATCCGGTCTTATGCCGTCTCAAGAGGCTTAAAAACCGGTCTTGTCTCTCTCCGTCTTACTCGGTTACAAGCGTGTGAACGGCGCTTAAAGGCTCGTACATAGTTGTGTTGAAGTGCGACTGCAACCACTTCAGTCTTGTTAAGACTGCTTGCGTCGAGCTGTTGCTATGGCGACTCTTACGATGAGCCAATGAGGAGGCGCTCTGCTGCAC